>JANAVB010032220.1:17484678-17874678 GCA_029216955.1 Iris pallida
AAATCCTAAATTAACACTAACTAAATTCTAGAGAGAAACCTACAAATAGTGGGGGCAAAGTGTGAGATTGAATTCTCTAACTTAATGTAAAGAACTTAATTGAAAAGGAGTAATAAATGGAGTATTGAGACAAACCTAAAGGAGTTTGGAGAGAGAACTTGGGAGAGAAAAGAAATGTGAGAAAGAGGAGAGAGTGCTAGGTGGAGAAGACAAAGGGGGGGGGGGGGGGTTTATGTGGCCGGCCACTTGGGGGGGGGGGGGGGGGGGGGGGGTTATTGGGTGGGATCCAATAGCCCCCAACCCACTAACTCTAGTTTGGGTTTAATTTTAAATCGGGTTGGTTCGGTTTGATTCTAAATACAAATTAAGCCTCTAAAAATGACTAATTAAGCCATGAAAAATAGTTTAAGATTTCTAACCTATTTTGATGATATGTGGGCTAAGCCCAGCTAGTATGGGGGTCCCACTAGGGTCCAGGCTACCCGTCTCCAAATTGGTACGAATTGGATAAAATTCAACCGACTCAAATAAATTCCTAAAAATCATATAAAATCAAATAAAATTCCTAAAATTTTAAAACTTGAAAATGATGAAATACCCCTAATTTGAAAAACTGGGGGTGACAGCATACCAGGTTATATTCATCCTGTATATACACAAGATTATCAGTCGTAGGATTGAATTGAACCCTCAGCCTCATTACTGACAGAACACACATTCCCAACTATACCTATCCATATGCATATATAATTGCTATACATGTGCCTATCTACATTAGACACTATTACAGCATAGGTGTGCATGTGTGTGACTCCAGTTGAACTGGACCGATAGGCTTAAAGGAATGCATATATATAGGTGAAGGAGTTAACATTTAACATGGCTAATACAACTAATCAATGGGACAGAGCATGGGCAGTGAGGTTTGGGTGTTGGCAGTAGGTTCCAATGGCGGCCATGTCATTTAATGCAGGACAAGCCCATGAGTTTGCAGAACAAGTCCTAAAGTAGGACATGTGTACTGATGCTAAATGTATACAATAATATCCTATTCAACCAATACACCATATTTCCCATCTGAACACAAGGGACTGGACATCTGTAATGGAGGGTTGCACTGGACATACTACTAGATGTAAATTGGGCTAAACTCATATTAGTTATGCCTAATTGGACTGACTGAAATAAGATGGAGGCTGATTCATGTTACTCATTGAGTCTGCCAGATAACCATGGTAATGGTACTGATTCTAATCTTAATATTCAAATCCTAATACAACACACACCCTAGTACATCAATGGATGTTAGGAAGAATCTATGACAGTTTCCTATCAACCTATTTAAGGTAGGGCAGGTGGTGCACTGGCATGTCGACCAACTGGTATCCAGAACAGGGTATACTGGTTTGATGTTTCTGTGTAGATTAACACACTAAGTATCAGATTTTTCCCCTCGATTACAGGGCAATGGGTTTGACCTGAGGACGGGACAACCTGGACTCCTACATGTTCATACAAGAGCATTGGATGCCGAAAGATGTTATTTCAATCTAGAATTTGTAATTTCTAGAGTGAGTGTGCAATCTTCTTATAATTTCAGAATAGATATTAGGTTACTCCTAACTGATATATACGCTACCTTGACGATCCCATAATTTTCTTTTAATTACTTCAACCTAATAAACACGCCACTAAGTACCAACCAATTTGAGGGATCTTTGTTGGTTTTGTTGTTGTTTTCCCTATTATGGTACACATTGTCAAGATTTTGTACTTATTGTGTGTCTGCAGGACTTTTTTCTTGATGAGGATGCGTTACTTGATCGCACTAATTGCGTTATATGTTTTGATTGATACACTGTGTCTTTCTTTTTTGGTGGTTTGTATACAGTTAGCAGGTGCTAATATTGGCATATCTTATTCATTGCAGGTCCTTCAAAAGCATTCTGGATATGCTAAAATGATGGGCGACTATCTTGTGATGGGAAAAAAATTTGGGTTCATTTTTTAGGTTCATGTTGGATATACTTGAATGTCAAAAACATTGTGTAGTGCTTAATGTTTGGGTTCATAATTTGTATATACGTAATGGTTGAGACAATGGATCCATTTGTAATGGTGGAGTCAATGGGTTCATTTGTGATGGGAGACAAGGGGTTCTTTGTAACTGATGGTGTGGGTGAGTTATGTTTTGAATTTATTTTGGAAAGATGGTAAAGGATGCTTACTGTTAAGCTTTTCGTTGTTTATCAATGAACATATATATTATATGAATTTTGTGTCTTCTACTTAATGGTAAGAATGCTTGATGTTGTTAAGCTTTTTTTTTGTATTGGAGCTCCGACACAGGAGATACATCTGAGGACAATGATCATATGAATTATGTTATGTGTGTATTTAAATGGTATATTTTATAGCTGGAAGATACAATGATAATTTCATAAGTATTACTTTTGGGACGGTTATGTAATTGTCCTAGATATAAATGACATCCTTTTGTGACGCTGGCAAATATTTCTAGGACGGATGATATTCGTCACAAACTCTTTTATTTTGGGACAGTTTAGTAAACCGTCGTAAACATATAATAATTCAAACTCTTTTGGTACGGTTAGATTTTTCGACCCTAAACCAAATTAGGACGGATTTTCTGTCCTAAAACTTTTTGCCAGCACCCTAATAGCACTGTCACTTACCGTCCTAAAATTCGTCCCAAATTACAATTTGGGACTGTTTTGAGCCTTTTTAAGACGAATTTTTGGCGTCCCAGAAAGACATTTTTTTTGTAGTGATATATATATATATATATATATCTATATATATATATATATATAATATATATATAATTTATAATATATTATTGGGTTAAATACAAACCATGTCCTCATTAGTTATGAATACTCTCTTGATACAACTGAGATAGGTACAAAAGTTAAGTAGAATAAATGAATGTTATTATTAAAAAAAAATATAAATACAAATAGGACACAAAATAAGTTATTTTGACACTTGGTGTGCAACAAAACTGCTGGCCCATATAAAAAATAATAAGTGTTCATGCAGTCCTTAAATTTCATCCTTCTTCCTATAAAAGATGGAACCGTTATTATTAACAATGATTATGCTCTTCCCTCTCGTTGTTTTTCTTAGTTGGAAGAGGTAACTTCTGCCGGTTCAAACACTTGTAGTTGGAATTGCTGCATAAGAGCATCATTAGTAAGGTCCGTCCCATTTTCTAGATTCTAGATTTAGAATGTAGGAGCTCATTTTGTAGAATAATAAGGCTCATCTCTAGTCCCAATTTCTACAATTTCGGTTCCAACCCATCCATGGGTGTTAAGGGTTGGGCTTTCCAATTTCTATATTCTAGATTGTAGAAACTCGTTTTGTAGAATAGTAAGTTCCAATTTGGAGCCCAACTTTCTAAATTCTAAGCTTTATATTATTATTTTTCTACATTAATTTTTGACCATACAATTTTTGGGACCAGAGCTCACTTTATCATTTCCTACTATTCTCATACAAACCCAACTCATTCTACATTTACCTTTTTTTAAAAATTTTGGGCTCCAAATTGCGTTGGAGAGTCCCAACTACTAATGATGCTCTAATCTTCCAAAAAAAAAAAAAAAATGCTCTTCTCCCAATTATTAAAGACTTGATTAATTTTCGTGATACATGGACCAGTGTTGTAAAAAGAGGACCCAATCGACGGTTAGGACCAAATTCAACCGGTTTATGAAAAAAAAAAAAAAAATCATGTCGGACTAAAATTGGCTCATTTAAAGAACCGTTTTTTTTTTTCCTTTCAAAAATCAAGGGTCAACGAGAGAACCGGCCAATTTTAGTTTTATTTTAAAAATTAAAATAAATTATCATATAAAATTTGGACAATTTGATTCTTGCTTTGGTTTTGATAGACCTTATAGTTGTCAAACTAAACACAATCAAATCAAACCAAAAAGTAAATATGGATATCTTGCCTATTTGAATCGAACTAAAACAAATATATTTGAACTCCAGTTGAACTGGTTGAGCCTGATTGAATGCTGGTCCGACCTATACAAAAAAAAATCGGTTCGATCATCGGTCCGATTTTTTAAAACATTGACATGAACTAAGATGTTTTTTGAGTTTTATCAATATTTATTTATTTATTTTTACAATGTCCGATGTGGATTGCATGTAAAATAAAAATTTTCTTTTTTATACTTGAAAAATAGTTTATATATATATATATATATATATATATATATATATATATATATATATATATATTTGAATTTGATATAAATTTGTTTATATTTGAATTATAATTTATTCTAGATATATGGGAAAAAAAATTCGATTATAGGAACAAAAAGAAAGAAAGGGTTTAGATGACTTAATTTTGAACTATTTTTAAACAATGTCAGTAGAAAATTATTTTTTAAGTTTTATTTTTATAATGACCAACTTAATTTTTGAGACTTTGTATATACTCAGACTGATCTGCTGTTCCATTTAATACTATATATTTATCTCTCTCTATTGTATGTGGATCATACACGTATAGATAATAGCCTATATATAATAAAAAAAATAAAATTGGACAATATTAAATGAAACAGTGATATGCTTCCTATATACTCACATCTTTTGAATCCAGTGCCTCGTATTTTTATATATTTTTATTAAATAAAAAATAGTATAGTCTGTGTCTTGGTTCGAAACCGAATAAATAGTATAGTCTGTGTCTTTGCTGTCCGCTGCCGTCAATCATGGTGGGCCATCCGCCACGTGTCCTTGTCAACAGTTTTTTTTTTTGATAACAAATCAAATAATGCATTTCTAAACTGGTAAAGACACAGAACCCATATCCAGCAGAATATGGTGTTCAATACAAGAGGGTATCTCAGTATGAAGAGATATGGAATTAGATACATCAGAGAGAAGAGCATTAGATGCTAAAAGATGAGAGCATTGATTAGCATTCCTATAGACAAATTTGAATGTCAAATGAGGTAACGATTGAACAGCCTTCCTTGCATCCTCAATTGTATGTCGAGCTTGCCAAAGAGGGAGAGATTCAGGTTGGTTGATAGAATCAATCAGTTGTTTGCAGTCCCCCTCAATAATGATATCAAACAAATTGTAAGTGTAGCAGATGTCAATAGCCAGGATGATACCCAAGGCTTCAGCTTCAAGAGGAGAGCCTCCATCCTTAGTTGTATGTCCTTGTCAACAGTGTTTTCAGGCATTCGGACCAAGTGGCATTTTCGATATTAAGTGGGCTCCCGAGGCTGTTTTGTCCAGCCTCTTTCTATATAAAACCCTCGTCCCCTCCTCTCCTTCTTCCCTTGAATAAGCTTATATACAAAAATGTTCCGCTACAGTGCGATGTTGCTGCTACTGTGCGCCTCTGTCCATGCCGCGTCGGCCATCGTCGACGGTGAGTCCCCTCTTCCTCTATGCTGAACTCGTCATACGTGGTGTATGAGCCGATTTGGCGTTGGCATCTTCGCCGTTCTGAAATCATACGAGATTAAGACGGTCCGACAAATTAAAATTTTCTAACTAATTTTTACAAAATAGGATTCTTCATCGATTTTTTTCTAAAAAAAACCTTGGTCTCTTAAATAGACATGGTAGGCTGTATTTTGCTATTTATTAATTTACTATGCTTATATATTTTAGTGTTGGACGATTTTTGTTGGCTAATTCTAAGGACATTTTAAAATTTATTTGGGACTAACTACAAGATAGTCCAATTTGGTAGAACTTTTTCAAATAACAGTTCCAATTTTGCTTGTGGCTAGCAATCCCCCCACCCCCACCCCCACCCCAATCCAACCCAATTCTCAATCAACACTTTATTTGCTATTTTCACTTTCTCTTCTAGTTCTTAAACCCTAAAAACCTAAAAGAAGTAGAGATGAACAATAAGCACCAGATGAAGAATGAGAAGAAAAAAAAATAGAAATCTCTCAAATTTGATCGAAAAGAGCTGAACGAAATCCTACTCATGTCCGCCGTGAACCGATCCCTCGACTCGTCCCCGCTCATTCCCGACGCCGCCAGCCGTCGGGCCCCGCGCCTGCCGACGCCCATCGCCACCGTCCGCTTTCTGCGCCTCGCCGGGAGCCGCCGGATCATGCACGAGCCGTCGCTCATCGTGTACGACTTCGCCGTGGAGCAGCTGGAGGAGCGTCAGAGCGACTGGGCCTACTCCAGGCCGATGGTGCTGCTCGACATGGTGTGGAACTTCGCATTCGTTGCGGGACTGCGGATGCCGGCAGAGCCGCGGATGACGAACTGATAGAAATGCTAACTTTGTTGGCAGTTCTAACATAAAATAGAATTGTCAACTTTGTTGACAGTCCTAACACGAAATAGGATTATAAACAAAGTTAGCAGTTCTATCTAAATTTTCTGTTTGGACACACACTGTAACTTTGGCAGTCCTACTTGATATAAAAATTGTCAACAAGTTTGACAGTCATGAAATTTTTTTGACTAATCCCAAATAAAAAATGAAAATAACAAATTTATTAATCTTTAACAAAAATTGGACTAGTTCTACATAAATTTGGAGTGATCTTAAAATTAGGATTTTTGTTGGGTTTTATACTTTGACACACAGATCTATGCATGTCCTTTGCATTAGTCCTCACGTGGGTTGGCTGCGTTTTTCTTCTTGTGTTCTCTTTTTTTTTTTTCTCTCTCATATTCCCGGAAGACTGGTCGTTTATATTTTTTTATTTCTGTTCTCAAAAAATACACATTTAATAAACAGCTATTTTTTTTGTCTACCTGTTTTAATAACAATATCAATAGTAAAAGTTTGTTTTTAGTCCCTAGAGTATTTTTGGTTTTGGAATGGACGCCCGTTTCCAAGATGAGTTACGGGATTAGTTTGCACCCACACGGATACCGGTTTGGCACTCATTTCACATTTGGCTCCAGGGTTTTCTTCATAGTTTGTAGTGATGACCAGCATTCGGACAATTTGGTTCAAATTCAATCGAATAATCAAAAATTAAATTAGTTCAAAAATCAAATAAGTAAAATCGAATCGAATTGACACATAACTGAATCAAATCGAACCTAATTAAATCGGTTCGATTTTTGGTTTATATATACATATATATATAAAATTCTGTTTTCTGTTTTGGATCGAAATCCAAAACCGAAACCGAAAAAGAAAATTTAGTATTTTCAAAACTGAACCGATTTTTTTAAAACTGAATCGACTTTCTTATTCGATGCGGTTTCGGTCCAAAACCAAATAATGTTCACCCCTGATTTGGAATGTTCAGGCTGCATCTGACACGAGACGACGCGACAGCACATGGTTTCTTGGAGTGTCCAAACTTTAGATATTGTTGAATATTTAACTACGCTCAGTTATTTCAGATAGAAAAAATTTCAATTTCGTCCCTCTTATTAATTATAAATTTGTACTTACATTCCCATTTTTTTTATGTTTATAAACTTACACAAAGATTATTCTTTTCGTAACAGGAAGTAGAATTTAAATCTAATAAACACAAAAAATAAAATGCAAGTAAAAATTATATTAATAAGTGGGACGTTAAGTTAAAAAAAAAAAAAAAAAAAAAAAATCCCTTTTAGATATCGTTGCCGACCGCATCTCTGCCAACTACATAATGCAGGGTTGATAAGCAACGGAAACTTCGAAGCTGGCCCCAAGCCGGACCAGCTGAACGGCACGGTGGTGCTGGCGCGTGACGCGATCCCGATGTGGGTGGTCTCAGGTTTCGTCGAGTACATCAAGTCCGGACAGAAACAGGGAGACATGCTGCTCCCCGTGCCGGAGGGCGCATTTGCCGTCCGGCTGGGCAACGAGGCGTCGATCAAGCAGTGCCTCACGGTGGAGAAAGGGATGTACTACGCGATCACCTTCAGCGCGGCTGGCACGTGCGCGCAGGACGAGAGGCTGAACGTCTCCGTCACGCCCGAGTGGGGCGTGCTGCCGATCCAGACCATGTACAGCAGCAGCGGCTGGGATTCCCAATCCTGGGCTTTCAAGGCCAAGTTCGACAACGTCTGCCTGGTGATCCACAACCCAGGGGTCGTGGAGGACGCCGCCTGCGGTCCCCTTATCGACTCCATCGCGATGAGGACACTCTACCCGCCTAGGATCACGAATCGTAAGTCCTCTCAATGCCAATATCTCGTAATATTCACTAAAGTTAAATTACTCTAATGGTATCCCAACTATAGAGCTCCGGTGATTTTGACACTTTTAACCTTATATACTTCTTTTGAAGTACAAGAATATGCAACAATGCAAGGTTTTAAATTGCACTTTTTGTACTACACAATATGATTTTAATGTCATCTCGATGTGTTTCAAATTATGTGTTTCAAAATTGAGAAAAGTTATTTCAAAAGTGTAATTTATAAAATTAGGATATCAAAATCGAACAGTTCCCAATATTATAGTTGAGATACTATTAGGATAATTTAGCCTATTGAGTAATGCCAACGTAAATAAGGTGTGCATGGAATACTAAAATTATCTGCAGGATATGTGCATGGACACGAATACGAAACTACATTACACGTTGACACAGGCATAACACCTAGTTTGGTTTGTTCTTGTATATTCTCGATTGTTCGGATTGTGTCCAATGTGTCCAACTAGACATGGTCTAGACTATCGGAGCGACTTTCTGCGGCTCAAAGTTCTCTCCTGTTGTCTTTCTCTATATTCTTTAACAGAGAACCTCATCAAGAATGGCGACTTCGAAGAAGGTCCCTACTTCCTCCCCGAGACCACAACGGGCGTCCTGATACCGCCCAACATCGAAGACGACCACTCTCCGCTCCCCGGCTGGATGGTCGAGTCCCTCAAAGCCATCAGATACATCGACTCCCACCATTTCTCCATCCCCAAAGGGAGGCACGCGGTCGAATTCGTCGCGGGCAGCGAGAGCGCGCTCGCCCAGGTCGTGCGCACGATCCCAGGCAAGACCTACACGTTGGCCTTCTCCGTCGGCGATGCGGCTAACTCGTGCGTAGGGCCGATGACCGTCCAGGCGTACGCGGCTCGGGGCGTAGCCAGGGTCCCTTACGTGTCCAAGGGCACCGGAGGCTTCAAGCGCGCGGTGCTGAAGTTCGCCGCGGTGTCGACGCGCACGAGGGTGGTGTTCCTCGGCGACTCGTACCATATGAAGACCGACGGCTCGCTCTGCGGCCCTGTTGTCGACGACGTGACCCTGCTCAGCACTCGGACCAGGTCGCTGCATATGTGAAGGGAATAGGAGGCGTTGGTGGACGACGCTCTTCTGGGGAATGTGCTTATATATATATAAGGGATAGTTATTAGCACAAATATATACTTATGTTTGTGTTTCAACTTTCAACTTGTAATGAAAGATGTAAGATGTGTTCCGAGGAAGGAGCTAGTGCTTCAGCTTCTTGTTTTATAATGAGAGCAGCACCGGAGAATCTGTGCAGGTTGGGGTTATCGAGCTATATATATGTTGCACAAATATGGACAACAAATAAGGACACGATACAATCTCTTGTGAATACAGATACGGATACATGTAATGGCTCTCGACCTTGTTCCATCTTATAAGTTACTTCAAGGGATTGCTGGAAGACTGAAACTTGGAATATGTTCGAGTTTGTGATCTATACTTGGACTTAGGGCTGCAAATGAGCCAAGTCGCTCGCAAGCTGCTCGAAGCTCGACTCGATAAAAGCTCGGTTCGTTTAGTAAACAAGCTGAGCTCAAGCTTCATTTTCGAGCTCGTTTAATAAACGAGCCAAGCTCAAGCTTAGAAGTACTCGGCTCGTTCGAACTCGCAAGCTGGCTCGTTTATGAGCTTGCGGTTTAGAAGATTGTTTATGAGCTCATTTAGGAGCTTGTTTAGAAGCTCGTTTGTTCTTTGTTGAATTCTAATTTTATATATGTTTGTATAACAATATGGTTGTGTGCATTATATATTTATATGTCCTTAATAATTGATATTAAGGAACTTTTTTAATTAAATTTTTATAAATAAATTGTCACTATTACAGGTACTTGAATTCAAACCTAGCTAGCTTGAAATCGAGCTGGTTAAGCTTGAATTCAAGCTTAATGAGCTTGAAATCAAGCTTGATTTTGAGCTTATCGAGCTTGTTTATCAAGCTTGCTTATCAAGCCAAGCTCGAGCTCAAACCAAGCCAAGCCCAAGCTTAATATAAACAAGCTCGAGCCAAGCTCAAGCTCTAAAATTAAAAAACTTATCAAGCTTGAGCTCGAGCTCGAGTTCGATTAATTCTAGTCAAGCCAAGCTCAAGCTTACAAAAGCTTGGCTCGTTTGCAGCCCTACTTGGACTTCATGCCAATTGTCACGCCCCAGAACCAGAATACTGGAGAGCGGGGGCAGACATAGCCAGCTACGTATAACGGAATGGAATCCACACCGCTATACGGTCACGGCTGTCTAGATATGTGAGGGTTTCACTACAATCCATCAGTCTCTTAAGGTCATAAAATAGCCTATTGTCTCAATCTCAACCAACTAATAATAATCACAAGACATCAGATCTCCAAATATACAATTGTAAGGCGTCCCAAACATTACATATCCAGATGATCATGAAGCTAGTCGTTACAAAATGTGAGGACTAACAAGAGTTCAGTCATACATGATCAACCCCCGGGACTTGTCAATCATGTTACAGCCCGTAGGCAGACAGTAAGTAAGTACAATCGAGCTAACACTTGCTCGTCGGCTAAACGCCTCAAAAGAATAATTTACAATATTACAGTGGAAGAACAAAAGAAACCCACTCGATGCCCTGGTTACGCCTGGTGACCACCATCGGGCTGGAAGACAGGTAGATCCTTTGCTGCTGCTCCGGTATCTGGCCATACAAAATCAGCTGGGTCAGACCCCAGGAAGAGCAAGTGCCACAAAGGAGGCCACAAAATAAGAACCAAAGTCAGCAAATTAGCACAATAATATAATTACATAATAAGAGACAGTAATTTAAGAAAAGCATGATGAGTAATTATAAAAGACAATCTTGCATAGAATCACTAAAAGACAAGACATATGGAAAAGCATGACAGGATGATATACGATGAGATAACCATGGGACTATTCAGATAGCTAGGTTACAACCCGTAAACTAAACAAGGACCGGGGTTGTAACCCTTCGTCTGAACGGAACTTGGTTTCTCTCACCATTTATCGGCAAGATAAATATAAGAAATCAGGTCAAGTAACAATCTGGAGTGACAATCATTATAGTGACAATCTGGAGTGACAATCATTATAGTGACAATCTGGAGTGACAATCATTATAGTGACAATCTGGAGTGACAATCATTCAATCATTCTGGTACAATCTTACAATCAATCAATTCTAGACAATACTATACTGGACTAGACTCCATCCAAGCAATCACGGCCAATCATTACCTACGGCTTTCTACATTAACTAGCTAGGGTTATCACAATCCTAGTTACTAGCAAGATGCAATGAGATGCTCCAAGTAGTCACAGGCCCTGCAGCTATCCAGGTTATCCAGGCAATCATTATAGTGACAATCTGGAGGGTTCAATACATTAGAGTGACAATAGAGTTCAATCATTAAAGTGACAATCAAGAGTGCCCCACATAACAGTGGGCTGGAAATGTGCCCTACTCGTCGGCAGGCTACAAGTCCAAACATTTGCGGCCGGGATAACGGGATCGCCTGTAACTGGGAAACATCTCTTCATGACTAGTGAATTATACTAATCATTAACCTTAGTCCAATTCAGTAGGTACTCCTGACCGTGGTACTCAGGAGTCCCCTCCTAGACATGATACAAGACATGACTGGATTATTTGTACAAGCACAATCGCCCACGGTGTCAGGATTAATTATACAGGTCATGTCATGTCAGGTAGCCGTCGCAACAGCTATTCAAGATGTATCAGGTCAGGTTATCATATCAAGTGTACTAGTCAGGAGTGCGCCACGACGGGCCACTTATCAGGTCATGCTCAATTATCAATTCCAAACATATCCAGTAAAATCAAGTTCATGACAAAAGACGTAAGGATATAAAATGGACATGAAATATCTAATAAAATATCAAAAGACAGGGTTAGAGGAGAGCCAAGCTTAAAGAAATAAAACTATAACTCCAAGAGCCAATGGGTTAAGCAAGGGGTCAGGGGAGCAGCGTACGAAAAGTCACGCACGCTGAGAGAGCAGCGTAGGTGAAAGTCACGCACGCTACAGGGAGCAGCTGCGTGAAAGTCACGCATGCTACAGGGAGCAGCTGCGTGAAAGTCACGCACGCTCAAGGAAGCAGCTGCGTGAAAAGTCACGCACGCTCAAGGGAGCAGCGTACATGAAAAGTCACGCACGCTCAAGGGAGCAGCGTACATGAAAAGTCACGCACGCTCAAGGGAGCAGCGTACATGAAAAGTCACGCACGCTCAAGTCTGCGTACGTACAAAAGCACGCACGCAGGGGACACGCCTCCAACAGGAAGTGTATCCAAGGCTCAGTGGCGTAAGCTAAGAAGCTCAGCACACTGCTCACTGTCTTCTCCAAAGAGCAAGAACACCATGGTGATCCCAAAGCTTCAAAGCATCATAACTTGGCCATCCGAACTCTAAATCCAGATTTCTAAAGTTCTAACCAGGGTGGAATTGAATGATCTTCCACATAGAAGCATCAAAAACCCATAAAATCCAACTAAAGTAGATCAAACCATGCAAAATCCGAAAATGGAAAAACTTAGATCTAGAGCAATGGAGACACCAAATCACAAAAAGCCAAGAACTAATGTTGATCACCATGTCCTAATCTATCAAATGGACAAGGAAAAGAGGGTTCTTATGTAGTGGCAAGATGCACTTGCCTAGGGTTGGAAGAGTTGTGGAGGAAGGAGAAGAAGAAGAAGAAGGAAATAAATGGTGGTGGTTATGAGGAGAGAGAGTGGTAGGTGGTGTTATAAAGAGGGGGAGTTGTGGTGGGGATGAGGGGTAGCATAGGTTAAGGTGCTCCATTACATAAACCAAACCGAACCAATCCCATAAAACCGAGCCAAGCCAAAAACCCAAATACAAGAAATACCGAAATTCCACAAGCTGAGAAAAAAATAAAAATACATGCCAAAAATCCAGATACGAGTATAAATACGAAATACGGAAAATACGGAAAATGAGGGTGACACCAATGCTTCCATTCACATTCCCTCTGCAATTGTTTCTAATGCTCACTGGATACATAGTTCAGGGGAAGAGTTGAGACTTGAGAGCTTATTTGTAGCTGAGATAATCTTATGCAGATCTCTTCTTAAGTTCAAATAAAGCTATATATATATATATATATATATATATATATATATATATATATATATATATATATATATATATATATATATATATATATATATATATATATATATATATATATATATATATATGGATTTCTTTATTTGGAACTTTCGGCTTGTATACTGCCTGAAAAGTGCCATTCACGTGAATGGTGAGTACGTCCAATAATATAATGACATATGGTAATATCAAAAGCTAAAATATAATAATCAAACAGTTGCCAAATATTATTAATAAAAATTAGTTAGATATTACCATCATACCAAGTGTTACTATGCTCTCATCATTTACTTCTACCACATGATGAGCATGTCCCACTTAATAATCTCTTGGAAACAAATAGCGGGCAAGTGCAGCGATGTTGTGACCTAATGAGAATATTGTTATTTTATAACTTACAGAAAAAATAGGCAAATGTTAAGGGCACCCCCAAATTACTAAGGGCAACCAACTTAAAACTTCAAACAAATTACAAGTTTGACATTTTGAAAACACTAAGGGCCACCCACTTCTGTCAAAGACGGACTACAGGCCTTGCCTGCAGTCCAAAGTGAATACATGACTGCAGTGCTTGCCTGCAGTCCCCGAATGACGATTTTTTTTTTAAACTTGCAGTGACTGCAGGTCTCGCCTGTAGTCCAAATTGAAGACAGGACTGCAGGCAAGGCCTGCAGTCCGTCTCCATAGCCTCCTCCTCATCCTCCGCCGCCTCCCCCCGCCCGCCGGACTCCGAGATCCCCTCTCCTCCCTCTCCTCCTGATCCCCTCTCCTCCCTCTCCTCCTGGGACCCCTCCCTTCCCAACTCCCCGTGCTCCTGGCGCGGAGTCAGCCTGCTCTGCACCCAGCCCACGTCCATCTCCTCCGTCACCACCACCCTCTTCACCGCCACCCGGTGCCTGCACCCGCCTGCTCTCGCCGCCGCGGAGGACGAGGGCGCGGACTTGGACAGCGTCGCCGACCAGGCCTCCTGGCCGGGGCGGGGGCCCTCGCCGAGCCGGCGCATCAGCTTGAGGTCCGGATGGCAGGCGAGGTCGATCGGGGAGCAGCGGCCGGATATAGAGGTGGGCCCCGAGGTCCCGCCCCGCCGCCGCTGCTGCCGGAAGTAGTCGTCCTCGTCGCCGTCGCCGTCCGCGTCGGAGCTGTCGGCGTCCCTGTCCTCGTTGTCGGTGGAGTCGCAGTCGAAGGAGGGGGAGGAGGAGAGGAGGGAGAGGACGGGGAAGTTCTTGCGGAGGGCGGAGATGCTGTTGCCGACGACGGTGGGGTGGCGGCTGCGCGAAGGAGGAGGAGGGTTGCCCTTAGTAATTTGGAGAGGGTGGTGGTTGCCCTTAGTAAAAATGGAAGAGGATGGTGGTTGCCCTTAGTAGGATGGTTGCCCTTAGTAATTTGGGGGTGGCCCTTAACATTTGCCAAAAAATAAGGCATAATGTTGTGTTGGGCTCGGATGTTTATCATGGTTGCTGCTTTTTATGTTTTTCCCCCCTTCAAAAACTGTCTAAAAGTTTGTTTGATAACAACTACTTGAAAACATTTCATTTTTGGTGCAATCTTTGAAAGCAAATTATGAAAAGACGCTTTCAAATGTCATGTTATTTTGAAAATCCCAAACAGGTCTAAGGCTGGCTTTGGAATGGCTCTGGCTTACTTTTTGAAAAGCAGCTAAAAGTTGTTTGTCTACACCAGTCTATCAAAAATAATTTATAAAAAACTAGATTAAATTAAGGTACAATATTTGAAAACATATAAAACGCTCCTTGTGCTTGTTCATTAAAACAATGGCTAATTAGTATTTAGATTATGGGTTTTACAACAACTTTGAGTTTAAGTCCAAACATGTCCAATTAAATTTTTTGGACTTTGAACTTTTATTTTTGGTTTTATTTTTTTTCCATTATATCATAAATATGATTACAAAGACAACAACTAACACATGCTGAAAATGAAGATATAACGAAAAAATGAAACACAAAATAAAATTTTAGAATTAAAACTGTCACGCCCCAGAACCAGAATACTGGAGAGCGGGGGCAGACATAGCCAGCTACGTAATCCCAAAGTACGTTAATACTCTGAAATCACGTATAAGCTGTCAAGACATGGGGGTTACTCTACAAGCCATCAGTCAATCCTATGGATTAACAATCCTAGGTATCTCAATCACAGGCAATTATACAAGAGCAAAGAGTACGATCATCATACATACAATAGTAAGGCGTCCCGAACCATATATACATGAATGATCATGAAGCCAGTACCACAGAACTGATGACTAGCTTGAGTATTAGTCGTACATGATAAGGACTAGCTATAGTCTAGAATACACATATCATGTTTATGCTCGTAGGCTACAATATCAAGAAAATACCAAAACACGAGCTAAACACGTGCTCGGGACTAAGCGTTACAAGAGGAGAATTTACATATCAGTGGGAGGATGAGGAAGAAACCCACTGAGGCACTCTGGTGCTCCGGCTGGTCACCGTCGAGTGGATGGTGCGGTAGATCCTTCGGGCTCTTCTATTAGAACCTGGCCATGAAAAACCAGTGGGGTCAGACCCCAAATAGCAAGTACCACAAAGGAGGCCGAACTATGAACTTAAAACCAGCAATCATTAGCAAACAACAAGCAAATAAGTAAAGGAGGATCGAGATTCGTGCAGTACCAATGCACTCATCCCGAACATAGGGAGACAGTAAGTAAATCATCATTTGACATAAAGTAAACTGGAGAACATGTTAAATAAATAGAACTGGGCAGGTGATATACGATGAGATAACCATGGGACTATTCGGATAACCAGGTTACAACCCGTAAACCAAACAAGGACCGGGGTTGTAACCCTTCGTCTGAACGGAACTTGGTTTCTCTCACCATTTATCGGCAAGATAAAATAAGAAATCATGACATGTAACAATCATGTACAAGACAGGACGAATATGAACAATCAGGTCATGTGACAATCTTGTGCAGGATCAAGTCAAGACTAGACTGAGTTAGACTCCATTCAATCAATCACGGCCAAGCAATAAGTACGGCTTGATACTTTAACTAACTAGGGTTATCACATGCCTAGTTACTAGCAAGATGCAACGAGATTCTTCCAAGTCCGGTTACCTGTTTGTTACTACCTGAATGACCCCAGCAAAGAAAAGGAAAAGATAGCATGATATAGCAGACACACTGTAGTAAGATACATGTGTCCTAAGGTACCACGCTCGACGGCGGGCTGGAAGTGCGCTCATCTCGACGGATAGCAACAAATCCCATGTATATATATATATATAAGACCGGGATCAAAGGGGCAACAGGTAACTGGAAAAGTCTCTCCATGAACTACTGGATTATTCTAGTAATTAGCCTTAGTCCATTTCAGTATGAATCCCTGACCGTGGGAAACCAGGGATTCATGCCCTAGACATGATGCAAGACAAGACGGGTTCATTTGTACAAGCACAATCACCCACGGTGTCCGGGTTATTCAATCTTGTCAAGTCGTGTTAGCCGTCGCAACAGTATTTCGAGAGCTATCATGTCAGGTTTATCATGTCAAGAGTGCGCCACGGCGGACCACTATCAAGAATTATCATGCCAAGTTATCAGGTCAAATTATCAGGTCAAGTTATCATGCATGTCAGTTCTTGGTCACACCATGCCAGGTACAATTGTCATTTCAATCATGTCAATCAAATCGGGATTTTCAAGTTCGGGAAAAGGCGTAAGGATATAAAATGGACGTAAAAATATACAATAAAGGGGTTACAAGACATGGGTAAATAGTAATAAAATAATAGTACACAGGGTTATGGAAAAGTCATGCGGCTAAAGCATATGCGGACAGGAATGATCTCATGCGGCTATGAAGAGAACAGCCCATGCGGCTGAATTCATAAGGGCGCATGTGGCTAAAGGAGTCGGGTTCATGCGGCTCAATTAGAGGCTCATGCGGCCAGGATCACTGGGTCCCATGCGGCCAGGGCAAAGAGGGCACATGCGGCTCAGGAATAATGGGGCACATGCGGCTCCAAGAAGTTGGAGTTTCATGCGGCTCAAATGGGAGCAAGGCCATGCGGCCAGAAAAGATGAGCATATGCGGACAGCGAGAGATGGGTCATATGCGGCTGGAAGAGACTAGTCCTCATGCGGCTAGCGGGAAGAGAGGGCGCATGAGACTAAGTCTGATCCTTCATGCGGCTGGAAGAAGCAGGGTACATGCGGCTGGGAATGAGCGAGTCATGCGGCTAGATGAGTTCGACCCTCATGCGGCTCAAAGTACTTCCAGCCATGCGGCTGAAGAGAACACTTGCTGCATGGAATATTCATGCGGTCAAGTCAAGCACAGTTCATCTTCTCCAAACTTCCGAGAAGAAGAACACCATGAGAGCCAAGTGCTCAAGCTCCATAACTCCATCATCCGGAGCCAAAATCCGAACTTCCTTAGGTCAAAACGGGGCAGAATGAAATGCTCTACAACATAGAACCATCAAAACTCGGAAATAACAAGATTAAATAGATCAAAATCCATAAAAACTGAAATCTCTTCAAAGCTAGATCCACAACATTTGAACCATCAAAATGGAAAACTCCAAGTTCTAAACATGCTTAGAATGTGACGATAAAGAGAATGGAACAAACAAAATAAAAATCGTCCAACATTCGGCAAGGTGTACTTGCCTCTCTCTAATGGCTAGGGTTTGGTGGAAAAGAAATGAATGATGGTGAATGAGGAGGGAGAGAGAAAAGTGGCTTATATAACAAGCTCAAGTGATCTCCACCATTCATTCCTCTCCACTCAATCTAAACCATACACCTCATCTCATGAGAACCAAACTAAACTAAACCAAACCAAACCAAGTCAAAGTGGAACCGAACCAAATAAAACTAAATCCAAGTTAAACCAAGTCATGAAATCCTACACTTAGGAAATTTAAAAAATATCACGCAAATCGATAAATACGAAATACGGCTCAAATAAACACGTATCCGTATAAAATACCGATACAGTGAGACGGGTCTCACAAAAACCTTTCAATTGCATGTTAGGACTTAAACTTTATCCAGAATCTAAACACTAATTTACCCTTAAAACAATAGAAGCAGAAGCATCCTGCTTTCTAATATTAATTGTACAAGAAATGTAATAACTCATCAAAAGACTAGAAGAAGTAGCTGTCGACAACAGCTTTTCTAGGAGGCTGTTTGGATGGACGGAGGTGTGCAGAAAGTGACCACTTTCTATACTGCATGCTGCAAGTGAAGTCGGTTGCAGCGTTTGGTTAACGCTGCATCTCTTCCCGCAAGTGTCATTTTTCTGACATTTTCACTTGCTGTCCCCTGCCGTTTCTTCAATTTCAGCTACATCAAAAAATAGTTGCAACTCTCCTGCAAGTGAGGAGAGAGAGAGAGACACTGCAGACACCTCCCTTCCTTTTTGAGCTCGACGGTGCAGATCAGGCGAGATCTAGTGCTGGAGATCACTAACCTAGGACTCGGACATGACACACTCAACCGAGTAATAAAGTGGAGGTGGCGGCAACGGTGGTGGTGGAGAGGGGGTGGTGGTCTGGAGGTGGCGGTGGAGAGGTTGGATGGGGATCTGGGGTGGTGGCAGCGGCGACGGTGGTGGTGGAGAGGGCGATGGCGATGGAGAGGGGTTTGTGGTCTGGAGGTGGCGGAGAGAGGGTGGTGTGGTGGTGGTGGAGAGAGGGTGGTGTGGTGGTGGTGGAGAGGGTGGTGGAGAGGGCGGTGTGGTGGTGGTGGAGGGCGGTGGCCGGCCAGGCCGGAGGGGCCAGAGAGAGAGAGAGAGAGAGAGAGAGAGAGAGAGAGATGAAGAGTCCAGAGACAAAAGAGAGAGAGGGGGGGGGAGAGTTAATATTAATTGGTAATTAATATATTATGATAATTAATAACTAATTATGGCATATAATTAGCAGCTAATATGGTAGCTAATTAATTTATTTAGTTTAATTAATTTATTTTTTTGGTTTAATTATGATAACTAATTTAATTATTGGGGGTAACCATACCTAGGTTTACCACATATCCAAATTACATAACTATTCAAACAACGAACTCATTTTTCTTCCACTTTCACCAGACAAAAAGTACTCAATCCAAACACATTTTAGAAATTGTCACTTGCTGCAAGTCCACAAAAATTTAACTTGCTGTAAGTGCCACTTTTACATTTTCAAAGAGTTAACATCTATCCAAACAGTCCCTAGTTGCTTCTAACTAAAAAGCAGAAGCATATAAAATAAGGAGCACCTTTGAGTGAGGTTTTAGCATGGCGGGTCTTTGACCAAAGGCTCTCAGACGTGTACGGTTCTCATCAACTTCTGTTGGCAACGAGGGATCTGATCGGACGGTCAAGAAAATTGCGTCAAAGCAACGGTCCTCCCTCCCCGTCTTACACTGTATGTATGTCACAAACTCTTCCACGTTCTTCTTCCACACACACTCCATAGTCCAGACGCTGAAGAACTCAGAAAGAATGGTACTTTTCTAATTTCTCCTTCTTCCTTTTTTTAGGTTTAGGTTTTGGTCTGATCGTTCTCTCTCTTTGTTAGGCTCTTCCGAACCAGGCCACCGTAGACTATCCCAGCTTCAAGCTCGTCATCGGCGGCGATGACGGCACAGGTGATCCATCGGTCGTCGGTCAAAATTAGGGTTTCTCGATTTGCTGATGTTGTCTTCGCTAATTGATCAATCGATTTGCTGACAGGTAACAAGTATAAACACATAAACCTTGCTGTGGGAATCTCCTCCAATTGAGGTCGGCCACAGTTGTAAGCATAGCACTACCGTTCATATATTTTGTTTATTATGTAATGTAATCATGTTTGTGAAAATTGTAAAAAAATGTTTTAAAAAATTAAAATTAAAATCTTATTTTTCAAAAATACAAAAAATTGAAAAATATAAAAATATAATAGAAATTGGGAAAAGAATATATATTTTAAATATCTAGAAAAATAAATAATTTAAAAATTAAAATTAAAATTAAAATTAGAAAGAAAATAAAGTGAAATGAAATTAAAAAGATAAGGGGAAAAAGTACTTGATAAAGGCACAACCACAATTGCTAGTGGCATTACAAATTTGGTCATATTTTAATATAAAAAAAATCTTTGAGAATTATTGTGGCGCAAAGTATAATAATTTTTTAGCTTCTTTCTCTTCCTTTCCAAAATCCTAAAAGTTAATCTATATTTTTCTTGCATAGTTTCGTAGTAGATGGTTCCACTTGAGACTATTCTAAAATTTTGAACTCCATTAATGTAGTTTTGAAGCTTTAAAATTGAAAAATGGAACAATGAAGGATTGTCAAAATTTTGACACAGTACTGAATATACACATGATTGTCAAATTTTGATCGTTCCAATTCATTAGAGGACTGCCAATCCTAAAGACAAAGAAGTAATTCATTAGAGGATTGTAAGTCCTGAAGAAAAGAAAAATTGTCTTCAGACTGTTGTCACGTCCCGACTCGAAAAATCGTTCGTCCTCGCTTGATTTTACCGAATCGATCATCTTCGCTGGGGCATGATGCCGTACGAGTCTGGAATTGCACTCGTACAAGGCAAGCTGACAAGTTCTCAAAATGGTTATCTTTGATTTGTTATGAGCAGCGGAAGAAAACATAGTATACGAAACTCGGACTTAGACTCGGACTCGGGCTCGGACTCGTGCGCTCCTTTCATGTGTGAGTTGCTTGCACGGTGCTAGCTCGGGAGCACGCGCGGGCGCAGGCGCTATGTGTCTGGCGCATTGGTGGCCATGTGCCTTTGAGGCCATACGTTATAGGGGCCATACGCTGTAGTGGTCCTACGCCTTAGTGGTCCAACGCCGACGTTGTAGTGGTCTAACGTCGTCGAGGTCAAGCGCGTGTGGGGCGGATCTTGTTTTGAGCACCGGTGACTTGTTCACCCCAGCAAGAAAATTTTCTGTGTTTTCTTTTTTTGTGTTTTTGTTCTATCTCATTGTAACGTCTGCGAACGTAAAGAGAAGAACACTTAATTTATTGTTGTTTTTTTGCTTTTCCTTGAAGTCAGTTTGTAACCTTATATTAGTGTTTCTTTGAGTTGGCTAGAGTGCAGACTTCGTATCTTACAAGTATACTCAACGTCTCTCTCCCATGCTATTGGCTAGAGTGCAGACTTCTTGTCTTGCAAAGTTATCTCTATGCCATTTCTGAATCACTCCATTCTTAGATCTGTACTTTGCGACCAACACGGACCCTCCCATGGACCTTCCTATCGAAGCGCTGGTCGACCTCTACTGCCGAGGGACGATCAGCCACGGGCTGACGTGGGACCATGTTACGGAGTACCGGAAGGAGAGCGAAGCCGCGCCGCATAGAGTGATGATGCTGGAGTACGAGGAACTGGCGGGGAAGTCGGAGGAGAATGTGAGGAAGCTGGCGGAGTTCTTCGGTCGGCCCTTCTCCGCGGAGGAGGAAGGAGAAGGGGTGGTGGAGAAGATTGTGAAGCTGTGCAGCATAGAGCCTTATTCTAAGCAACTGTTCCTTCTTCTGGAAAGGAAAAGTGGGGGATTTGTAATACCCCGCTCCGCACGGTGCATTATGCTGAGTCGTTGACTCGAAGAGTACCGTTGACCCGATTGCGTATCGATGCGAATCGATACGAAAGTTACGTTGTCCCGAAAAATGTATCGACCCGAGGAACGCATCGAGTAATAACGATGTAAGTGTTAAGTTGTCCCGAGCAACACATCGAACTAAGTCGATGCGAAGAGTTACCTTGTCCCGAAGAATGCATCGAGTGAATCGATGCGAAGCGCCGCGTTGCCCCGAAGGATAAGTGCGTTGAATCGGCTCGAAGATTCTAAGAAATCGAATCGACCAAGACACAAGTCCGAATCGATGAAGTATTGATTTTAGTTGGTTTCGTGTGCAGGTTATACTTTGACGCGAAAATATTAGAGGTCGATCTTCGGCAATATTTAGTAAGGGGTCCGCGGAACCAAATCGACGCCTTGCGACGGGTTGAGACTTGGGCACGCTAAGGCAAATCGGACGTATAATTTAACAAGCACGAAGTGCTCGAATGGCTAAGTCAGGAGAGTGGCCGTGCAACAAAGTTAGGGAATCGAGCCGCATCGGCTCAGCGAAACGGCAAAGGCATATCGACTCAAGGTGGGAGGATTGACTTCTTTTTACTCCTTCATTCGATAAGTTAAATATATCATTGTATGCTAAGTTAACCTATCGACGCCACGGGCGTGGTTCGATCGGAGATAAATCATAGTGTGTGTCGAACACTAAGTTAGTACAATTGAAATGAAATGTGCATCAAATGCACGAGTCGCTACGAAACATTGGATATCGCAAAGGCGAGCGCCGCGGTGCGCAAGCCATAATAACATGGGATAACTGTACTCGTCGAGTGCCTTAGTGCACGAACCATACCGTGCCTTCGCGTACGAGTTAGAACGGCTAGAACATTGAAAGACAATAGGCGAGCGCCATATCGCGCAAGCCCCGAACATTGAATGCTAAGTTATAGAACATTTGAAATACGGTCGAAATGTGCCTACGTGTACGAGATCACAAAACAAGGCGAATGCGCGCAGCTGCACAATACTTATCAAAGATGGCGTCGTTGCGACGAGAAGAACAGTTGTGGCACGGATATGGCATAACTGTCGACGCGGCATGGTGCCCTTCGAAATGTTCATGGCCTTAGGGCGTTCGTTGAGGACATTGGGGCGTTGTGCCAATTGAAATAGCGATAAGCGAACTTGCTTGGTTGTATGAAATATAAGATTCGTTGCATGGTTAAATGGTCAAATGGACTTAAAGAATATAAAAGCCCGTGCATGGGCATCCCTCGAACGCGGCGCGCCAGGGCGCTGGGACCGTTCGGCCTAGGAGGGATTTCGTTTTCGGCATTGTTGGTGCACTTCATTTAGACGGGTAGCGACCTTCTAGTGAATGTGATAAGCCACTTGCGCGCGATTATTTCGGTGGCCTCTGATTGTTGGTTAGCAACCGCACAGAGTTACCATCGTCTTATGTTTTCGATTCGATGAGTATAAGTCCATTCTAGCTGTGACAAGCTAGTGACCTTCATATAGTTAAGGGCGATGGGTTTTGAAGTGCAAGGTATGCGTATATCTTGCATGGATGGATCCGAATAGAGGGCACTTATAACATGACAGGAAAAACAGATAGGCGTATTCACCTTGCGTCGGTTGCAAGGGCGGGTGCGTCGATAAGCTAAGTTGCGCCACGAATCAAACACGAGAATGCTTGCTTGCCTATTCAATTCGATAACATGCTTGCTATGATAACATGCTTTACGCTTTCAAAGATGCCATGAAATTGACCCTAAGGAGAACATAGCAAGATCATAAGCTAAGATGCATGATTCAACGTAAATATTAAAGATGTCGGTTTTCAAAGATGATCTTTGCTTCAGTACATGCGAGGACGAACGTACTGATCCCCCACCAGCTTCATGCAGGGTGCAGGGAATGGATTGCTCGCGGCGAAGCGTTGCTTGAACATGTTAAGGCTTGGAATGCCGAAGCGCATTGAAGCGTGCTATCGCATTGACGCTCGGACTACGCAGCTGGATTGATGCGGCCGAGATATAGAAGGCGTGATGTATGGAACGGTGAAATCCTTTGTGGGCAAGAGAGAACCTGAGTGTTGTAGCCAATCTGGCATATATTGTTAGGCTATCGAAAGCCTTTGAAATCTGATTTCGAATATCAATAAAGAGAATTGTTTCGTATACTCTGTTTTCCTTTCGTTGTGAATATCAAATCAAAAGATAACCATTTGAGAACTTGTCATCTTGCCTTGCACGAGCGCAACTCCAGGCTCGTGCGGCATCACGCCCCCTGCGAGGACGATGATTCGGGTGATTCCGGGTCGGGGCGTGACAGGATTGACTGACATGGCGGAGAAGCTGGATAAATTGAAAGCCATGCAGTAGAACTGTAGAAGTAGCTGAAGCTAAGCTGATGGATGATGCTTCTGCTCTGTGATCGAGCTTCGTTTCTTCATGTTGATAAAAGTGTGTTTATAATATTTGCTATTTGCATGGCTTTATAGTTTAGTTCGTGTGTGAATCAAATGTGTAACTTTTATGTTCCTCGTACTTTCCTATTTTCTTGATCAATAAACTCTGTATTTTACAAAATTTGTTAGGAATATAGAAGTATGACTATATATATATATATATATATATATATATATATATATATATATATATATATATATATATATATATATATATATATATATGGAAATTGCTGAGAAATCCAATTTCGGGATAGGCTTTTATGAAATGCCCACCCGCTGGATGAGTTTTATGAAATGCCCAGAATTAAGTATTTTCACGTTAAATATTCCAAGATTCCCTTTTAGATGCCACCCGCTGGAAACTGCTATTTTTATAATACCGAAACTACCCCTCCGCGCGAATTGGTCATCTATATGTATTTGAATTCAAAAAACTCAGATCTGGATTGCGATTTTCGTCTTCTTCTTCTTCACGGAAAATCTGAATTCCATTGCTCTCATCTTCAGCAGAGATCGCAAAGATCGTTCGTAGTTCGGTGTGCTTTTCTTCGGTCGAACTCAGATCATCGCTCGTCATCATCATCACCATCATCATCATCTTCATCGACGTCAATTGTGGAGAGAAGATCTTTCTTCTTTTCCATAAGAATTATCATCGCTTTGAAAGAAGAACGAAACTCTTTATTCCTGAAAAAACTAAATTACACGGAGAATGGCCATTCTTCTACGTTTTAACACTGGAAATGACCATTCTCCGTGTAAATTAACACGGAGAATGCCATTCTCCGTTTTATTTAAAACAGAGAATGACATTCTCCGTGTTTCTAACACGGAGAATGGCCATTCTCCTGCGTTTTAACACTGAAATGACCATTCTCCGTGCTAAATTACACGGAGAATGACCATTCTCCGTTTTATTTAACACGGAGAATGACCATTCTCCGTGTAAATTAACACGGAGAATACCATTCTCCGTTTTATTTAAAACGGAAAATGACATTATCTGTGTTTCTAACACGGAGAATGGCCATTCTCCTGCGTTTTAACACTGAAATGACCATTCTCTGTGCTAAATTATACGGAGAATGACCATTCTCCGTTTTATTTAACACGGAGAACGTCATTCTCCGTTTTATTAAAAACGGAGAATGCCATTCTCCTGCGTTTTAACACTGAAATAATCATTCTCCGTGCTAAATTACACGGAGAATGCTATTCTCCGTTTTATTTAACACGGAGAATAACATTCTCCGTTTTATTTAATACGGAGAATGGCATTCTCCTGTGTTTTAACACTGGAATGACCATTCTCCGTGATAAACTACACGGAGAATGGCATTCTCCGTGTAAATTAAGACGGAGAATAGTCATTCTCCGTGTAATTTAGCACGGAGAATGGTCATTCTCCGTGTAAATTAAGACGGAGAATGCCATTCTCCGTGTTAGTAACACGGAGAATGTCATTCTCCGTGTCATTCTCCGTGTCACTAACACGGAGAATGATCACCCTCATGCGAAATTAACATTTTTCGTGTTCTAACACGGAGAATGACCATTCTCCTGTATTTTATGGTCAGCTGAAACTTTGGAGAGCCATAACTTTTGACTGGGAGGTCGAAACGAGGTCCCGTTTGTCGCAAAATGAGCGTATCGTCGAGGAGACTGAAAGTAACAGCTTCATCGTTAGATGGCCTTTCGAAATTTTAGAATCGCAAAAAAATGATGTTTGGACCTCCGTTTTTAGCACTTTTGCCGTTTGTCCCGGTCTTTCCGAAATTTTCCGACGAGTTTTTGAAGATTTTTGAGAAGAAAACCTAGATTTGAAAGTGAGCAGCGTATGGAAGAAGATGAAGTATCGAAACATTTTTTTAAGAGCAGTTTCATGGGTGTTTTCAATAAATTAAAAGGAAGGAGAAAATGGTCATTTGGAACCCGCTTTGGATAAGTTTCTCTAATTCTGGGCACGCGATGAAAGTTTTTTTAGCGGTGGGTTTTACATAAAACTTTTTTAGTTTTTGGGCATTTCATAAATCCTCAGTATATATATATATATATATATATATATATATATATATATATATATATATATATATATATATATATATATGAATATGAATAATGTTATTTATTCGTACCTTCAAAATGTTCCTCTGAACCATCCCTCCGTATGTTGTAACTGACTTGACGGTCAATGTGGCTGATGACATGGTAAATTTTAAAATTAAAATTAACATTAATATTAACATAAATATTAACGTTGATATTAACATAAGTATTAACATTAATATTAATATTAACATTATTTTTTTTGGGTAATTAATTTTTTGGGATAAAATTTGCCATGTCAGCTATCATATTAGATGTCACATAATACTATTTAACATGCCACGTCAGCTGCCACATAAGAACGGATGATTTGGAGGGACATTTTGAAGGCGACTTTCTTAGCTTATGTTATTGTTGAGGAATATAACAATGAAGTACTTGTCTATCTTGAAATTGTAACATTAAAGTTACACATAAATCTAAACTATGAACCAAACTTCTCTTTACAACTTGTTTCATTCATGAGCCAAGATTGTGCATCTTCCTGTAGTGTAAGTACTATGTCATCTGCAGATGACCTCTCTTGACAAGGGAATACATAGACTTATTTAGTGCAAGTACTATGTCATCTTCAGATGACCTCTCTTGATAATGGGATACATAGACTTTTGTGCTGGGAATGCGGTGTGATCCGAACAGGAGTTGGCCCATGAGGTACGACATTGAATTGTGTCCATATGACTTAAAAAAGAATTCTCTTGTAAAATCTGAACCAATTCCAATTATCTACACCACATAATCCCACATCCTAACCGATATGGGACTAAATTATCAACTCTATTGTTACCTCTCATTTGAGCACTCAACCGAAAACCAGTTACAACCCAACATTTTGTTACCCAAAATATGTATAGTTGTTTTTGTTTGTTCTTTGTCTCAAAATATATAAGAACTTTTGGTCGATTCGTAGTTAAAACTTACTCCATTATCTATCTCTGATCCATAAACGAACCAAAATGTATCTACCGAGCATGTCTACCCTAGACTTTCTCATTTTTATACTCGGCGATGCAAGTTTGAGTCGCAGAATCATCCTATTTGTATTACATATATGAGAAAAAGACTACATACATCTTGACCTGACCCTCTCCATATCCAGCATAAGCAGAAGCCTTGTGGCACCACGATCCCTTACGACATGTTTGGTTAGAGTTTATGACTCAGTTTTCTGAGTTTAAACATAGGTACTGTAGCAAACAGCTTTTGGCAGTGCTTTTTCCAATGTAGTTTCAGAATTTTTTTAACGTTTAAGCACAGTTTTCAGAAGGTTTTTTTTAGGGGACAGTCCAATTTTTTTTTAAAAAATTACAAGTTTGCCATAGGTTTTTTTACTGGGGGGCAGCCCAAAATTGACTATAAAAGCCAAATTTCTTTTATTTCTTCTCTTCCTCCACTCTTTACTTCTCTTCCTCCACTCTTTTTTTCTCCTCCTCATAGAAACCTAGAATTAACCTAATCTAGCTGAAATTGTCCCCCCCACCTAAATTTGTTAAAGATAATAGTGTCAATCACTTCTCCCATTTATTTGTAAGTCGTCGAATTTATTTTTGTGTAATGTTTTAACCTAAATTTTACATATAAAAGTTGAATTTTGTGTTTAATGTAGAAATAAATAGAAAATGGAACAACTCGGACCATCAAATGCTGCATACTCTCCTCCCACAACGTCCGAAGAACACTTTGATGCATCGGAAGGCCTCGTGGTAACTACACTTTAACTTTATTTCGGATGGAAAATCGGATTTTGGACTGCCAGGGATGTGGCAGTCCTATATATATGAGGGACTGCCACAAATATGGTATGTGAGGGACTGCCACATATGTGACAGTCCTATAGATGTGGCAGTCCTTTTGACTTTTAACTTCTATTGTAGGAGTTGCGATCTTTCGTTCTACTCCCGCATCCTAAGCGAAGAAACGGTTGCAAGTTTATTGTTAAGTATCCCTTGCACCGACAGTGTTACCGGGAAAGACCACTACATATCAGTCCCGTCTGCCGGCTATTTATTTGCTAATAGGTACATGATACATGTTGTACTTATCTCGTCGGATATTAACAATACATTCTTTCCGATGTGCGCTCCTCCGACGGACCACGGAGTGTCTAACCTATGTACTATAGGTCTGATCGGGGATCACTTCGTTATACTAAAGATGATCGCTCATTCTCCGATTCCTCCACCTTCAACAGTTTGGTATAAAAGAGCACCGGTCGAAGCCATCGCTTGGACCACACATTTTGTTGATCAGATCAACCATTGTAAGAAGTTGTTGAAGTTTGAGGAGCCAAGAGACTTACCTGCTGACCACTACGACGTCGAAATCGACTAAGTATGGATATATTTACAGTTTGACATTTTGTATATGGAGGACCACTTTTGTATATAGTGAAATATGAAGTCCACTAATCTATATGGAGTAAATTTTGTATACAGTGAAATATGAAGTTCAGTATGTTATACGTGTCTACCTGTGTGCTATCTGTGTTATATGTGTCTACCTGTGTGCTATTTATGTGTTTACATGTGTGTTATCTGTGTTATATGTGTTTACCTGTGTGCAAGTATGTGTGGCAAAATATACCAATTTGTTAAAGTATCAGATCCAGTATCAGGACTGCCACCCCCCTGGCAGTCTTACATTGAATTAGGACTGCCAGGGTGCTGGCAGTCCTAATTGAAAGTTGTTGTTATATAAATGGCCATTCTCCGTTGTTTTAGCACGGAGAATGACCATTCTCCGTATAATTTAGCACGAAGAATGGCCATTCTCCGTGTAATTTTCACGGAGAATGGTCAGTATCAGGACTGCCACCCTCCTGGCAGTCCAACATTAAATTAGGACTGTCAGGGTGCTGGCAGTCCTAATTGAAACTTGCTGTTACAGCAAGTATCAATTAGGACTGCCAGCACCCTGACAGTCCTAATTTAATGTTGGACTGCCAGGAGGGTGGCAGTCCTATTTGTAAGTCTCTGTGATGAAAGTTTTGAAACTCTCTATCACAGAGAGTTTCAATTAGGACTGTCACACCCCTGGCAGTCCTACACAAGAGGAGGACTGCCAGGGTGCTGACAGTCCTAATTGAAACTTGCTGTTATATAAATGACCATTCTCCTGTGTTTTAGCACGGAGAATGGCAATTCTCCGTGTAATTTAGCACGGAGAATGGTCATTCCAGTGTTAAAACGCAGGAGAATGACCATTCTCCGTGTAAATTAACACGGAGAATGACATTCTCCGTGTTTCTAACACGGAGAACGGCATTCTCCGTGTAAATTAACACGGAGAATGATTATTCTCCGTGCTAAATTACACGGAGAATGGCCATTCTTCGTGTAAATTAAGACGGAGAATGGTCATTCTCCTGCGTTTTCACACTGGAATGACCATTCTCCGTGTAAATTAAGACGGAGAATGTCCATTTTCCGTGTTAGAAACACGGAGAATGCCATTCTCCGTGTTAATTTAAACGGAGAATGGTCATTCTCCTGCATTTTATGGTCAGTTGAAACTTTGGAGGACCATAACTTTTGACTGGGAGGTCGAAACGAGGCCCCGTTTGTCCCAAAACGAGCGTATCTTCGAGGAGCCTGAAAGTAATAGCTTCATGGTTAGACGACCTTCCAAAATTTTAGAATCGCAAAAAAATGATGTTTGGACCTCCGTTTTAGCACTTTTGTCGAAATTTTAGAATCGCAAACAAATATTAATTCAATGTAGGAGTGTTCTTCAACTTGCGTGTCATCTCGTCGAATGTAGGAGTGTTCTTGAAAGAAATTTGGTGGAGGAATTAGGATTAGAGTGGTGGAGGAGAAGAGACTAGGGTTTTGGGAGAGGGAGAGAGAGCTCCTTTTTTTTTCCTTTTGGAGGAGAGAGAGAGAGAGAGGAAATTGGGGTTTGGGGAGAAAATAAGAGTTTGGGGGGTTGGGCTGCCCCCTAGTAAAATGTGGGCTGTCCCCTAGTAAAATCTCCACTTTTTGGGCTGCCCCCTAAGTAAGGGCTGCCCCATAGTAGAAGTTGTGGTGCCCCTAAAAAAACCTTTTCAGAAAGAAGGTTTCATCTGTTTTCTGAAATACTCTTCATAGTGACTGTGCCTCCCCCCAACCCAACCCCCCCGGGGGACCCCACCTCTTCCTTTTCCTTTTCAACAAACCCTTCCAGATCCGATTCTTGTCCTCTTCCTTCCCTAACCCTAAGAAAATCCGTCTCCGCTGCAATCTTCTTCTAACACCTGCCACCGCTCCTATTCTCCTCCAAAACCCCAAACCCTAACTTCGTGGTTCCATCCCCCTCCTCCTCATGCAAGGATGACCTGGACGGAGTTCAACTCCTCCTTCAGTGTATGCGTCTTAGAAGGTGGAAGCGGGCCTTCCCGACCCCTGGGATGCCGTGGCGTGGTCTGACAGCGGGAACGGCGGCCGTGGCAAATGGGCAACAATGGACTTATCATTACTGAACATCGTCCACCGCCCTGGGACCCGCGGTCGAGTCATGGTCGCGGGTTTAGCGGCGGTGATTTTCTGTGAAGGTCCTCCTCGAGCTGGAGGACGGTGGTGGGGTTGTCGACAACGGCGTAGGCAAGGTCCTCCTCGAGCTCAGCCAGATCCGGAAGGAGAGGCAGCGGCTTAGCCACCAATTAAAAAACCCTAACCCTAACTCTGTCGTCTTCTTCGAGTCCGACTTCTTCTTCAGGCCAGTGACTTTCAATTGGACACGAACAGTGACCTTCGGTTGGACTCGTCGACGGTGATGACTGGAGAAGTTTTGGAAGGGACAGTTAGATACAGTTGGACATGAAAACTGTGGACACAGTTAAAAAAAATTACTTTCTAAAAATATTTTACCAAACAGAATCTTTAATTTTTGTTTCTTAAAATTATTTTTCAGATAAAAGTAACCAAATGCAAAGTCAGAATTTCTATACTCAGAAAATAAGTTTATAACTTATTTTCAGACAACTGTTTTCAGAATAAAATTTCACAAAACATATCCAAACAGATCCTTTAACCTTTTCTTATCTATGTACATGTTTTACCTACCTATTTTCTTCTATATACTTTGTATTTTACATTATAGGAACATAACAGTCTGAATAGACTATATTGAAATAAATATAGCAGTCTCTCTGAACCAAATCTTTCTAATATTATGTTGAGGAATATACCAGTCAGGTTTTGTTTTCCACTAAGGGAGCGTTTGGTATGCGGTATTTTTTTTTATTCCCGAAAAAATTTAAGATGGGAATCTGTTACCACGTTTGTTTGGCTTATAAAAAATTTATTCCCGAAAATTATAAATATCCGGATAAATAGTTTACCCACAAAACATGGAAATTCTATCCCTTGAGAATAGGTGGGTATTTTTTTTTTATCCGGACAAAAAAAAATTGTCTAAATTTTTTTTTTCCTTTTTGATCAATTTTGATTAGTTTTGAACATTTATTCTTTTTTGTCGTTTTTATCGCTTTTTTGTCATTTTTTGTCGTTGTTACCCATTTTTTTGTCACTTTTTGATTATTTTTTGCCGTTTTTTACCCAATTTTTGTCATTTTGTCGCTTTTTTGTCAATTTTTGTCGTTTAAGCGATTTTTTGTAGCTTTTTTTTGTTTTTACCGATTTTTAGTCGTTTTTTGTCGTTTTGTCGCTTTTTGGTCATTTTACTGATTTATGTCGTTTTTTTGTCATTTTTGTCGCTTTACTGATTTCTTTATCGTTTTTGTCGTTTTTTTGGTTATTTTTTATCGTTTTAACCGATTTTTTGTCGTTTTTGTCGATTATTTTTCGTTTTTGTCGCTTTTTGGTTTTTTTTGTCGTTTTAACCGATTTTTTGTCGTTTTAACCGATTTTTGGTCATTTTTTGTCGTTTTTTGTTATTTTGTCGTTTTTACCATTTTTTTGTCGTTTTTACCATTTTTTTTCGTTTTTACCCTTTTTTTTTAATATTTGTTCATTTTTTTTCGTTATTATTTTTTTTATTTTTTTTCGGGAATATTTATATTGTCACCAAATATGAGAATGTAATTTTTCGGAGAATTTAATTTCTTGGAATTTAATTTTCAAAAATATAGAATTTCTGGCTATATAGTATTCCGCATACCAAAAATCCCCTAACTTTCGTTCTTGTTTGTAGACAGCTCCAGTGTGTGTATGTCTTCCTGTAATGAAAACAAGTACTATATTATCTTGAGATGATTTCTCTTGCCTTGCCTTCCCTGTTAGTCGTTTTCTTTAACGGTTGACTCGATTTGACAATTTTTTTAGTGCCTTTTAAATTTAGCGTTTTTGATGAATTTTATATTCGGTCTCTTTGATGATCTAGACTTCCTCCTCCACTTGCATTTTTTTGCTTGAAAAATAAATTAAATAGTTTGTGGAGAAAATGGCAATTATTTTGCCTATGAAGTGCATCGTTTTAGAGTTCATCCAGATCAAAAACTATGGACCAGCCCCGCTTCCTTCTTCTCTGAGATCCTTCAACTATTCTCCTCCTTTATCTTCTTCAAGCTCAAAATATTCCATTACTTTAAGGCCTCGTTTGGTTCGCGGAATCTTCATGGTGGGAAAGGAAAGTGATTACTTTTCAATGTTTGTGTGTCAAAGGAATTGAGGAGGAAAGGAAAGCGATTCCCAATGGAAGGAAAATTAGGGGAGAAAGTGATTCCATCCATCCAAGCAAGGAATCACTTTCCCACATTCAAGTATTCACTTTCCTTTCCAAATTCCTTGGCATTTCCAAACATCGGAAAGGAAAATCAATAGAAATCTTAATTTTTCAAAGAAAAGAAAATGTCAAGGAATTGATTTCCTTTCCCTTCCATTCCGCGAACCAAACGAGGCCTAAGGACAAACTTGCCATTAAATGGTATAATAATGATTAACTTCATGCTGAAGCTCAATTGGATTTGGATAGAAACTAAGAAGATGTTTATTTTTTGCACCGAGCACTTTAAAAGAGCTCAAACAAACGCGAAATCTATCAATTTAAGATGATTTTTTTTGTTTTCTAAAGTGCTCGTCACTGTATAGTAATATCTTTTTTCAGTTATAAATTTTAAGCTCAAATATCAACCTTATAATTTACCACTAAGTTTGTAAGTACAAAAAATAGACCATTGTACATTTAACAAATTTTGTTATTATAAAATATGTCCAAACAGCTATAACCCTCCCCACCCTCCCCCCCCCCCCCCCCCCCCCCCCCCCCCCCCCCCCCCCCCCCCCCTTTTTGTAGTTCGAGAAACAAAAAAAAACTAGTTTCAAAAATTTTAAATTATCAAATATTTTTTCTTGTTCAAAATGGATATTCAGCTTAAATTAACAGTTAATAACTTCGGTTATAGTCCCTAAGACACTAGCTTAGTGGTAGTGCGTGGGGCGTCCTAGCACATGTCTCGGATTCGAAAACTCCTTGGACGGCTGTGTGGCTTTGAGCTACGGCGTGGTTTAGAGAAAGAAATCTAAAAAATAAATACTTCGGTTATAAAAAACTAATTTCTAAATTGTTAAATAATTTCAATTTTATTGTTATTTGAAAAAAAAACACTTTATAATTAGGGAAGATTTATGAAATGCCCAAAAACTAAAAAAGTTTTATATAAAACCCACCGCTAAAAAAACTTTCATCGCGTGCCCAGAATTAGAGAAACTTATCCAAAGCGGGTTCCAAATGACCCTTTTGCCCTTCCTTTTAATTTATTGGAAACACCCACAAAACTGCTCTTAAAAAAACGTTTCAATACTCCATCTTCTTCCATACGCTGCTCACTTTCGAATCTAGGTTTTCTCCTCAAAAATCTTCAAAAACTCGTCGAAAAATTTCGGAAAGACCGGGACGAACGACAAAAGTGCTAAAACGGAGGTCAAAACATCATTTTTTTGCGAATCTAAAATTTCGGAAGGCCGTCTAACGATGAAGCTGTTATTTTCAGTCTCCTCGACGATACGCTCATTTTGCGACAAACGGGACCTCGTTTCGACCTCCCAGTCAAAAGTTATGGCCCTCCAAAGTTTCAGCTAACCATAAAATGCAGGAGAATGGCATTCTCCGTCTTAATTTACACGGAGAATGACCATTCTCCGTGTTAGAAACACGGAGAATGCCATTCTCCGTGTTAATTAGGACGGAGAATGCCATTCTCCGTCTTAAATAAAACGGAGAATGCCATTCTCCGTCCTAATTAAGACGGAGAATGACATTCTCGGTCCTAATTAAGACGGAAACGGAGAATGTCATTCTCCGTGTTAATTAGGACGGAGAATGGCATTCTCCGTCTTAAATAAAACGGAGAATGGCATTCTCCGTCCTAATTAAGACGGAGAATGGTCATTTCCAGTGTTAAAACGTGTAATTTAGTTTTTTCAGGAATAAAGAGTTTCGTTCTTCTTTCAAAGCGATGATAATTCTTATGGAAAAGAAGAAGAAAGATCTTCTCTCCACAATTGAAGATCTGAGTTCAAATGTCTCTACGATGAAGATGATGATGATGGTGATGATGATGACGAGCGATGATCTGAGTTCGACTGAAGAAAAACACACCGAACTACGAACGATCTTTGCGATCTCTGCTGAATATGAGAGCAATGGAATTCAGATTTCCCGTGAAGAAGAAGACGAAAATCGCAATCCAGATCTGAGTTTTTTGAATTCAAATACATATAGATGACCAATTCGCGCGGAGGGGTAGTTTCGGTATTATAAAAATAGTATTTCCCAGCGGGTGGCATCTAAAAGGAAATCTTGGAATATTTAACGTGAAAATACTTAATTCTGGGTATTTCATAAAACTTATGCAGCGGATGGACATTTCATAAAAGCCCATCCCGAAATTGGGTTTCTCAGCAATTTCCAGTTATAATTATGGAAAACAAACCGAGTACAGAAAACAAACCGAGTACAAGCCGGAACGCGTTACTTGTACTGGTTTGCATCCTAATGTCGTAAACATAAATAATAGCAATGTCATATTTGCAAATATTACATAATAGCTAACGGCTTCCGTGAAAAGAATTCAAAGACCAAAGAGAAAAAGAAGGACGAGGTGAGGAATTCGATCACCCCTAAATCATCAATTTTTGGTTCTTTTTAGGGTTAATAGCTTCTAACTATTACGTGAATTTTCATGCAATTACTCCAATCATGAAATTAGGGTTTCGATTTCAGTTTTTCTTTTTGTTGGATCGAAAACGAATGAAATTCGTCAACTTCTGAGAATTTTTGATCGAAAGACGAATGAATCATCAGAGATCGACGAGTTAGGCGGTCCGACTCTTGCTGTAGGAGCAAGCACCGAACACGACAATCTCAGTGCCGTGTCCGGTCGTGTCGTGTCGTGTCCGTGCGGCATAAGCGTAGGAAGCTCATCTTTGTCATGGAAGATAGCTCTACTTAATCCCTAAGAAATTATACACAGTACAGCCTGAAAGGCTGTACGCGATGTTGGGATCCGCTTAGTAATGCAATTTTCTCGTGTCCGTCCGTATTCAACACAACGCACATGCCCATCTGTGTCCTACACTTTGGGCAAGTTTTTCATGTTGGACACCCCGTGTCTGCATCGAAGTGCGTCGCCTGTGTCCATGCCCACAAGTCACTATTATTGGGGCATGTGCACACATATTACAGATTTACATGTAATAAAAACACACTAATTGTATTGATTTGCTAGGAATAAAGGATTATCGTTCAGTTAGTATGTGGAAGTCTGTTATATTGGTGAAGGATTTGAGTTTTTTCCCCCTGAAGTTAAAGTTTGTGTAAGACTTTAGATGAAACCTTCTTCTTTTCTTATTTGATTTGAGTTTTGTTCCATAAAGTTAAATGTTGGGGAAAGAATTTGGATTAATAAGTAACCTTATTTTCTTTTCTTGGAATACTTTAATCCTAATTACCATTAGAAGCACATTGTTAGTTCGTTGGTGTCCACAATACCAATAGTTTTTTCTATGATCATGATCTCATCTAATCTCCATTATAACGCTGCATTTTGTGCAACATCACAAATTGATGCAACGGAAAACATAAAAAATAGATCGCTCTTGCTATATGATATAATCGTTAATCTATAGAAAGTTAGATATACTTTTCTTGCAATCCTAGAGCGATGAGCAACTAATTGAAGACTTGAAGTTGCCTCTGACTCTTCTTACATGGAGCTTCACCAAATTTGACCACAATTTTCTTGAAGTCTCTCTTCAACTTCTCCTTGATATTAGAACTTTTGATGTGATATAACAACCCTCCTCTAAGAGGATATTTATAGGGTGAAGAACCATAAGAAAACGATTTCATGGCAAGTCTAGGAAATCTAAATTTTTTCTTAGTCAAAACATTTTGACCAAGTAATCTTATTACTAATCAATTAAAGATTATGGTATGATCATGATGTTATCCACGTAATAGTTATTTAATTGTTAATTGATTTATTACCAAAAATTATTTTGCATACAAATCCCTTGAGATATTCAAAGTTGCACTGTCTCTTTTGTTTATGACTTGTAAAGTCCAAATCAATTAGACAACAAATCTAGATTGAATCCATTCATTATCACCTTAACAGAAACTTCATTAGTACTTCTAATTATGTATGATCCGAGGAAGATCAAGATGTACACAACCTTATCACCATAAAGATAGAATGGCAATTTCCGTGACTCGAACCTGAATCCTCCAGGATACAAGAAGCAAACCTTACTGGCACGATACCTTCCACCTCCTTGTGGATGTTCACTCTATAAATACCCCTTAGAGGATGTTCCTCATATGATCATGAAAATTTCTAATCTCAAGGAGAACAACTACAATAAAGATTTCAAGGAGACGGTGCTCAAAGTTCTGTAAAGCCCCCTATAATATAAGACAAATAGGAGACAACTTCCATTAGTTGCTCATTCTCGAGGGTTTGGGAGCATGGTATATTTAACTTCTCTAGTAAATTAGCGATGATTTGGACCTGGCGAATCATACACAAAATGGATTTGGTGCAAATAAGTGAGATTTATTTGTAAAAAGATTTTTTTTACAAGTACATTACCAATTAAGTATTTATATCACATGGCTAGCTTCACGATGACATCATATATATATTTTAGTGGTAAGGAGTCAACATGGTTAAAATGCTTCGAGTTGGTGAAATGTAGGATTCCTAGACTTGTTAGGCAAGTCACTCCGTATGGATCTCCACCCTATCCATACTCCCTTAAGAGAGGCTTCTAAACAATAGAAGGTCACAAGTTCTACTCTCAAAGATGAACCTTGTGGGACAAGAAGGTTAGTGGGATTATTATAGCAGTATTTGCATTTTGTGCTCCACTAGTTGGATGATGTAGGAGAATTAGGAAAAGTCTCTCTAAATTTTATCCTTAAATATTGGGAAAAACATCTTTGTAATAAAACCATATAACATTGCCGTGAAGTCTGGCTGATGTCCATATACAACCAGTTTCTTGAGAAAATATGCTTGCATGTATTTTCTGTCTGCCGGTTCTATTCTTGTAGGGTATATTAGGAACCAATAAAATGATCTGGAAATTACTTCTTCTTTGGAAAATAGTTTCTGGTGTTTGTTTCTATGGGAGCTTTCTTTTTTATCTGCCATTTCACTTTCTTCCATAAACATTACTTCCTTGTTACAACAACAACAAAGCTTGGGTATTTGAATCTTTTTCTTCTGTTCAGCTAACATAAAGGCCCTGTCCTATGTTGCCGCACTTGTTCAAATTACCTAAGGTGATTTTCTCTCATCTTATCCTCAGTTGGTGCCACCTCAACTTCTAAAGAGACATCATTTTTATCCTATTTTTCAACCATCTAAGCATAGTAATCAGCTATGCTCATTAATGGACATGTTGCAATGTCTGGTCTTATAGCTGTTTTGTAGGAACTTTTTTTTAATTTTTTTTCCACGGTATCCTGCGTTCACAAAGCAATCAAGAAGCAGTCCTTCGTTTCAACCATCATGTTTTAATTCTGTGGACAACATCCTTCTCAATCTGTCCATTGTTTCAACCATCCTGTTTTAATTCCATTTACTGCATTATATACTTACGTTCCAGAAAATTTAAACCGCAAGTCATCATTGAACCCAATTCTCATATCACTAACTACCAATTGACAGTCATGCCATTTATGCCAGTTTTACGTCTCCCCCTTACGCATTAATCCTCAAGTTTGATATGCTTTGTATCTCCGAGATGTTAACACATTTGTAGTTGGATAGGACTTAGTTTTATCCTGTGCTGCCTCTCAGCTGATGATGTTTTCAACTTCCAAACCATTATTCTGCATGCACTCACTAATAGAATGCATCATGTGTTATGTGTATGCTTACTGTGGGAATACATAGTTCCTTTTTTTTTTTTGGTTTGCCAAATTGATGGACTATAATGTTATGTGATATTCTAACTCCCACAGGTGCTCAAACAAGGGAACACCAGTTCTGTCAGTAACTATGAATTCTTGGTTTCCTTCACCATTTGGAAGCTCATCGAGCTCTTCAAATACCTCTCCAGGGTTGTCCTCCAGCACGAGTTCTACCATGAATGCCCATAATAGAACATCAGATCGAACACAATCTCCATCCAATGGGCCGCCTTCACCTTCCGAAGCTGCAGGAGTGATCTCTCGCTTGAAGGATAAAAGGTCAGTGCTGTTTAAGATCCATCCTCTACTTTTATCTTTTTGTCTTATTTACATAGCTATATGGACTTCAATTTTACTTTCACACTTTCGCTAAATTAGTGGATACAAGTAAACGACGTACATATTAAAGTATTATGGGTTACAGCCGAAGTTACCTAATCATTTAGGTCGCAGATACTTCCAATTTCTTTTTACATAATATTTGCTATATCTATATAATGCTCACTGCCAAGGACTTCAGATTGTATGGTTTTTAGAAAGATTATGAGAAGTTTCTCAAATTTATATATAGAGTAGTATTAGGTAACTTCAATGATCCTTAATCTTCATTGTTTTCAGTTGTTAATCTTTGAAAATTTTCCAATCGAATAGTGCTTCATAATATGAACTGTAGCTTATTCTTGTTAAAAAAATGTATTCTGGCCTCAGGAAATAACAGTAAAGCTAAGATACGTTCGTGCAGATTTCTTTTCCTCCAAATCATAGCATATTTGTACCAGATGAAATAATTATGATATTCTATCGGTTAGATGGTGAGAGGGAAATCGTTTCAAATTTTCCCATAAACATAGTAGACGTGAAGGTTTATTGTAATCTCCTTCACATGAATCGTTGAATGCAACTCCTTCTTGGGGAGGGTAAGGGCACAAGTCTTGTTACTGTTGTTCCTTGAAAGAGAAATTTTGCAGAGTTTAGTAGTAAATAATTTACTACAACAGTAATTTCGGTTTTAAGGCCCTAGTACAAAACATCTGCAGCTTTACTTGCAACTATTTTCTGGAGAGCTTCAAATCGTACAATAACATCAGGGGGATCATGCCATTTGACCTTAAATTTTCTCCTTTTTCCATTCCTGTCCCCAAATACAAATATCTGAGCAACATCACTAAGTTGAATACGAGGAATATCATTCGTTAAAGGGGGTTAGTCAAACTAGATTTTTAAACCAATGTGTGGGTGTGATTTTTAGAATCAAAATCACAGTGTTTTCTAGCAAAACTCAATGATTCTTACAATAATTATGGTCGTGATTATCATTATGAAACCACATCCATTATATGTTTTTAAATTGCTATCCAAATTTCTACAATGATGAATTTATCCAAACATTTTATCAAAATTTTACAATGACGAATATATCACCATCACCATTACTATTATTTCTTAAAAACTATACAATAGGGACGGGAACATCACAATAAAGTTCCATGCTGGTAGACAAAATCATATCAAAAAAGCTAATATAAACTTAATGATTGTCCTCACCAAACTAGCATGTTGGTAAACAAACGATCATTTCGAGAAGAGAGCGAAGAAGTGATTTGACATGGTGGGTACGGCTTAGACATTAATCTTGCGAGGGTATCGGTCCGAGCTGGTGGGGCCTGCCATTAGTGTTGCCGTCATTGTTGGAGGTCGGACTTCAAGGTGATGAACTCATGTACCCAATTTACTTTTCCAATATGTGTCCTAGATGACTATGGCATCATCAAGCTTCTCGAATGAGGATAAGAAGTTACAAGAACAATTGATGGAGTCGGCGTTAGCGACAATGTGAATAGCGGAGACGATGGATGAGGAATCAATGACCATAGCAAAGGAGAAGGTGGAGAGGAGCTCCTCACAGGAGGACTCTAGATGCCGAGGTGGGTTGAGACGGCGAAGGTGACAACATCGTTTTTGTCGTCGATGAGATCCATAAAAAAGATGGCGAAGAGAACCCTAAAACTGTAGAAGGGATAGAGGAGAGAAATTTGGGTTTAGTTTTCTACCAAAGAAAAAAGAATGGAGTAGGGAAGATGTGATTAAAAGATCACATGCAAAACAAGTTATGTCCGGTATAAAGAAAATCAGTATAGATTTGGAAAGATACAAGAACACAATTATGGAGATTTAAAATCTCAGATTCTCAATTGACTAACATGTGACCCTTGAGTCCCACTGTCCAACCACACTCGACTAACACTAGAGTATTAATATTAAAATATCTTATGTGATTATGTAATCCGGATGACTAACCCCGGTAAGAGAGTTTATAGTTGACCATTGCCCTTTTATGAACATGCCCTGATACATGCCAAGGGATAATGCCTACAGCAATAAAGACTTGGTTGATAATTTGAGTTATTTGTTTAAGATTTTCTATATCAAGTTTCTTATTCCTTTTATGACGTTATTTTAGGATAACAAGATTGTAGGATTTTCTCTTATCAAGTTGCGGATTCTATTATATTTTTATAAATATCCAAGGGGCACCATGAAATGTAAGCGGAAAAGAAATAAGATTATTTTCATTCTCAAGAGTCTCCTCTCTTCTCCCTCTAAAATTTTCTTCAAAAATTCTGAAATCACCCCATCTCGAACATAGGAACCTGTTAGTCCGCATCACTTGGTGATTTCCAGAATTTTGAGGTGTTGGTAAAGTGGGTGGTCGGCAGTCAACAATAAGATTGTAGAGAGGTGGGTTTGAAGGAAGGTTTTGGTAACTGGGAGGGTTTTAGATTGACAGTAAGGTTGGAAAGATGTTGGATTGAGGGAAAGGTATCAGTAAATGGGGTTTTAGCAATTGTAAGGGAGAAGGAATGGTAGCCTTGAGGGGAGAAGTTGGTAAAGCAGGGGGTTTGCCAGATAGACAGTTAAAGAAGACATTATTTTTTTTTTGTTTGAGAATAGACATTGAGTTTGTTATTGAAGAGTTTGATGAGGTAAATAAGTTGAGAGGAATTGTTGAAACTGGCAGTGGAGGATAGGTCTGGATATATTTGGTAGCAAGTGTTACCTTTATTTTCATAAGGTTTTGATCAATAGAATTGACATGAATTGACAGCTTTTTGATCTCAGTGACATGGGATAATGATGCTTCATTGTGGGGCTTTAGGTTCACGGTGATCATTTGTTAGGTGTTTGTTGCATTGGTCATCTTGAGTCGAAGAAGATGAAAGCAACAATGATGTTGATTGATAGGTTCCCATGTTCAAGATGGGGTGATCTCTAGAACTTCTGAAGAAAAATTATGATGAAGACGAGACTCTTGAGAAGAAAGATAATATTATTCCTTGTTCAATTGTATTTCATGATACCCTTGGTATACAAAATAATAACATAATCCTAAATAACTACTTGATTTTATTATTTTTAAAATAACAACTAGATGAAAGAATAAGAAACTTGATAAACAACTTCCTATACAAAATAACTAAAATTGACAGGTCCTTATTGTTATAGGCCCTTGTACCATTCACAGTAATATAAATTGATAGGTTCCCACTTCCCATGTTCCAGATAGGATGATATCCAGAATTATTGAAGAAAAATTAGAAGAGACAAGACTCTCGAGAAAGAAGAAAATCTTATTTCTTTCCTGCTTACATTTCATAATAACCCTTGGTATCTATAAAAAGAGAACATAATAATAAACAACAACTTGATGAGAAAAAAGCCTAGATCTCATTATCCTAAAATAACAACCAGATAAAAGAATACAAATTTCTTAGTAAAAAGTTGATGAGAACATGGGAAGAGAACATAATCATAAATAACAACTTGATGAGAAAAAATCCTAGATCTCATTATCCTAAAATAACAACCAGATAAAAGAATACAAATTTCTTAGTAAAAACTAAGTTTTGTTGTTTTACACCTCATCCCTTGACATGTATCACTCCCCTATGGGGAACTAGATTTTTGGACCATGAAGCTGAGCATCAAATCTTGGTAGTGAAAGTTTCTCCCCATGTTGACTACCTCATCTAAAAATGTGAATTGAAAACGACATAAAAAGACCCATTTTTTTTGAAAGTTGAAACTTTTTGAGTACCTCCATTGTAACAAGGGTCTATTGGTCATATTCACACACTAATTTTTTCATGTTTAACTCATTAATCATTTGTTGTAGTGCAATAATTAAAGTGGTAAGCATAACCTAGAGAGAAAAAAATCACCATTTTCCATTTTTATGTGGGAAACCCCAATCGTACTCTTTTTCCCATTTTTTGGGTTGTAAGTGGATTATTATCTCCTGTTGATTGGGGGGTAATGACAACATATAAAGAACAAACCTTTTTATGGAAAAATGGCAAGTTTTATATAATGAAAATAATTTCCTTTTTTATTTCTTGTTTTGAGCCAGAAGATAAAAAGGTCAAATAGATTCGAAAGTTTTCCGCTGAGAGGCTGTTTGGACAGAGCATGGATTTCTTGGAAGTAGTAGTTCTACTGTAGAAAGTATTTAGACTTTCCTGTACTTGTCTGTTCATTCCAAAATGTGTTTGAATGGCCAATATGGAAGGAAGTAGAGAAATGGAACAATTCCAAGTTTAGCCAAATGATGGAAGTAGAAAACTCAAACCCCAAATCCATGAAATGTAGGAGTTCCTGCTGACTCCCTGCTGTCCAAACATACCCTAAGGGTCCGCTTGGTAATTGCGGGGGTAGCGGTTATGAGATATTTTTTAGAGCACCAGTTATGAACGGTTATGAGGGGTTCAGTTTGGGTGGTTTAAGTAGCGACTTTTAAATCAGTCCAACCCATGCTTGGTAATTTATTAACGAACGGTTCTGAAAGTTTTTTATAAGAATAAAATTACCTTTATATCCATATAAATATTACCAGGAAGATTAGCCGTGGGAAGATTAGCCGTGAGAGAAACACATAAAGAGAAAATAGGGTTAGTTATTAGTAGTTAGATTTATATATTTTTGGTGATGATATAAATGGAATAAAATAATAAAATCTCTCAAAACCGACCGATTTGGGGTGTTTATAAAGACACCCAAAAATACATTACACAGGTTTTGGGGATTTTTGAGCCGACCAAAACCAGTGCCTCAAAAAAAATAACAAGCATGAATTTTCAACGGTCTGTTCAAAAATACCCCAAAGCCGGTGAAAAAACCATATTACCAAGCAGACCCTAAGATCTTGGAGAACTGTTCCCAGTTCAAGGCCCATTTCACTAAATCAATAATATTGCGAAATTAAGTTTTTGAACTATTCTTGTGGAACAAAGAGAGTTTCAAGGTACCCCAGTAAAACTTGGTTACGATATTCTTAGCAGTCCCTTGGAAGAGCTGACGTATCTGGTTTTCTGCATATTCACTTTCTTGATGAAACAATTTATTTAATGAACCATATCAGTAATTGTTTGTTCCTACTACTGTATGTATTGATTGGCATGCTTCAGTATTTTCATGTTAGCACATTTTAAATTTCTAACATTCTACTTATTGGACATATGCATTTAAGAGTTAGCAGAAGCGGTTCACTTGTTTGAGTCCATGAATTTTCTTTTCTTTTTTCCACTTGTAATCTATAAGCTCTATGTGATGATCATTCGTCGTATTGAAGTGTATATATTTGAACGTTGGCAGCACTGATGAGTTGAAGAAGCTTTTAACTGACAAGAGTACGTATGAAGCCTTTTTCAATTCTCTGGAGCAAGTGAAAGTCCAGAATAGCGTAAGTGCAGAAGTTGCTAATGACTTTTTCTTTTCTAGAAGATTTCATTCTCCACACTTGGTTGCTACTCAGTTTTATGGATATCTCATTGTTGCATGATAAACATTGTTACTTTTTAGGATATTTCATATAAAATTACTTCATTTTTCCCAATGATCCTCTCTCCATTGTATTGGATCTAGATTATAGAGTAGTTAAGTAACAAGAAATGCACAATAAAGCATTTATCCAGGTGTTTTTGGTTTGCTAAATGAAAACTTATTTCCATGCAGTTCACTTACTTTTACATCTCCTCTGCTACTTAGCAACCTTTTTTTTATCATAAGTTCTGCTTTATCCAAGTATATTTTTGTCCAAGCCCAGTTTTCCTGATGCTCGTCCTAGAAAGCATCTTTAGCCTCAACTGAAGTTTCCTATAACTTCATAAACCAATCATTTATTAGTCTACACAAACATAGGGTGGGGTGGTGGTGGCGTGTATACTATAGATTAAGCTAACAAAGGTATACGACATATAGAAGCTATACAGGGACCTATGCCAATATATGCAAATTTGATGGGACCTGTAAATTTATTTCTCTGATCTATATTTTGAAAGTCCATGGCATACATTCTAAGTTTTCTGTGGATTTAGAACTGTCTACTCTGTAATTTACACAACTGGCTGCATGGTGAATAATTAAAATCCCCAAGTCATAGGTTTTTAAATATTTCAAATGATGTAGATCATGATACATGGTCTGGATTTCCTAAATACATGTAAATTGCATCAACAAACTTTTTAGCTGTGTGTGTTGTGTGTAGAATGAAAATAATAATATGTTATGTGGGAACATCGATATAATCAAATAATTATTCTTCTTTTTCCAATTCAATTTATCTTGCAAGTTCTTGTTGGCTAACCTTCAATAGATTGTTACTCGTCTTGTTTGAATTCCATGTACCTATCCTTTTTCAGCTACGACGTGAACTTTGGGAGGAAACACTTCAGCTTGCAAGTAGGAGTTTGTTTAGTTGTTTTGTTTTTGTTTTTTCTGCTTTAGCAGCAAGTTATAATGCTAACAAGAGACTATTGATCCAGGGGAGAACTTGGAGAAGGAGCCTCGCATATCGGAGCTTAGAAATCAGGCAAGATTTTAGTACCTTGTTTATCTTTTGATGTATTTTATACACTGCTGGGGTATGACACACAGGGTTCTATCATGCATTGCCACCTTGGACTTTTGACGATAAATGCAACCTTTTGGCTAGCTTTTCTTTTGATAAGCATTCGGTCAAGATTTTCTGATCATGTATCCTTCTATTTATTGATTTATTTTATGTTTATTATTGAGCAAACAGTGTACAATAATTCGGACAAGTGAGCTGGCTGCTGCTCAAGAGAAATTGCATGAATTGGAGAAACAAAGAGATGAAATATTGAGCCTCTATTCTCCATTGTCGCTGCTCCATAGGTTGCAAGGTGAGCAGTGGAAAAGCACCATAAGATTTTATTCTTGATGCATTTAGAATGTGATAGGCATATGACAAATGTTATTCTACAGATGCAATGAACAACGGAGAGGAGGAATCTGAGGCACTGCACAGCAGGCTTCTTGAGAAGGAAATCGACCTGGCAAGTTTCGTGCAAAAATACAAAGTCCCGGAATGCTATCACAGGAGGGCCCTTCTCCATCTTGCTGCCAAGACCTCTCTGTGTAATTAAAATGGTGTTCACTTTACAATCATCTTCGTGAGGTCGTATAAATTGTGGTTTGTTGCCTTTGTACACTATTTGCTGATCAAAATGCTCGTATCTGCTCGTACAGTACATGTCAGAAACTGTAGAAATTGTCATTAACAGAGACTACAAATTTTCCCCCGAGGCTAAATCTCAAGAATATTGTCGATGTGCTTTGATGAAATATTTATCAGTGACAAAGAGGCCTAGTAATTCTTATAGCTTACCCACAGGCTGTGTAAATGTTCAGTATCGGTTTTCAAAGCAGTGGGATGGAGTTGTGAAAGACTGTGTGCAATAGTGAGCTTTTTTTTGCATGTTCTTGGTTCTCTGACTCAAACCTCTCTCAAGTCTCAACTAAGATTCTACATGAAAAATAAAGTTCACAAATATAAGATCCAATTCGCAATTGCATCTCTCTGAAAGTACATTATTACCAAACAATACTCATTTCAAAATGCTTTCGTCTTAGTTCCAGGTAGGGTGAGATTATTCGGTTTTGAACCGAAAATGAACCGAACCGAATAAAGATTCGGTTCGGTTTGAAAGATTCTGATCGGTTTCGATTTGAAAATACAATTCTTATTTGGGTTTTGGTTTCGGTCCAAAACCGAAAACCGAATAAGCTTATACAATTATGTAAATTCTCAATTTTATGCATATTTTGTGATTAAAAATGTGTATATTTTGAAAATAGATCTATGTATATGTTTTGAAATCAATTTTGATAATTTAAAACTATCTAACTTTGGACACAACTTTGAAATATTAAATGTGTTAATCAAAATTATAATTTTTAATATAAGTTAACAAGATCCTAACTTTGGATCCGACCCATAAAATAATATAAATACTAAAACCGAACAAACCGAGTAAACCGAATTGTTATTCGGTTCAGTTTCGGTTCTGGCTAATTTCTGTTCGGTTTCGGTTTTGAATTTTTAGTATTTCGGTTTATTCGGTTTTGACTATTTCGGTTCGATTGAAACTTCGATTGAAACTGAATAAACCGAATGCTCATCCCTAATTCCAGGACATTCTCATTGTACTGTTCTACATGCAATAGCCGGTATTTCAAGTCTTGCCAGGTCAACTTTTGCGACAAGGAATTTTGCTACAAGAAACAAAAAAGAAAAGAAAAGGAAAAGTACATATAGCAAAGATAAAGTTAAGCTACTTACTCAGTTGTGCCCAAGTTTTGGCACACCCGCAGAACAGTATACATTTTGGGCAAACAATGAAATAGTCAGCTTATTGGACATAATTAGATTTAATTTAACTAGTAATATAGTGCTTTGGACATATTTTATACTAGGGAAAGAGCAAACAACATGTCTTAATTTTTTTCTTCTATATATAATTACTTAATTGTCCATTTTAAACTAAATAAACAATATTAATTAGTAAATATAGATATAAAAAAAAAAAAAAAAACTTGATCTGTAAAATCTCAAAAATTTCTATTAGTATCACATCTTTTAGGTATATTCATGCAAATGCAAAACTAGAGGCGCACACTAGAGTCAGAGGCTCCAGAAAACATAGGCCGGCAATTTCCAATCCACATCGTATCTCCGTGTCTAGCTAGATTTTCCTCTTTTTATTTTTTTATTGGTTTGGTTTCTCTCTCGTACGTATGCGTTTGTTGGATAATTCATTGTAGAAGAAGTATTTTTAGAATGACATGCATGTATCTATATTGCAGGAATAGTGAAGACCGCTTTTATCGCTTTCTTCCCATTTCTTTCTTTTATGTTGCTTTCGCAATGCAGACATCAAACCGAACATATATACTCTTCGTTTGAGGTGAGTTAATTACGAATCCAACATTCTTCTTCTAATTGTTTGGATTAATTTCACTGTGCTCACATATGATAATGCACAATCTGAAATATACATACAACTTTTGATCCACTCGATCAAAACACGCTATTTAGTAGCAACAACTTTGAATACACCTCACCAATGTGTTTGGATTTTGCTCTAGTTCACTAGAGAATGCGACGGACGTCGTTCGAGGAGTCGGAGGAGTCCAGAAGGACTCGGTACACGATACATGACCGTCTCAGCGGCCAAAACAGTATCATTGGTACACTGTCAGCACCCCTGTGGCCGAAATAGTGTCAAGGGCACACTGATAGTGTCACCCTGTGGCCAAATTCAGTGTGGCAGTTCTGCAAGTGTTCGGTTTTGTACCATTTTGTTATTGAAATTGCACACATACAAAAAATGCTCTCCAATGATTCTCTATTTCTATCCTATGTGTCATATAGTAAAAGTACCAATTTAATGGTGTGGGACCCAATAATAATTGTCATGAGAGATAGGAGAATTTCTATGAGAGTTTCTTATGTAGAAACCCTCCTAGAAAGTTTACATCCTACATTATTGCCACATAGGATAGAAATGGAGTTTTTTCTAAATAAATTTCTTCCATAGAAATAGGGAAGATAGAAACTCCCATTGGAGATGGTCTAAGTTGAGGGGGGTATATATTGCTGCGATTGGGGCTCCTAGGAGAATGGTGTATGGTTCAGATCTAAAGTGGTGTATATCGACGACTACGATTGACCCCAACTAAGGTAAAAGTTGAGATCATACCTATTTACAGCTATCAATCTTTGGGACTGTGGGTTAAGAGATCTTGAGTGTTTGATAGCATTATTGAGAGAGTTGTTTTATAGGGTTTCTAGAAGCCATTAAATTAAGGAATTTTTCAAAAGAAGAAATGACGAGGTTGCTTATTGCGGTGTGCATTGTAAGATTTCTTGTTGATTCAATAAAGTTTATTTTCTTCTGTTGCAAATGTGAAAATTTGAATAGGTCGAATTGGACCGAACCAGATAAAATCTTGTGTGTCCTTGTGCTATTAATCCGGTTAATTTGTGCCTATTATTTTACTCGTCATCATAAAGTTATTGTTGTGACGTCGTGCCGCTTCCACGTGTGTACTCAAATTCACAACAATTTGTATAAGAGCTAGGGGTGGATTTTAACATCTTTGATCTAAGGTCAACGGGAGGTGACGATACTGGTACATTGATCCCTATCTTCCTAGATCAGGATTTGTTGGAATTGATCGATTCATTAAGATTCGGGGAATTTTTTCGAAATTTTGAGATGACTAGTATAAAGGTTAATAGAATCAAGTTTGAGGTAAAATTTAACGAAAATAGAACTTCTTGTGGCAGAGATGAGCCAGAGCTCTCCTTGTGAAAGAGGGGGTGCTTAAGGCAAGGCCTTCGGATATGACGAAAGATTCATGAACATGGACCAGAGAGCAGAAAGCATGATAAAGCTCTATTTGGTCAATGAGGTGATGTAAACATGATGTCCGAGACTTCTGTAGCAGAATTATGGTTGAAGTTAGATGACTTGTACATGACAAAGTCACTGTTTAACAAGATACTTAAACTTAAAGAAGGAACTCAACAGTTTATGCATGTAGGAAAGGAACCATATATTCTCAATCACCTAAATAGATTTGATAAGATCGTCGATGATATTATGTGCCTAGAAGTACATAAAGCTAGAGGAGGACCAAGCGATATTGCTCCTTTTCTTCGGTTTCGGGTTTGTATGGACATTTGGTGACAACAATTCTAACATAAAGTGGATTCACGAGATGGAAAAGATAACTACTACTCTTCTTAATAATGAAAGGGCCAGATCCAATCGAGGAGTCATCACGGTTTGAGTTGTGGCGCATATATAGGATTCTGGCTCAGTTAGACTTGGCTCAGAGCAGTCTTTTCTAGTTAATTGCGCAGGACGTCCTTCTCCATTTGGTGGTATGGGGCTCTAATGGAGTAGGCTTTTTTGTGTGTATGCTTCTACAACGAAGACACGGATACAACTATGAATAAAGTGTTATGATATACGTGTACATGATATGGACATGTACATTTTCAAATATGTATAATTTAATCATCTTTAGTGCATGGATAGAGACAAGGACATAGATACATGCACTATTTTCTGTGCCTATACAACATAGGGATGCAGGTAACTTTTGACTCTTTCATCGAAACACCTCTACATATGATAGCAAATTGCCGAACCACCTGGGATCCCTAGGTTGATCACTGTCACTTTGGGTATCATCTGTTATGAAATGAAATTTCTCCTTGTTGTCACTTTGCGTATCATCTGTTATGAAATGAAATTCCTCCTTGTCTTAATTTGACGACACATTTTGTATAATATATGTAGTTCTTGTACGCTCAAGAAGAAAAGAAAAAACACACACACAGTCTCTACAGAGCATGGAGTACTGTAAGATGGTTGCAAGAAGCTCCACATCGTTGTCCACCACCAATCTTCTTCTTCTTCTGTCAATGGTACTAGTTCTACAAAAAGTCCCGACCGCGTTCGGTTCGGACCCCGATCCGCTCCAGGACCTGTGCGTGGCCGATCTTAAGGCTGCGAACCGCACCGGCTCGGGCCCGGGGCTCCCCTGCAAGGCCGCGTCCGAAGTCGTCGTGGACGACTTCTTCTCCGACCTGACCGCCAGGGAGGGCGACACCGACAACGTCTTCGGGGTCAACGTGACGCGGGCGGACGTCCTCAGCTTCCCCGGCCTCAACACCGTCGGGCTGTCCATAGCCCGCGTCGACTTCGCCCCGGGCGGGGTGAACCGCCCCCACACGCACCCCCGCTCCTCGGAGATGATACTGGTCGAGAGGGGGGAGCTCCTGGTCGGCTTCGTGACGTGCGCCAACCTGATGTACTCCAAGGTGGTGAGGAAAGGGGAGGTGTTCGTGGTCCCGAGGGGGCTGATGCACTTCCAGCAGAACGTCGGGGAGGGGAAGGCCACCTACTACGCGGTGGTGAACAGCCAGGCGGCGGGCCTGGTGTCGGGGCCCCTCAGCCTGTTCGCGTCGAAGCCCGCCATCCCCAGCCAGCTGCTGGCCAAGGCCTTCCAGATGGATGAAGAGGTGGTCGACACTGTGAAGTCTCGTCTTGCAGGCTTCTGAAACCCTAATTAATTATTATGTCAAACATGATTTCAGAAACTTAATGTGGATGCATGTCCTTCATAATACAATAACAAGCTCATTGTTTGATCTCTAATATTATTATTATTATTATTATTCCATGTTGTCTTGGTTTGTCGAATGTTTGTTGCTTGATCTGCAATGTCAGCGGTTTTGGATTGCAAATTATTAACATATTAGAAAGTATATTTTATACATCTAGACCTAATTTTAAACATTATCAGTGAGTAGTCACATTTGTCAATTGGTTCACAGATGAGTTTTCTTCTTTTACATACTTTTACAACCTTACTATGTTTTACATCCTTGTTGATTGGTATTTTTCGTTCAATTTTCTTTGCCGAATTGACCGGAAAAGAGACTCACAATTTTGTCGATATCAATCAGTATCGAATATCGGTCGGTATTGGATCGGACATGCCAAACCCTATATATCAATATCGACCGTATAGGTATCGGTTGTATCGAAACGTTATCGGCCTGCAAACTATGTTGTTGGTTCATATAGAATGATGTGATGATCTAGTAACTGTGTAAACTGCAAAACTAGAAGTATTAAATTTTCATACAGAATCAGTGAATTGTTCATGTAATTGTTTGAAATAATTGATGACTGTTCAAAGTGTATAACTGATGACAAAAACCCAAAGTGTATAATGTAGCTAAATATTTACGACAATCATGTCTTCAACATACCATTTCCTAGAAAGCAATTCCCATATAGGTTCATGTTGTCATATTCAAATATGGGTCAAGAATTTATTTGCCACTTCATTAATTTTGTCTTGATCATACCTGGTCATGGAGGCAACAACATCAGAAAGTAAAACCTTGATGTAACTTTACTAGTTGGAAGTTCTATCCTATTTGAAAATATCTTTTATCTTATATCTTATCCATGTCCGAATTTATGCAACATAGCTTACAACTGATCGTAAGGATACATATATCACAGGCAGTAGCTACAAGTAGCAATTGTAGTCCTGAAATTGCTGCATTTCTTCCCTGTCTTCAAGAACACAACACAAGGACAAGATACGAAGATTACAGCTATAGTTCAGTAATTACATAAAAGAAAAAGAAAAAAAGATACAGTTCGCTATACTTCACAGTACAAGGCGGACACAGGCCTATAACAAAGTTCAAATTAACATGAGGGACGAGATCAACATTTATTTGTCAGGAAGCTAGTACTCTAGTTATGAAGCAACTCTGCCTCTCCCTATTTAGATCGTATCTTCACTCGAGAGGAACTCATGATCCTTATTCAGGGTCTTTGTTGCCCAAGCCTCTTCCAGTTCCCTCCGTCCCAGTGCCGGTCCCATTTACCGGATCCAAATCCTCCATTCCGATGGTCATGGATGTTTCCGTTCCAGTTGCAGTAACCATCAATCGTCATGTTCTTGATTATGGCAATGGTAGAATCATCTTTGCTCACAACACATCGGTTCCTCTAAACACTTGAGGGTCACACTATTACTTCAAATTTCAAACAAAGGCATTACCTAAAATTTCTGTAAAATGTCTTCAGCTACTAGTTTTCTTGTTCTATCAAACTGCAAATTAATGGTCACAGTTTAGGAACAAGGACGCAATTATCACAAAAGAATATTAAGATCCTGTTGGACCAACAGGATCTTAAGTGTTGGTCCATCTGGTAGCTGATTCATTGACAAAGTTTGTAAGGTTCTTGTCCAAGAATGAAAAGCCATTCCTGGAGAACATCATTAAAAGGGGGAAAAAAAAACTGAAAAATATGTTCAAGTCCATATCGAGAGTACAGTAAGGTAACAGCCAGTCAACAGTATATATCACTAACCATCAGTTCCGATCGTCTCAATCGATCGATTGCACTCGGGTCAATCTCGAAAGCCCGGCCGAAGATCCGATAAGCAAGTAAAATAACATGCTAGCAGAATAATATAACATAATACCAAAAGCAAATAAAAAAAAAAAAACTGAAGTACAATCAACAAGGTATACTTTCCGGGTATGCATTTGGTGAATAGTCGACGTGTCGAATGTGTCGGACACGAAATATCATAAATATCAAAATGAACATGTGCCTCCGAATGCTAAAATAGATATGACCACGAGTCCTAATGATATCACATGCAAATAAAACATGTCATAAGTCCAATTTGGTCAAAGTGTTTAAATCGTGGTTTCAAGGTCAACCATGGTCCACAGGCGGGTTATATGGTATTGAAAAAAGGAGAGAGAGTATCAAGATAGAAAAATTATATATCAAACTAGTTTAGAAAGACGGTGCGTACTCGTGCCCTCAAAAGTAAAATTAGACCGATGGATTACAAATGTGCTAGTATGCGGCAGATCGTAGAGCCTACAAAATAATTCCATCGACTGTCTCACAACTGGACGAAAGTTACAACATAGGACAAATCAAATCAAATGCTGCAAGTCTAACTACGCAAATCTCGTCGTCATCATAACAAGCACACATAAGCAATTAGAAAATTACAATCAAATATCGACATGGTAAAAATTGACGGATATTGGCTAAATTCGCCGTAAACAATTCACAAATCGACATCTCTACTATTACAAAGGAACTTCAAAACGGCTCAAGTTTGAGCCGTCTAACCCGTGTATATCATCAACAATTTTCTTAAAAAAAATAAGATATTAAAATTAACTACCTTTCTTATTTTGTGTGTAGGTAACCGAACCCTCTCTCATGTAAAAAAAATTAAAAACCATCCCATACTAGAATATAATTAAAATTAAAATTATGTTTAAACTAACTACATAACATTATCTAATTAAACACATATCCGGAATAAAAAAAAATCATAACAAATCATATTCAAATATATTCAAATTATATTTAAAATATTGTAATATAATTTAAATTTTTATATACTTTACTAATACTATCATTATTATTTTTATACATGCAACGCACGTGAACGTGACTAGTCTTTCGATATAGACGGTTCGTGATGGAATCGGTAGCGGGGCGACACCCACCCGGATTGAAGATTTTCAAACAATTCATAATTAACTTCCATATTTGGGCTCGAGTTCAACCTATCAAACCATCAGTGTGGTATACCAGCTTTGCAGAATCAGAGTCGAATTCGAATTTGGATCAATCGAGACAGAGTTCTCTGCGCGGGCCAGAAAGCGGTTGGACAATCAGCCTACTACTGATATCACTGCTATGTTTTGCTGCCCGACAGTCGAGGGCGATCGACATTCCGGTGGTGCAGGGCGGCGCTGGAAGTCCATAGGGTAAGGCGACCAATCGCTACTAGAGGGATTGGAAGGAGGGGTAGGCAGCAGTCGGCGGCTCGAGTCGCTATGACGGGGCGGAGCATGGGCTGTCGACTCTTCTGCGACTGAATGGAAGATGTGACGAGGGTTGACATTTGGCTGGTGACACTGACGAGAAAGGACGGGGGCAACTCTAGGGATGAGGTGGAGCTGATGCAGGCAGGACCGGCCTATGGGGTTGGTTGCCGTATCAAATTACTTTTGGTCGTCTTGTGAGCCTTATTTGTAGTGCCCCGTCCCTATATTGTACCTCGTTTCCGTCCACGGGGTGCGGGAGAAAGGAACACTATTGTAGCCTCCCTTCCCGAATTTTTTTTTGAAAATATTTTTATTTATTTAATTGAGTTAAATGGTGATTTTTAGATTTTATAAATAATTATTTTTGTTAATTATTACGATAGATGATTTTCGCTATGGTTTAGATTTGGAGTACAAGGTGACTAGGAATCATGGCATGGATGGTGCAGTGTCGTGCTTTGACTAGTGTTTAGCCATGGTAGGGGAATGTCGAGCCATAGTGACGTCCTAACTAGGAAAACCAGGCTAAGTTGCGAGTTAATCCCTGTAAATGAGTTAATTAGTCATTTATTAATATCTTGACTTTTAGAAAATTCGGTTATATCAAACTAGTCCGAACCAAGCCCAAGGCCCATGAGGTGTTGCATTGTGACCAAAGACGTCAGTGTAGACGCATATTGTATTGATATTTTACCTTGGTAATTGTGGAGACAATTCTAGGAACAATTGCTATATATATATAATATATCATATGTGCTTGTTATTAGAAATAATATCTTATTTAATAATATAGTAAATATTTCTCCTTGACAAATATGTTGGAATTTATGGAAATTATCTAGGTTATATATAAATATAGAGGTGTATTTACAGTATATGGAAATTAGGTTTTTATTTATATATAAAATATCAATGTATTTTATTTGTGAATTTTCGGTATATAAAATTAATGATCGGATTTCAAATATCGATTATACGTAATATTTATTATTCGTGTTTGTATTTATGGTATATAGGTATATATCATTATATATATAAATTACATTATTGTAGCTTGTATTTATAAGAATATATATATACTAATATACGATATAAAAAATTGTGTATTGGAATTATATATATATATATATATATATATATATATATATATATATATATATATATATATATATATATGTATACGTGTGTATATAAATATACATGGGTGTAAATATGTACGTATAAATAAATATGTATATGACTATGTGTGTGAATATATGTATATGTAGATATTGTACATAAGTATTTATGTATATATAGATATATACATATATATGTGTATAGTAATAAAGGAGAAAACGGTAGCTGCCCCAAAGCCCAGCCCGGCCCAATACTTAAACTCCTTCCAAGAAGAGCAGCTAAACCAATCCTAATTAACTACCCCTCAGTCCCAGCCCGGCCCAGCAATAGTAATCCCAACCCGAACTCCCCAAGCACCCAGAGCCGACCCCCTGTTTATTAAACAGACGATATATAAGTATCGACAATTGATAAAAATCGAGGAAAAACCCGAACCCTAACCGATTCGATACGCCGCCACCTCCACGCGCCCCGCCTCCATCGACCGCGCGCGCCACCCTGGGCGCCGCCGCGCACGGCCACGGCCGCACGGATGCAGCGCGCGCGGGGATTGACAGTAGTGACAGCAGCAACCGCCCAGAATCCCCCACTTTGCAGGTATCGTACTCCCACGTCTCATCATCATTTCGCGAACCAATTGGTTCGATAGGAAGACAACCTATACGGCTTTTCATCACTTCAATTAGTTTGAATTTAGGTCCCCTATGTTGCTCGATAAATCGACGCGAACATTGCGAAAAACCTGTTCAAACAGAACAGTTTCGTAGACCGACTACCCTACTTTACGGTCAGATTGCGAGCAGGATATTGTAAATTTTAGGAATCTACTTGAATAGATTTTTAGACAACCTGAACAAGATCAAAACCCTATTTTTAGTTTAATTTCTAGAGGTATATTTTCTGGTTAAAATTTATTTCAAAATAGAGAAAAACCTGTTTTCAAAAACTAGAAAAACCCTCGATACGACGTGCGTCCCGCCATTTCGGGCGACGTGGTCGCGAACCGAAAGCATCGAAAGCTGCGTAATAGCTTCATGGTCGTGTGGGCTTTGACGAAATTCAAATTGGTCGCGTGTGCGCGACAAATTTAATGCGTATCCGTCGAAATTTACCGTATCGGCCTCTGTGCAAGTTTCTCAATTACTTTGTGCACGCTCGTCAGATCGAGACGAAACTTGTGCCAACAGGACCGTGTCATTTTTCTGGTCCTGTATGCCAAGTTTGGTCCGATTCTGAGACTGTTGATAAAATCTCCATTTTGTGGGCCCCACGGTCCCACTCAACGGACGATTTTGTGCACGGCCCGTCGAAATCTAACTTTGGACATACGGTTGGATTCGTATCAAAAAACTAGATCCGTAGACATGTAGTTTGACGACTTTAGAGACCATTGGCTCTGGCACGCTTTTCGGTGCAAAGCGGGTCCAACGGCGGATATCGTTTTTGCCCGAAATTACCATTTTACTCCTGTATCCAGAATTGGACTTAAGGACAGACAATCCTAGCTAATTTGACTATTCTGAGAACATTGATAATATTTATTTCAGCTTTCGGAGACAGTTGTGATGATTTGACTCTATGGCTTGGCAGTTGACTATTTTGTGGGATTCTGCGTGCAACATCCAGGCAAGATACCTTGCCTTCCTCTACAGTTTATTTACATGCGTATTTATATTATTATGCAGTTTTACTAGTTGATTATTTACATGTGATTTGTATATCATGCCTGCTAGTTTATATATAGCCTTGTTTATAATTAGCTTTGTAGTTCATATTGGATTAGTTTTCTCGTGTATCGTGATTGGGTCGTGTCGTGTCATCTCTTGTACTTGGACTGAGTCGCATCGTGTCATAGGATGAATAAGTCATATCGGAACTGCTGTACCTTAAAATTCTTGAAGCTAACTTGCGAGTCCACATTAGGGGCGAGGGTTAGTAGTTAAGCTAACTTGCGAGCCCACACCAGGGGCGAGAGTTAGTAAGCTAATCTGCGAGTCCACATTAGGGGCGAGGGTTAGTAGTTAAGCTAACTTGCGAGCCCACACCAGGGGCGATAGTTAGTAAGCTAATCTGCGAGTCCACATTAGGGACGAGGGTGATGCTAGCCTGCGAGTCCACATCAGGGACGAGGGTTAGTAGTATATGGTTCACACCTGCGAGTCCACACTAGGGACGATGGTAATGCTAGCCTGCGAGTCCACACTAGGGGAGAGGGCTAGTAGTTGTTCAAACCTGCTAGTCCACACTAGGGGCGAGGGTTTGAGTATTCGATTAGTTGTCCACTGACATCGTGATATCGTGTTCTCTTGTTCTTCTCCAGCAGTTCACTTAGGCGTAGTGGTTCTTCCAGTCGTGTATAGTCGTATTTTCGTGCGGATTGGTCTTTCTCATTTATTTCCTGTATTTTCTTTATTGCATAATAAACTGCTAGATATGCATATTTTTATGTATCTTGCTATGTCCCCTGAGGACATGATGATCTCTTCAGGTTAGTTATTGCGTGAAGTTAGTTAGCAGCTTTGGATGGCAGACGTGATGATACGCTTGCGGGATTCAGGTATCGTTATTGTGTTTATTATCCTCTCGTACTTTTCTTCATTATCATGAGATATCCTGTTTCTTGATTCAGTTTAGACTCTTGTTATTTTTCTTTAGAGTCTTATCGGACATGCATGCTAGTGGGCTGCAGACCGCGACACATAGTGTTTATTCTTGTTTCATATTCTTATTGTGGATTGAGATATAGATTTGTTTGCCATGATTTGGCAGTATACCATAGCCTTGACAGCGTTTATGTATTCGAGTCGGGCTGGAGTCCGTTCGATACGTAGCTGGGCTTGGACATGCTTCATATCCGAAAAGCGGGTGCGGGTCGTGACAAATTTTTTGGTGGCCCATGCAGGTCAGAGCATATCGTATCGGTTACGTAACTGTACTGATACGAGCCTGCGACCTTGACTAAACCTTAAAAATCTCAATCCACACTGCCTTGAAAATTCTCCTAAAAATTCTCTACGTCCTTGAAAACTCTATATTTGTTCTCGATTATACTTTCTTACTTTCCGTACCATTGGCTCTCGTCCCTTTTATTTCGGGGTGACGAATGATCGTGCTGTCTAGAATTCATCAGATATTCTTAAGTTATAGTATAATATTACTTGATTTTGAATATTGGTTGTCTGATAGATATGTGGGGATTATGGATGCCATATGTCTTAGATATCTAAGGATAATGACTCTAGCGACTTGATGGAAGGTATAAAGTTTTAGTGACATACCCTTGAGGGAGTAGCGTGACCAAAGGTAGGTAGAAGTCCTCAAGTATTCGAGGTTATAAAATATTTTGAGAAATTAAATTTGAGGAGATTAAGGTAATAGTAGACTTTGATTTTAAAGCATAATTATGAATTAGAATTTCGAGGACGAAATTATTTTTAAGGTGGATAGATTTGTAGCCTCCCTTCCCGAAATTTTTTTTGAAAATGTTTTTATTTATTTAATTGAGTTAAATGGTGATTTTTAGATTTTATAAATAATTATTTTTGTTAATTATTACGATAGATGATTTTTGCTATGGTTTAGATTTGGATTACAAGGTGACTAGGAATCATGGCACGGATAGTGCAGTGTCGTGCTTTGACTAGTGTTTAGCCATGGTAGGGAAATGTCGAGCCATAGTGACGTCCTAACTAGGAAAACCAGGCTAAGTTGCGAGTTAATCCCTATAAATGAGTTAATTAGTCATTTATTAATATCTTGACGTTTAGAAAATTCGGTTATATCAAACTAGTCCGAACCAAGCACAAGGCCCATGAGGTGTTGCAGTGTGACCAAAGACGTCAGTGTAGACGCATATTGTATTGGTATTTTACCTTGGTAATTTTGGAGACAATTCTAGGAACAATTGCTATATATATATATATATATATAATATATCATATGTGCTTGTTATTAGAAATAATATCTTATTTAATAATATAGTAAATATTTCTCCTCGACAAATATGTTAGATTTTATGGAAATTATCTAGGTTATATATAAATATAGAGGTGTATTTACGGTATATGGAAATTAGGTTTTTATTTATAAATAAAATATCAATGTATTTTATTTGTGAATTTTCGGTATATAAAATTAATGATCGGATTTCAAATATCGATTATACGTAATATTTATTATTCGTGTTTGTATTTATGGTATATAGGTATATATCATTATATATATAAATTACATTATTGTAGCTTGTATTAATAAGAATATATATATACTAATATACGATATAAAAAATTGTGTATTGGAATTATAAATAAATAAATAAATAAATAAATAAATAAATAAATAAATATATATATATATATATATATATATATATATATATATATATATATATATATATATATATATATATATACATGGGTGTAAATATGTACGTATAAATAAATATGTATATGACTATGTGTGTGAATATATGTATATGTAGATATTGTACATAAGTATTTATGTATATATATATATAAAAATATATATATATATATATATATATATATATATATATATATATATATATATATATATATATATGTGTGTGTGTGTGTGTGTGTGTATAGTAATAAAGGAGAAAACGGTAGCTGCCCCAAAGCCTAGCCCGGCCCAATACTTAAACTCCTCCCAACAAGAGCAGCTAAACCAATCCTAATTAACTACCCCTCAGTCCCAGCCCGGCCCAGCAATAGTAATCCCAACCCGAACTCCCCAAGCACCCAGAGCCGACCCCTGTTTATCAAACAGACGATATATAAGTATCGACAATTGATAAAAATCGAGGAAAAACCCGAACCCTAACCGATTCGATACGCCGCCACCTCCACGCGCCCCGCCTCCATCGACCGCGCGCGCCACCCTGGGCGCCGTCGCGTGCGACCATGGCCGCGCGGATGCAGCGCGCACGGGGATTGACAGTAGTGACAGCAGCAACCGCCCAGAATCCCCCACTTTGCAGGTATCGTACTCCCACGTCTCATCATCATTTCGCGAACCAGTTGGTTCGATAGGAAGACAACCTATACGGCTTTCCATCACTTCAATTAGTTTGAATTTAGGTCCCCTATGTTGCTCGATAAATCGACACAAATATCGCGAAAAACCTGTTCAAACAGAACAGTTTCGTAGACCGACTACCCTACTTTACGGTCAGATTGCGAGCAGGATATTGTAAATTTTAGGAATCTACTTGAATAGATTTTTAGACAACCTGAACAAGATCAAAACCCTATTTTTAGTTTAATTTTTAGAGGTATATTTTCTGGTTAAAATTTATTTCAAAATAGAGAAAAACCTGTTTTCAAAAACTAGAAAAACCCTCGATACGACGTGCGTCCCGCCATTCCGGGCGACGTGGTCGCGAACCGAAAGCATCAAAAGCTGCGTAATGGCTTCGTGGTCGTGTGGGCTTTGACGGAATTCAAATTGGTCGCGTATGCGCAACGAATTTGATGCGTATCCGTCGAAATTCACCGTATCGACCTCTGAGCAAGTTTTTCAATTACTTTGTGCACGCTCGTCAGATCGAGACGAAATTTGTGCCAATAGGACCGTGTCGTTTTTCTGGTCCTGTATGCCAAGTTTGGTCCGATTCTGAGACTGTTGATAAAATCACCGTTTTGCGGGCCCCACGGTCCCACTCAACGGGCGATTTTGTGCACGGCCCCCGAAATCCAACTTTGGACATACAGTTGGATTCGTATCGGAAAACTGGATCCATAGACATGTAGTTTGACGACTTTAGAGACCATTGACTCTGGCACGCTTTTCGATGCAAAGCGGGTCCAACGGCAGACATCGTTTTTGCCCGAAATTACCATTTTTCCCCTGTGTCCAGAATTAGACTTAAGGACAGGCAATCCTAGCTAATTTGACTATTCTGAGAACATTGGTAATATTTATTTCAGCTTTCGGAGACAGTTGTGATGATTTGACTCTATGGCTTGGCAGTTGACTATTTTGTGGGATTCTGCGTGCAACATCCAGGCAAGATACCTTGCCTTCCTCTACAGTTTATTTACATGCGTATTTATATTATTATGCAGTTTTACTAGTTGATTATTTATATGTGATTTGTATATCATGCCTGCTAGTTTATATATAGCCTTGTTTATAATTAGCTTTGTAGTTCATATTGGATTAGTTTTCTCGTGTATCGTGATTGGGTCGTGTCGTGTCATCTCTTGTACTTGGACTGAGTCACATCGTGTCATAGGATGAATAAGTCATATCAGAACTGCTGTACCTTGAAATTCTTGAAGCTAACCTGTGAGTCCATATTAGGGGCGAGGGTTAGTAGTTAAGCTAACTTGCGATCCCACACCAGGGGCGAGAGTTAGTAAGCTAATCTGCGAGTCCATATTAGGGGCGAGGGTTAGTAGTTAAGCTAACTTACGAGCCCACACCAGGGGCGAGAGTTAGTAAGCTAATCTGCGAGCCCACATTAGGGACGAGGGTGATGCTAGCCTGCGAGTCCACATCAGGGACGAGGGTTAGTAGTATATGGTTCACAACTGCGAGTCCACACTAGGGACGAGGGTGATGCTAGCCTGCGAGTCCACACTAGGGGCGAGGGCTAGTAGTTGTTCAAACCTGCGAGTCCACACTAGGGGCGAGGGTTTGAGTATTCGATTGGTTGTCCATTGACATCGTAATATCGTGTTCTCTTGTTCTTCTCCAGCAGTTCGCTTAGGCGTAGTGGTTCTTCCAGCCGTGTATAGTCGTATTTTCGTGCGGATTGGTCTTTTTCGTTTATTTCCTGTATTTTCTTTATTGCATGATAAACTGCTAGATAGGCATGTTTTTATGTATCTTGCTATGTCCCCTGAGGACCTGATGATCTCTTCAGGTTAGTTATTACGTGGAGTTAGTTAGCAGCTTTGGATGGCAGACGTGATGATACGCTTGCGGGATTCAGGTATCGTTATTGTGTTTATTATCCTCTCGTGCTTTTCTTCATTATCATGAGATATCCTGTTTCTTGATTCAGTTTAGACTCTTATTATTTTTCTTTAGAGTCTTATCGGACATGCATGCTAGTGGGCTGCAGACCACGATACATAGTGTTCATTCTTATTTCATATTCTTATTGTGGATTGAGATATAGATTTGTTTGCCATGATTTGGCAGTATACCATAGCCTTGACAGCGTTTTCGTATTCGAGTCGGGATGGAGTCCGTTCGATACGTAGCTGGGCTTGGATACACTTCGTATCCGAACAGCGGGTGCGGGTCGTGACAACTATTGCTACCGATTCAGTCGGGACCGATAGGTCGGGATCGGTTGAATCGGTCGAACGAGAACGATTGAATTAAGATCCTTTTCTCGTTATGGAAAAGCTTCTTCGGAATCAAGTCTCAGATTCAGGGGATTGTTCCTCAAGGATTGGCTCTGCGGCTGAGTCGGGAGAGACCTCTCGTTGCTCTGGTTTTTCATGCCGCACTTGATTTGGCTTTGGCTTGGTTTTCGTGAATGCGTTTTCGTGAATGTTTTCGATGGTTTTATGGCTTGCATTTTCAAACTTCGCATTCGTATCGAATCCCTTGAATAACACAGTGTTCTAATCAATTGCTTATACGATTGCAGGTGATCGCGTTGGCGACGTCTAAGCGCAGCCAACCAGTCCTCCGCCTGAAGCAAAAGACTAATGTGAGTGGCTAACCTCCTTCACCTCGACCCTCTGTTTTAAAAGTAAGGAATCGGATAACTGCATCGAATTAGAATAATTTACTTGGAAAATACAAGTTCTATGCTCAAAAAAAGAAAAGATAAGGTTCTAGAAAAGAGAGAATTATTTCAGGCTCTACAAAACCAAGTAAATGAGTTGATTACATAATAGTCCCAACTATACCATAAAATGTGCTTTAATAACTTGTTAACTTAAGCACGATCATGGACAACTTGCGCACAAGGCTTCGCTTCCTCGAACGACAACTCGAGGCCACAGACCATTTCGGCCTAGAAGGAATGCAAGATAGCTATGTTGGATGCTAGCACGGGTCATTCGGAACTTTCAGCGGGGCTAGCTACCCGCGCTGAAAGGGGCACCGTCTTGACCAGGCTATACATCCAGGATGGCTTTGTCACCCCAACTTTCCTGAATATGACTAAATTGGTCATTTATATTATTTCATTATTTTTAATATTATTTAAATATTATTTTTAGTGTTTTTATATTATTATTTAAATAGGTATTTTATTGATAGAGTTTTTATTTATAAAAGCTTTAATATATTTAATAAAAATATAAAATAAAATATTTAGTTTTTTTATATAAATAAATTATGATTTTATTTTTATATATATAAATATATTTAGGTATTATTCCATTTACGGGATATATATATAAAAATATATATATTTATATTAATGGGTAAATATTATGGGATTATTTTATATAAATAAATATACGTATATGTGTATGTATGTATGTATGTATGTAAGTAAGTATGTATGTATGATATATATAAATATATATATAATAGCTTAAAGAAAGAAAGAAACAAAAGAAAAAAAAAGAATAATCACACAACAACACAAAAGTATACACACACACGTTTATTTCTTAGCAGCTGCAGCTGCTTATTCCTGAGCGCCCCCCACCCCTTTATTTCCGTATTAAGGAAACCCGAAACCCCTTCGTCTCTTTTTTCCACTCGATCGGTTATATATATATATATATATATATATATATATATATATACAGAGAGAGGGATTTTTTAGAAAAATCAAACCCTAGCCGTCACCCCCAACCTAGCGTACACCCCGACATCGCCGTCGACCAACCCGCGGCCGTCCATCGCCGGGAAACGTGCAACGAGCATCCCACCCGCGCGCAGAAACTGTCAGCGAAGGGCCAACTTCGGAAATAGATTTTTCCTTCCTCGCTCCGTCGTTTTGCGAACCACTTGGTCAGGTATGATCCCAACATATACCCCTTTAATTTTTTTCAAATAGTTCGTGCCGATTCACTCCATGTGCGAAAAAAAACGAGTTCCAAAATCGAGAAAAAACTCGATTTTCTGGGTTTAGAAACTGTCCTGAAATTTCAACCTTGTGGCCGATTTGCGACCAGCGTGTTGCGATTTTTAAAAATCGGTTTGAAGAGACTTGTAGACCACCTATATGGCTTTAAAACCCTTTTTGTAGAATTAAATTTCATGCACTGTACAGAAAGTTATTAGTTTCTGAAGTTGGAGAAAAAACTAATTTTCAAAAGTGGATTTTTAGAAAAATTGTCCCGATACGCTGTCCGTCCCGTCAATCCGGGCGACGTGGTCACGAACTGAAAGCATCGAAAGGTGCGTATCGACTTCGTGGACGTAACGGAATTCAAATTTGTTGCGTGTGCACGACGAATTTGATCCGTATCCGTTAAATTTTTCCGTATCGGACTTTTTCGAAATTTCTCAATTACTTTGTGCACGCTTATCAAATTGCGGCGAAACTTGCGCCATTGGACTCGAAATATTTTTCTGGTCCTGTATGCTAAGTTTGGTCCGATTCTGAGACGGTCGAGTGGAACGCTATTTTGGCGGACCCGCGACCCGATCCAACGGGTGAATCTGTGCACGGTCCATCGGAATCCAACTTTGGACATACGGTTGGGTTCGTCTCGTCAAATCGGACCTGTAGACATATAGTTTGATGACTTTGGAGACCGTAGATTCTGACACATTTTTCGGTGCAAAGTGGGTCCAACGGCGGACACCATTTTGACCCAAAATTAACGTTTTGCCCCTGTATCCAGAATTGGACTTAAGGGTAGGCGTTTCTAGCTAATTTAACCATTCTGAGAATGTTGGTAATGTCTGTTTCAGTATTAGGAGACTGTTGTATGAGTTGACCGTTCGTGGCTCATTGAGTGGGTTGTAGTTTCGATTTTCTCAGCTCAGGACGACAGGCGAGTACATTATCTGATAGTTTTCATTGTCTTGATATCTACTATATCCGATTCAGTTGTAGTGTTATACTTGATTCTCGACCCGAGGATACACAGACTAGTATACGTGAATCTCGTCATGAGATGTCATTCTCGGTTTACCTGGTATATGAGTACATTGTTCGATATTGTTTCCTGTACTTGTATAGATACCGATTTGGGAGTGGGCTGGCCCCCTGCTCTTCGAATCCCGTGTCATGACCTGTCATGTCTGGATTTATTTTACTACTCGGGGATGGGGAGTTATTAGAGGTTATGTGATCATTACCCCTACTTGTTTATTACTTGTGCATAGCTCCACCCTCACCACACGTAGGGTGTAGCCTGACCTTATACTACTTGTGCATAGATTTCCATTTTGGCCGGCCTGATCCCTACATTATTATACTACCTGTACATAGTCGGTCAAATGGAACAGCCTGATTTTGACCCAAGCCGATCACATAACGCTCTAATATCTCATGGCACTTTATTTTTATGTTACATCATACCTCAGATTATTTTCCATTATTTATATTCCTGTTTTATCTTATATCTCACACATGACATGATATCCAGTTCTCTTGTACCATTTTACTTTCAGTCTTGATATTTCATCTTGTATTTCATTATGATTGTCTCTTATAGTATTTGTCAATTCACATGGAACTGCTGTTGGCGTTTGTACTTGCTCATATCCTGACAGGATAACCCTCGTTGTTTTTCAGAGGATTTAGATGCAGATTGCCCGACATACTACGGGTTTGGCATAGATAGAGCCTACGACCAGGACTAGCCTGTGGACCCGGTGCTCGTAGAGGACGCACCACCAGTAGTGACCTATTTCACCTAGATTTTGTCTTGATTACATTTTAGTTTGATACTTTGAGACTTGTAGTATTTAATTTGGGATATTGTTTTATGTCTTGGTCTATGAACTTGTGATTGTGGCTCGGTACTATTTCAGACTATTTATCTCATCTTTATTTTTATCTTTATCATCGTGTTTATCTTCCTTAGAATTATGTGATTGAGTTGTGGTTATATTCCTCCGTGCGGAGATGACGGGTTATATTTGTGTCTTAGATTCTATATATTCTAGATGACCTTTACAGCGTTCTACCGCCGATACTGCGGCGTTGGCTGGACGTACCCACGTGCTCGTGCCACTAAACAGGGTGCGGGTCGTGACACGTTTTTATGGTGGCCCATGCAGGTCAGAGTCACAACTAGTACGATTTCGTAATGGTGCTCGACTTAGAGTGCTAATTACGAGCCTGCTCTTAGGATATAGGTTTTAGGTTATGATAGGAGTTACTCAATCACATATTAGAAAAATTCCAATTTTTTGATTATCAAGACAACTCTCCTAGCATTTTGATATAAATTGTCCTTCCTTGACGATATCTTATCATGTGCCATATTGATTTCTTTGCTTAGGATTTTTGAGAGATTCTTGGGACGACCCTTGAGAATCTTGGTTGAACGTCAATTTGAAATCCTTTTCTCTTATTTCTGTTCACCCTTGCTCCTTGTTATTGAATTTGATTTTGATGGATCATCATTGATTTTGATTGCCATATCGAGATGAATTTTATGGCCCGAGTTACGGTATCTTTTGATAACATATGTTGACGGAATAATAGGGAAGGTAAAACGTCTACTTGGTTATGGAACCTGGAGTTTATCGCAGCTATATTAGCCGGCGTGGCGAAAACGTAGGGACCTGACTTCGGATGTACATATCTTGGTTATAAGATTTGGGATTTCTCGCAGCCATACTAGTCGGCGTGGCGAGGATCCCAGACGACATGATTATAGAGGTACATACCCAGTTATGGAATCTACTGTTTATCGCAGCCTTGCTTACTGGCGTGGCGAGGACTCTGAGTATCATGATTTTGGACAGACGCGTATGATTATCAGATTGTGTCTTGATAAGGGTCGTAACATATCATCTCTATCATTTCACTTCTGTTATTATAAATTATGTTCCATCCTCAACTAGCTTAAGAGTAAAGATACTTTCGGTTCTTTAGTCCAGGTCCTTGTAGATTCTCATTTCATTATAGGTTCTTCGTAGTGTGATGGCTTGGTGATTTGCAATTGGTCTGTGTCCTTGAGTAATTGTGTTAATAGTTTAGGTATGGTTAGGAAGTATTGTATATGATTGTTGATAATTAAATATAGATGAGAACCTTAGAGTGACTAATGAGTGTAAGGTAGGAGTTGCACCAGGTGCCAGAATAGGAGGAGTACCCTAGTAGCAAGAGTTGAAGTATTTCAAGTGTTATAGAAGTTTAGGCACCAACAGTTTAGTGGTTAGTTGGAAGGGAGACATGAACAACCTAGTATATGGATACCATCCAAGTATCATATAGATGAGTTAGTGCCTTGTGTAGACAACGTCAAGACATGGGTAGACACCCTAGAGAGAGTATCCCCAATAGACGAATGTTCTTTCGTGAATTTGATTTCTGGAACGTCAGAGATGTCAATCTCTGGAAACTTCCTTCATGAGTTTGTAGTAGACAAGATTATCTTTATTTTGATATATCATATCCCACTCAAACTCGTTCTCTTGTACTATCTTTTTATCGCACAACTTTCGGATCAATTTAGGCCATTGACCATTTATACTTTTATTTATGATTATCATATGCATATTGCCATGAATTTTAATTTAGGAGCACAGACTAGTTGTTTTCTCAAAACCAACTTCATATGCATGATCTAGACAAGACAACCTACGCCCATGACCTTCATGTCCCACTCAGACACACCATCTTGTGCTTTATTTTATCACATGACTTTCCTGACACAAGACCCAAACTTGATTCACCCCATGAAGTCATTTTTATTTTTGACTCAAATTGGGGGCACCATTTCGACCCAAACTTGTTGACCCAAAATATGGACATGACCCACATTAAGCCTACTACACACATGACACTTGTGTCCCATTCAACTGAGTCTCGCATGCTACTTATTTATCCGCATTCATTTGAGGAAGACAATAGAAGGTAGTATCCCATAAGTGTAGTATAGTATCCTGGATAGAGTGTGCCAGTAAGTTGAGATCTTTACGGATCACAAGAGCTTGATGTACGTGTTCACCCAGAAGGAATTGAACATGAGGCAGAGGCGCTGGCTTGAGCTGATAAAGGACTTCGAAATCTAGTTACAACACCATCCAGGAAAGGCCAATGTAGTTGCAGATGCCTTGAGCAGGTATCCAGTCGATATGTATTTAGCGGCAGATCGTCACCTATTGGCTGATCTGGAAAGTTTGGATATCGAGGTGATCGTTATGAGTATGTAGATTCAGATGTGGGGTTTACAGATTCAGTCTGCGTTGATGGACAGAGTCAGATCAGCACAGATTTATGACGTGACCCTGAGGAGCATCAGGAAGCAGGTGCAGACAGGATTACTAGACGATTTCTCTATAGCCGAAGATGGGTCGCTGAGGTACGATACTAGATTGTACATTCCGAGTGGAGAGCTGCGGGAGGAGATTCTACAAGAAGTGCATCGTTTCCAGTACTCTATGCATCCTTGAGCCAACAAGATGTACAGAGACCTGAGGAAGCACGTATGGTGGTATGGCATGAAGCGAGAGGTAGCTCAGTTTGTATCTCGATACTTAGTGTTCCAGCAGGTAAAAGCCGAGAGACAGAGGCCAGGTGGTTTGCTTCAGCCACTACCTATTCCAGAGTGGAAGTGGGAGCACATCACTATGGACTTTGTATCTGGACTTCCACGATCTTCAGGAGGGAAAGACGCGATTTGGGTCATCGTCGATAGATTGACCAAATCGGTCCACTTTTTGCCTTTCAAGGTGGGACTATCTACGAAGAAGTTGGCAGAAATGTATGTACGGCAGATAGTCAGATTGTACGAAGTTTCGGTGAGCATAGTCTCAGATCAGGATAGTCGTTTTACTTCCCACTTTTGGAGGAGTTTGCATACTAGCTTGGGCACCCAGCTCAAGTTTAGTACCGTGTATCACCCCCAGAAAGACGGACAGTCAAAGAGGACCATCCAGACACTCGAGGATATGCTTCGTACTTGTGTGTTAGATTTTGGGGGATCTTGGGAGGACCATCTTCACCTGGTAGAGTTTGCTTACAATAAAAGCTATCAGGCCAGTATAGAGATGTCACCATTTGAGGCTATATACGGACGGAGATGTCGCACTCCCTTATCATGGGACGATGTCGGTTAGAGAGTTTTGCTTGGCCCGGAGATGGTGGTTGATGCAGTAGAGAAGGTTAAGTTGATCAGGGATAGACTTCGGGTGGCTCAGGATAGACAGCGGCATTGGGTCGATAGCCACCGGAGACCGTTAGAGTTCGAGGTTAGTATTTGTTTCTGTTTGTGCTTGTTTGTGATTGTTTGCTTTAGGGTCTTGTATTGAGTCTTGTGTCTAGGTTGGAGATATGGTGTTCCTGAGGATTTCTCCGACACGGGACACGATTCGTTTTGGCAGAGGCGAGAAGCTTAGTCCGCGCTTCATCGGACCTTTTACTATTCTTGGAAGGGTCGGTGCAGTGGCCTATCGTCTAGACTGCCGCCTACGCTCGAGGGAGTCCATAACGTGTTCCATGTGTCGCAGTTGAGGCGGTACGTGGCAGACCCTAGTCACGTATTGGATCACTCCGAGTTAGAGGTGGGGCCTACTCTCCGTTATCCAGAGCAGCCTGTGAAGATTTTGGATCGTCGTGAGAAGGTGCTTCGGAACCAAGTTATTTCGTTGGTTCGTGTCGCATGGAGGCATCACTCTCCAGGTGAGTCTACCTGGGAGAGAGAGGACAAGATGCGGGAGCGTTACCCTTATCTCTTCGAACCTTGAGGTATTTTTTCTTGTTCTTGCTACTGTTATTGTGCTAGTTTGCTCTAATTTCGAGGACGAATTTTTTTTAGGAGGGTAGATTTGTCACCTCCACTTTCCTGAATATGACTAAATTGGTCAGTTACATTATTTCATTATTTTTAATATTATTTAAATATTATTTTTAGTGTTTTTATATTATTATTTAAATAGGTATTTTATTGATAAAGTTCTTATTTATAAAAGCTTTAATATATTTAATAAAAATATAAAATAAAATATTTAGTTTTTTATATAAATAAATTTGATTTTATTTATATATATATAAATATATTTAGGTATTATTCCATTTATGGGATATATATATATATAAATATATATATATTTATATTAATGGATAAATATTATGGGATTATTTTATATAAATAAATATACGTATAAATGTATGTATGTATGTATATATGTAAGTATGTATGTATGTATGATATATATAAATATATAAATAATAGCTTAAAGAAAGAAAGAAACAAAAGAAAAAAAAAAGAATAATCACACAACAACACAAAAGTATACACACACACACACACGTTTATTTCTTAGCAGCAGCAGCTGCTTATACCCGAGCGGCCCCCACCCCTTTATTTCCGTATTAAGGAAACCCGAAACCCCCTTTGTCTCTTTTTTACACACGATCGGTTATATATATATATATATATATATATATATATATATATATATATATTTATTTATATATATATATATTTTTTAAGAAACCCCCTCCTTTTATTTATAAGGCTCAAAAAGCCGAAGCCTGTCCAAGTATACAAGACACAAAAGACTATACAAGTATACCACCAAAACGGAACGAAGGGGGATGGGAAGACCTCTACCATCAAGAGCTAAGGGAGGGTAGAGGACCAAAAAGTACTCGAAATGTGGGAGCAAAGAGTGCTCCGTTTACGGCACTGACGGAAGACTTCCCGGATGAGCTGATCGGCCGAGTAATGGAGGCCTTCGTATCTCGCCTTGTTGCGATTTTTCCATAAGACCCATGTGGCGGCCGCTGCGACGATCTGGTGGCCGTGGGAGGCAGATCCCCAGGCGCTCGCCAGATCGTGGAAGCGTCCCCCGCTCGGCTGAATGTTGTATAGCTGATTGAGGGTCCTCCAAGAATGGTCAGGCAGGGTCCCTTGACAAAAGATGTGGTCAATGGTCTCCATCTGACGATCAGGACAGCAATTGCAGGCGGACGCAAGACTAATCCCAATGGTGTTAAGGATCTCGTCAGTGGGTAGTCTCTTGTTAATGGTTCTCCACATGAGGATAGACCACTTCTTGGAGATACAGGTCTGCCAATAGTGTACAATAGGGATATATATATATATATATATATATATATATATATATATATATATATATATATATATATATATATATATATATATATACAGAGAGAGGAATTTTTTAGAAAAATCAAACCCTAGCCATCACCCCCAACCTAGCGTACACCCCGACATCGCCGTCGACCAACCCGCGGCCGTCCATCGCCGGAAAACGTGCAACGAGCATCCCACCCGCGCGCGGAAACTGTCAGCGAAGGGCCAACTTCAGAAATAGATTTCTCCTTCCTCGCTCTGTCGTTTCGCGAACCACTTGGTCAGGTATGATCCCAACATATACTTCTTTAATTTCCTTCAAATAGTTCGTGCCGATTCGCACCATGTGCGACGAAAAACGAGTTCCAAATCGAGAAAAAACTCAATTTTCTGGGTTTAGAAACTGTCCCGAAATTCCAACCTTGTGGCCGATTTGCGACCAGCTGTTACGATTTTTCAAAATCGGTTTGAAGAGACTTGTAGACAACCTATAGGGCTTTAAAACCCTTTTATAGAATTAAATTTTATGCACTGTACAGAAAGTTATTGGTTTTTGAAGTTGGAGAAAAAACTGATTTTCAAAAGTGGATTTTTAGAAAAATTGTCCCGATACACCGTCCGTCCCGTCAATTCGGGCGACATGGTCACGAATCGAAAGCATAGAAAGGTGCGTATCGACTTCGTGGACGTGTGGGCTTTGACGGAATTCAAATTGGTTGCGTGTGCGCGACGAATTTGATCCGTATCCGTCGAATTTTTCCGTATCGGACTTTTTTGAAATTTCTCAATTACTTTGTGCACGCTCATCAAATCGCGACAAAACTTGTGCCATTGGACTCGAAATATTTTTCTGGTCCTGTATGCTAAGTTTGGTCCGATTCTGAGACGGTCGAGTGGAACGCTATTTTGGCGGGCCTGCGACCCGATCCAACGGGTGAATCTGTGCACGGCCCACCGGAATCCAACTTTGGACATACGGTTGGGTTCGTCTCGTCAAATCGGACCTGTAGACATATAGTTTGATGACTTTAGAAACCATAAATTTTGGCACATTTTTTGGTGCAAAAGTGGGTCCAACGGCGGACACCATTTTGACCCAAAATTACCGTTTTGCCCCTGTGTCCAGAATTGGACTTATGGGTAGGCATTTCTAGCTAATTTGACCATTCTGAGAACGTTGGTAATGTCTATTTCAGCATTAGGAGAATGTTTTACGAGTTGACCGTTCGTGGCTCATTGAGTGGGTTGTAGTTTCGATTTTCTCAGCTCAGGACGACAGGCGAGTACATTCTCTGATAGTTTTCATTGTCTTGATATCTACTATATCCGATTCAGTTGTAGTGTTATACTTGATTCTCGATACGAGGATACACGGACTAGTATACGTGAATCTCGTCATAAAATATCATTTCCGGTTTACCTGGTATATGAGTACATTGTTCGATATTGTTTTCTGTACTTGTATAAACACCGATTTGGGAGTGGGCTGGCCCCCTGCTCTTCGAATTCCGTGTCATGACCTGTCATGTCTGGATTCATTTTACTACTCGGGGATGAGGGAGTTATTAGAGGTTATGTGATCATTACCCCTACTTGTTTATTACTTGTGCATAGCTCTACCCTCACCACACGTAGGGTGTAGCCTGACCTTATACTACTTGTGCATAGCTTTCCATTTTGGTCGGCCTGATCCCTATATTATTATACTACCTGTGTATAGCCGGTCAAATGGAACAGCCTGATCTTGACCCAAGCCGATCACATAACGCTCTAATATCTCATGGTACTTTATTTTTATGTTACATCATACCTCAGATTACTTTCCATTATTTTTATTCCAGTTTTATCTTATATCTCACACATGACATGATATATATCCAGTTCTCTTGTACCGTTTTACTTTCAGTCTTGATATTCCATCTTGTATTTCATTATGATAGTCTCTTATAGTATTTGTCAACTCACATGGAACTGCTGTTGGCATTTGTACTTGCTCATATCATGACAGGATAACCCCCGTTGTTTTTCAGAGGATTTAGATGCAGATTGCCCGACCTACTACGGGTTTGGCATAGATAGAGCCTACGACCAGGACCAGCCTGTGGACCCGGTGCTCGTAGAGGACGCACCGCCAGTAGTGACCTAGTTCACCTAGATTTTGTCTTGATTACATTTCAGTTTGATACTTTGAGACTTGTAGTATTTAATTTGGGATATTGGTTTATGTCTTGGTCTATGAACTTGTGATTGTGGCTCGGCACTATTTCAGACTATTTATCTCATCTTTATCTTTATCTTTATCATCGTGTTTATCTTTCTTAGAATTATGTGATTGAGTTGTGGTTATATTCCTCCGTACGGAGATGACAGGTTATATTTGTGTCTTAGATTCTATATATTCTAGATGACCTTTACAGCGTTCTACCGCCGATACTGTGGCGTAGGCTGGACGTACCCACGTGCTCGTGCCTCTAAACAGGGTGCGGGTCGTGACAGGCTTGAATTGCCAGTGACCCACACTTGCACATAAATGATAAGCTTGTTATAAATATGACAAGAAAGGAACATGGTAAGTTACGCTACAACGGCACGCTCTGCCGTGAGTAAGATGTATCCTAAGTTATGTTTTGTTGCCTATCAAATGCTTGCCTCTTAACATGTTAACATGCAAAGAAATCAGGACGGTTAGAAAGATCATAAAATAGCTTAACATGTTTCTATAAAATTGCTTGAACAAATGGAAGCTTGGGTTTAATTAGCCACTCACCAGTACATGTGATCGTACTGATCCTCGCTATCCGCAGGTGCCGCGAGTCCGGAGGAACGTGCCAATTAACCAAGGCGACGTTCGTGTTTTGAAGCTTCGACCGCGCGTCGAAGACTCTCACTGCTCAACTTTTGAAGACTCTTTACAACAGTCCAAGAAACATGTCTCGGCTTTCCTCCATTCCAGATGGCTGGAATACTTTTGATGTAAATTGAGGGATGTATGTATGGAACGACTATCTCATCGGCGTTTATTTTGTAATCGAGTCATTTTGCAAAGCCCGCGCGGCATGATTGTAATAGAGTCTTGTAAATGATGTATATTATCAATAAAATGAAAAGTTTTTCCATCTCAACGTGTTATTCAATTTGTATGTGCTTACTCTCTTAGATGCTGTGTTTCGGATCACCTTATGACTATGCCTTGTGCGATCGTAAATTAGATTCGCACGGCATCACGCCCGGGGGACGACTATCGATTCTACAAATCGGGGAATGACATAATGGTATCATAGCACGGCTTTACGTCCTTGGCCTCCAGTCTTGAGTCTCTAGTCTCGAACCGTTGACCTCGTGTCGATGAGATGAGTTGTTCCATACGGTGAACCCATGAAATTTTTTGAAACTAACGAGAGTTGCTTTTATATTCCAGAAGTTGGAGAAGCTGTGGCCGTGAACGAGGAGAGTGCCTCGAGCGGCTCGAGTAGCTCAAGGCCTGAACCCTAGAATGCCTCTATTGAACGGATGTTGCGTATGCTAGAGGCGCAACAACGTCAGCCCGAGGCCAACCAGCGCCAGAATGAGCTTCATCGACAGCAGATGGAGGCACGACAGACTCAGTTTGAGAACCGATTCGAGGCCCAATTCAAGTTACAGCAGAAGCAGATTGACACTCTCCACCAGATAGTCCAGACAGTTGTGGCCAATAATAATAATTCTGTGACAACGCCTACCGTGATCGAGCCTGCAATTTGACCGATTGAAATCGAACCAGAAGTGCCCGAGCGTCAGCCTGCAACACCAAGAAGTTCCAACTTCGAGGTGTCAAAATTTACGACGAATTGTCGCACTTCCTTCAACGGTACTGAAGATTCCTCTCTGGCGATCGACTAGTTGGAGGAGCTGGAAGACCGATTTGAACTTCTGGGTGTCGATGACTCAAAGAAAGTCGCATGTGCACAACTTCTACTCCGATTGAACGCACATGATTGGTGGTCTGTGCAAAAGCGAGCAATCCGATATAAAGACGAGACAACAACAATTCCTTGGGCTACATTCAGAAAGGTATTTAAAATTGAGTACCTTTCCACAGCCGTTCGACAGGAAAAAAAATGAATTTATGCAGTTGAAGCAAGGAAACATGACGGTGCGGCAGTACGCAGCAGAATTCAATAAATTAGCCAAATTTGCTGGAGCATTCTTGCCAACAACGGAGAGTCACGCTCGACGGTTCGAAGTGGGTCTGCGTCCATCTATCTCTGCCCATGTATCGGTGCATGAATACAAGACCATGGGCGAGTCTCTGAATCACGCTCTCCGCCATGAGCGCCAATATCCTCTAGGAGCTGCTGGCGCTGTGCAAACATATAACCACAAGCGCCCTAGCCATACGGAAGGAAACAATGCGAACAAGCATCCAAACAACGACAATCAGGGCGGATACCAAGGACGGAATCCAGGAACTCGTTGTCAAAAATGTAATAATTTTGAGCACCATGCAAATGAATGTCATGTCTTTGAAGGCGAATGCTGGCACTGTGGCAAGATGGGCCATCTACGCACAAACTGCCCGACCAGAAGGTCGAACCCAACGGTGCCTCAACATCAACAACACCGTCCAAGAATCGGGGTCCAGCGCCAAGAGCCCAACAAACCGTTCCATAAAATGGCCAAGACCGCCGCCCTAATGCTCAAGGGCGCATCTACGCCATGACCCGGGATGAAGCGTTTGCATTTGACACAGTCATGACAGGTATACTATATTTTAATAACAAACCTGCTCGTGTACTATTTGATTCAAGTGCTACGCATAGCTTTATATCGGCGGATTTTGTCACTGAACACAAATTTTCTGTGACACCGTTAGGCCTAAATCTTAGCGTCAACATACCGTCGGACACGTCACTCCTTGCAAACTTAACCTGCGGAGACGAAATCATCTGTATAGGTGGTCAAAAGGTAGGTCTCAATACGATAGTCCTAGACATTAAGGACTACGATATCATTCTGGGAATAGATTTGCTCGGTCCGTCCAACGCAACCATTGACTGTGCCAAAAAGACGGCCACCTTCTGTATACTTGGAGTGCCTAAATTTTGTAGTTCGTGTGGTGAGGTGTCGCCGACTTGCATGGTGATCTCGACAATATCGGCTCAAAGGATGCTGTATTTCGGGTGTGAAGGCTACTTAGCGTCTGTTCGAGACATGAGACATGATGGTGCAAACGTGGGTCAGGCTGACGTTTTGGTAGAATTCCCAGATGCATTTCCAGGCGAGCTGCCCGGCATGCCACCTGATCGAGAGATAGAGTTCACCATTAACATATTCCCTGATACTCGACTGATCTCAAAAGCCCCGTACAGAATGGCTCTGTCGCGACCCGTACCCGCTTTTTGGATACGAGACGTGTCCAAGTCCAGCCTACGCCGCAGTATCGACGGTAGAACGTTGTCTAGAATGTACAAGTCACAGAAGTCTAGAACTAACATGGTACTCTATATCTCATCCACAGAAATCAGAAGGTACAACTAACTCAAAGGAGTAACAAATAAACGCCGAATAACTGAATAATGAATGATAATATAAAATGATGTATCAAGTTATCAATAGCTTAAGTCACGTCCGGTGGACACAAATCTACTGCCAGTAGACAGAAGTAAAACAAAGACATGAAGTAAAATATCTGAGTCCAAACTACGCTAAACCTCAATGATGCCATCAGCTGCGATCATACCATGCGTCTCAAATACCTGCTCGCCTGCACCTGGACCAACTTCAGCTAAACCTGAAGAGATTATCAGGTCCACAGAGGACTAGCAAGATACAAGAAGAATATGCCACTATGACAGTAAATAACATGCATAAAAAGGATGACAGAAATATGGCACTCTACTTCTAAACAATTACATGACAACGCAACATCAAGGACAATGTTCAATACTTGGGCTAACAGACAGGAGTACCATGACAACCGTAGCCCATCCGAAACTAACAGCCAACAGAAATACAATCGCATCTCATCCGAAATTAACGACCAACAGAGTATCACAACCGTAGCACGAAGCTAACGGCCAACAGAATCAATAAGACAACCGAAGCTCATCCAAACTATCGGCCAACAGAATACTATCATATAGCCCACGTGCCTAGTAAATGTCCTATCTGTCTCAATGAACTACACTTGGGTGTCAAGTCAAGTCAACTCAAGAAAAGTACATGTAACGGGTCAAGAGATACCAATAAATGTGGCACGGGACTAAGCCACACTTTATACGTGGAATAACAGTGATGTATAGAATAAAAAAATGTACGTGCACGTAAACTGAGAAGAATATCATTGACGTGAACACAAGAAACATCAAATCAATTATGACAGGAAAGAATTAGCAATATAGAAAATACGTAAAAATACTGTACAGTGGGCAAGGTATACTTGCCTGCAAAGTCGTCCAAATCTGTGTTGTAGCAAGGACTTGGATCCCAAGGGCCTAATAAGGTACATATATTAATTAATAATATTACAATATTGTATACTTGAATATAACATTATATACTTATTTTTACTTTTTCTTTTACAACTTATAGTTTCTTAATATAGTGTTCAAGTGTAAATTCTACAAATCGAAGGGCTTATTCACAAAATTCCAATCTATCTCCACTAAAGTAGCTAACAGTAACAATCTTTTATGCAACTTCTAATATACTTTCTACTGGTCTATCACATACTCACATTAAATAATCAATTTCTTAATCTCTATATATTATATGTATAATAATTATTTGAAAAGAAAGAAGAAAAGAAAGGGAAAAAAAACTATTACATAGGTTTCCAAGCCTTGCTTTGTTTGAAGAAAGTCTTAATCCTTTGCTTTTTAACACATACTCCCATGAACCATTAATTGAAGGCTTCTAACTATACCATTAAATTAATGTTCCCACAAAGCAAGCATACCACTGTGCTTCTTTCTCCTTTGTAGACCCATTCTCATGTGAATGTGGGTGTTCATGCATTTAAGCATATCATTCTATATACATATATAAAGCATGCGGCAACTACTCCCACAGTATTAAAATGGAGAAAGAGGAAAACTTACAGAGTATTAAGGTATTTATCGTGCTGTGATGAGTAAGTTCGACGCTTTCATGGCACGAATACTAGTTAAGTAGAGTTTCCTGTAGACGTCTCGATTGTTCGACACGGTCGTAGAGTCGTTGGCTTCCAACTAGTCCACCGGTGATGTCACGCTCCGCTCCCGTAGGAACGATCGTCCTCGCTAAGGCGTGATGCCGTACGAGCCTAGATTGCGCTCGTGTAAGGCGGGTTCCATAACGACCGATTTCAGCGGCTGCGACGGGGTCGTCGCACAGAAGTCCCATGCAGAGACATTGAACATGCAACGAAAATTTAGAACAAAACACGAGTTATTCAAAGAAGCTCTTTATTGATATTGAACAAAGGTTACAATGGGGACGCAAGGCCAAGATTACAATTACTCAAACTCACTCGTCTCATATTACAATCACTCAGCTCTCTCTCATCCCCCAATACTTGTCTCGAGCCAGCGGATGCTTCGGATAGGCGATGTCCATACATTATGTCCCGTATAAGTCTTTGACTGCACGCGGCCGCACGCTTTGAATCGCCAAGGAACTCCATGCCTTGACGCATCCAAGCGAGCTCCGCACCACGAGCTTCTACCTACGCCTGCACATGAAAACTATTTGGGTGTCAGTACTCAACTGTACTGGTGGAGTGAGCTCCTCGTCCACCCATACGAAACCAACACGTTAATTTACTTTTTGTGCAACGTATCCCTTTTTACGATTGTCTTTCTATTCTTGCCTTAGGATCAGTTTTAGGACCGACGCCTTGGCCTATTTGTGTTTCTAGACCATTCCTGTGCTATCGTACCGACATCTTCCTTATCCTTGCCTCAAGACGCTTTTCGTGCTTGTATTGTCAATGCACCGACTCATACGTGTCTTTCGTGCCATACTCTGGGACGTAACGACTTGGCCGTGAAATAAACTCGATTCGTGCTTCAATATCCCTGAGGCAGTGCCTCGCCACTTAATAACTTGCCTATACTTGTGCAACAACAACCAGGTCGTGTCATAAACTTGCTCGTGCCTCAAACATCGAGGCCGTGCCTCGCAGCTTAACCTGACATACCCAAACTCGTCCTACGGTCCTTCTAGACTTAACTCGAAACGAATAACCCAACTTGTGGAACCGGTATTGAGAACTCGAGCACGACGCCATATCTCGTGCCGAAGCACGTGTCTTTACGCATAGCCAATCGTAGGCTTCAAAATACCTTATGTGCATACCGTGCATGCATTCCATAACTCATCACATACCGTGCTTACACTTCCTTTGTTATAACCGACACCGTACATACGGATTCGCCGCTTAGCACGCCAAAGGCCACTGGCATGAGAAGCCATCGCGGACATAGCTCGGGTAGGCGGTGGGTCCTTCAGTGTAGGTAGCGAGCCCCGTTGAAAGCCCCCGACTTCCAACACAATACGTGCGCTGCTATAACGTCTACCTCCTAGGACGACTGGACCCGGTGCCCCGGCGTATAACAAGTCTAGGCCGAAATTCTTGTCGATAAGTTGTCCAATGACCACGCACCTATGAGACATCTAGACTCACGTAAATGTATGGCCTAATTTGTTGGTACAACTGATACTATACTTAGCAACTCGTGCTCTGAACCATACTTTACATAACGTGCATCGGGACCGTGAGACTCCCAACCGAGGGACCGTCTCATACTTCTTAATGTGCATAGGAATGCGAGACTCCCAACCGAGGGGCCGTCTCATACCTCTTAACATGCATAGGAACGCGAGACTCCCAACCGAGGGACCGCCTCATACTTTAAAAACGTGCGTAGGAACCGCGATACTCCCAAACGAGGAACCGCCTCATACTCTATGTGACGAGCCTTAAGACCGTAGGAACAAATGGCTATATGTAGCCGTAGAACCGTGGGACCGTGCATATGCTCAACTTGAACAACCAAATTCTTTGGGGTACCTAGACTTAGTCCATAAGCCGTGCGATACAACTTAGCTCGTGGGACGATCAAGGCTACGCCGAGCCTTGTATTCGAGGAAACGTGCATGCTTTATCGATCATTTACGCGGGCGACGCCTATGACTTAGGCTAACTCTTAGCTTGTGACGAAGACCAACTTTTTCTTCTCCAAAGCCGCAGGATAAAGGACCGAGTGTCATTTTCAAAGCACACCATACAATCATTCTAAGCTGACCGTGGGACGTTTTCAATGTTCTAAACTCGATTCGATCCGTCGGGATTATTTTCTTAGCTATGTGGATTTGTCTTTTTTATTATTAAGCCTACTTGTGCAGTTGAAAATATGCAATTTATTATGTGAAGGCTAAGATGAGGCAAGTTCACCGAAGCTACCCCACCTGAGCGAGTGGTCGCCTTGACCGAGCAATGTCTTCGAACAGTCGTTGCAAGGCTAAGTCCGAACGTCGTCGGCGTTTTGATTCCTCCGATTGACTGAGCGGGACGGGGCACTACATCATACACCACTCAGAAAAAGTTTCGTCCTCGAAACTTACTGAGTACACTTATCGGCTTATAACTTGATTCAACATCCTACGTTTCTCGTACGCACTACTCCTATGCGTTTCCTCAATCTGAGCCACGCTCGTGCTTGTCGCTAACTTAGTCGTAAGGCACACCAACCGATCGACCAACATTCAAACTCGTCTCAATTCAACGATCGTATTACCATCAACGTTTCTTCGAAACTCACGATGTCAAAATCCTCGACACTTTCTCGTTCCTCAAGTCTCACTTGATTCAACGTATCACTTAGTTGGATCGTACACATATTCCAGGCATCCCCAAAATACATACATTTCAGCCAAGCCTCGTGATAGAGAATCCGCTATCACCACTCGAGTCGGATCGTGCACATATTCGGGCGTCCCTGATATACGTACATGTCAACCGAGCCTCATGAGTGGTGCTCTAAAATTTTCTATCGTTTCGTACTCGGACGTCTGCCTAACCGCTAGGCTATGTCTTTTCGTCAGTACTGAAATCATAGTTCCCAAACAACGATATCAATACTGACCCCATCCTTAGGTTAAACCAAATCGATAGTACGGGGTTTTCTACCCAAGCTCTCATCACTCTGATTTCTAAATATCGAGCATCGATTTCCTACACACATCCCAATATTCGTCGTACGGGGTCTGAGTCGTTCAGTAAAGCCATCCTACGATAAATTACGTTTCAACCGATCCCACATTATAACAATATCGTTCGTTCATCAAGCCGTTTCGCATAGTCTATCTTTTCGAACACGTTCGACGTAATCCGCCTATCAATCCTTCCAAGTCAAGCACGCTACGACACAATTCATCGCTAAACCATAATTCACATTTCATACTCCCTAAGTCATTTATCCCAATTCACGTAATCGATCACAAGGTCGTACGACTTAACAATATGTTACATCCCGATCTCACGCGAGTCAGATTATCCATGGTGGGCATGAATCAGCATGCACGCTCCCGTAAGATAATCATTCTCATCGGGACGTAACTCTTATTTTGTGTCTAGACTAATTCATTCTTGATACGCATATTGGACCTACTCAATCCTTAAGTTTCATTCATTCGTCAATCACAAGTCCTACAAACCCTTGAATTCACCTTCGCATCAAACCAACAAGTCGAGACAATCAATATTGCTGCATCCTGATTTTTCGAGTTCAATCATTTTTGTGACATGAATCACCATGTCAGCGCTCACGCAGAACGATTGCCCCAAATTCGATGCAATGCATGTGCGAGGCTAGAGCTGTGCTCGCGCAAGACAAGATCGTCGACGCTGTGGTTATTCGCGTAACCATCAAGGCACGATCACTTTCATCCAACATTCGTCTCAATCAAAATCCTAAGTATTGCATCCATCAGAACGATAGCACTTGTACGATCGTCATTCACCGTGTCAGAGTACCACCGAGTTATCATATATCGATCTTTGATACGCCTCAATACCATCGATGATATGCGTAACCTGACGATCTTCCTTTGTAACGAATTTCGAGTCGTGTAAATGATGCTATCGTCCGACTGGATAATCTCCTCGACATTCAATTTCAAGTTCAATTATTATCCCTCGAATCGTTCACAACATCAATTTCTTCGACCCAAATTCACGTATCATTTATCTATCTATCTTAAGTCATCAACCAACGTGTTTTCTTTAATTCACATCATTCCTTGCTGACTCAAATCATCCAGCAACATCAATTCTAATCCTCAGAGTCATTTGCATAACTTCAAAGTCAAACCTTTCATGCACGCTATCTTTCTATCGTGCTAATTTTTCGTATACGATCTGTATCAATTTCTTCAATCAAGTCATCTATTTATTTCATCGTTTAGAATCTCTATTCAACCATTTCGTAACTCGTATTACCATTCACAATTCGTCTGGCCGATATCTCGTTTACGACTCTCGAATCATAACCAACTAAGCGCTACTCGTTCAAAGGCTTTGCGTTATCATCGTTTGTCGACATACTCGTACTATCCGTAAATCCCCTAGTTTTGTTCGAACAATTTCTATAACATCCATACACTCAAGGTCAAGTCATGCTACGAATCCTCGAAAAGGTCATACGATTTACAATCGACATGTTCAATTGAGCGTTTGCCCGTTCCTCAAGGTCTAAGAACCATTTCTTGTGTTTACTTTAGCGTTGGTCAAGTAGCATCTCTATCAACATACGTTCTACGTCTCACCTATTCTCGTCCGAGCGATAGTCAATCTCGCTCGTAAATCGTTCGCACCATAAGGTCTACGTACGCGATACTCGGCACAACTTAGCTAAAAGGCCGTGTGTATAGCCATCCCGTTCGAACTATACTTGGTCTCGTGTACTCGTTCGCTATTGTTAGCGTAAGGTTATTCAAGTACAAACTGCGTTTGATAACTTTTAGCACCGATTTTTCTTTCAACTCAAGTCCGTCGTAGTTTGGCACAAAGGCCTTCGCCAATCGATCCTGTTCAACCGAGTACTCGTACGAGCTTTTGAAAATATTAGACTTATTGTATGGATATCCCGTAGGACAATTAAGAGAGAGCACACCAACGATATTAATACACGGAAGAGACATTCAGAGTTCGCGGAAACATCAGAGTTAAAGAATTCAATTGATAGTCCAAGGACGTAAAGTCGTGCTCTGATACCATTTATGTCACGCCCCGATCCCGTAGGAGCGATCGTCCTCGCTAAGGCGTGATGCCGCACGAGCCTAGATTGCGCTCGTGCAAGGCGGGTTCTATAACGGCCGATTTCAGCGGCTACGACGGGGTCGTCGTACAGAAGTCCCATGCAGAGACATTGAACATGCAGCGAAAATTTAGAACAAAACACAAGTTATTCAAAGAAGCTCTTTATTGATATTGAACAAAGGTTACAATGGGGGCACAAGGCCAAGATTACAATCACTCAAACACACTTGTCTCACATTACAATCACTCAGCTCTCTCTCATCCCTCAATACTTATCTCGAGCCAATGGATGCTTCGGATAGACGATGTCCATACATTATGTCTCGTATAAGTCTTTGACTGTATGCGGTCGTACGCTTCGAATTGCCAAGGAACTCCATGCCTCGACGCATCCAAGCAAGCTCTGCACCATAAGCTTCTACATGCGCCTGCACATGAAAACTATATGGGTGTTAGTACTCAACTGTACTGGTGGAGTGAGCTCCTCGCCCACCCATACGAAACCAACACGTTAATTTACTTTTTGTGCAACGTATCCCTTTTTACGATTGTTTTTCTATTCTTGCCTTAGGATCAGTTTTAGGACCGACGCCTTGGCCTATTTGTGTCTCTAGACCATCCCTGTGCTATCGTATCGACATCTTCCTTATCCTTGCCTCAAGACGCTTATTGTGCTTGTATTGTCAATGCAATGACTCATACGTGTCTTTTGTGCCATACTCTGGGACGTAACGACTTGGTCGTGAAATGAACTCGATTCGTGCTTCAATATCCCTGACGTAGTGCCTCACCACTTAATAACTTGCCTATACTTGTGCAACAACAACCAGCTCGTGTCATAAACTTGCTCGTGCCTTAAACATCGAGGCCGTACCTCGCAGCTTAACCTGACTTACCCAAACTTGCCCTACAGCCCTTCCAGACTTAACTCAAAACGTATAACCCAACTTGTGGAACCGGTGTTGAGAACTCGAGCACGACGCCATATCTCGTGCCGAAGCATGTGTCTTTACGCATAGCCAATCGCAGGCTTCATAATACGTTATATCTATACCGTATACGTATTCCATAACTCATCACATACCGTGCTTACACTTCTTTTGTTATGACCGACACCGTACATGCGGATTCGCCGCTTAGCACGCCAATTATCTATATGAAAGGTCACTGGCATGACAAGCCATCGCGGACATAGCTCGGGTTGGCGGCGGGTCCTTCAGCATAGGTAGCGATCCCCGCTGAAATCCTCCGACTACCCACGCAATACGTGCGCTGCTATAGCGTCTACCTCCTCGGACGACTGGGTCCGGTGCCCCGTCGTATAACCAGTCTAGGCAGAAATTCTTGTCGACAAGTTGTCCAATGACCACGCACCTACGAGACATCTAGACTCACGTAAATGCATGGCCTAATTTGTTGGTACGACTGGAACTATACTTAGCAACTCGTGCTTTGAACCACACTTTGCATAACGTGCATCGGGACCGTGAGACTCCCAATCGAGGGACCGCCTCATACTTCTTAACGTGTATAGGAACGTAAGACTCCCAACTGAGGGACCGCTTCATACCTCTTAACGTGCATAGGAACGCAAGAATCCCAACCGAGGGACCGCCTCATACTTTAAAAACGTGCGTAGGAATGCAAGACTCCCAACTGAGAGACTGCCTCATACTTTAAAAACGTGCGTAGGAACCGCGAGACTCCCAACCGAGGGACCGCCTCATACTCTATGTGACGAGCCTTAAGACCGTGGGAACAAATGGCTATATGCAGCCGTAGAACCGTGGGACCGTGCATACGCTCAACTTGAACAACCAAATTCTTTGGGGTACCTAGACTTAATCCATAAGCCGTGCGATACAACTTAGCTCGTGGGACGATCAAGACTACGTCGAGCCTTACATTCGAAGAAACTGTTTGCCATTGATTATCAAAGAACAAAACAATTTTATGGGAGAACTGAACTTTAATTCATAATACAAATTCGCTCGTACAAAAGAGAGCCTAGGAACAAAACCTAGGAAAAACAATCTAAATACAATTGTTTAGTTTTTGATTCTGGGGGGTGACGGTAGAGGCTCGGAAAAGTGATATCAACTCTGTCTTACTCCTTGGACGATCGGACGCAACCTTGGCTCCGGCGAAGAAAAGCTCTCTATATCTCTCTGTTGCTCTGTGTGTGGAGGGGGGTTGCTAGTTTATGCTCGGGCTCTGTGTGTGCTTGTAAGGGAGCAGCAGCTTGCTATTTATAGGAATTGTGATGAGCGGGGTGTGCAGTAACTGTGCCTTGAAAAGTGGGCGGTTAGGGATTGGTTAAGATTAACCTTGATCTGTTTGTTGGAAATCAATCTGGGCTGTTGAGTTGGTTGCAATAAATCTACATTGTTATGATTTGTTGGTTGTAATAAATTCGAGTGGATAAGTCTTAGTCAATCTTCTGCCACGTGTCCCAACTGCCATTTATGCTGAGAGCCGCATGAACGGGGCATCCAGGCAGAGCCACATGAGTGTGGTCTGCTAATTGAGCCGCATGAGGGTGGCCTCATAACCGAGCCGCATGAGGATGGCCTCACAACTGAGCCGCATGAGGATGGCCTCACAACCGAGCCGCATGAGGATAGCCTCACAACCAAGTCGCATGAGGATGGCCCCACAATCGAGCCGCATGAGGATGGCCTCACAACCAAGCCGCATGAGGGTGGCCCCACAACCGAGCCGCATAAGGGTCACCCCCCAACTGAACCGCATAAGGGTGGCCCCACAGCCGAGCCGCATGAGGATGGCCTCACAACCGAGCCGCATAAGGGTGGCCTCCAACTTAACAGCATAAGGGTGGCCTAGACGGTCCGCATAGAGAACTTCTTTGGACTTTGTGAGCTGCACCGGCTATCTCAGAGATTTTTTCATCTTTTGATGAGCATGACGCGTCTCTTCATTATGTCAGAGCCGTCAGAACTGTCGCTTTATGTCAGAGCATTTAATGGCCAGCTGCAGGGAGTAATTACGGCCAGCTGTAATCGGCCTGTTTTGAGCTGCATGAGGCCACGTGGCTCTTTCCTGAGTCGCATAAGATTTCTGAGCCGCATGCGGCTCTCTGGGACTTTCCGAGCCGCATAAAGCTCTTCAAGCTTTTGAGCCGCATGCTGAATCTGGGCCGCATATTATTTACTATTCTTTTTCATGCTTCTAGAAGACCCCCTTCAAAATTTTTAATTTGTAAAAATTGAAATACTTTGAATAAGAAGCATGTCCATGTAATCTCTTCACGCCGCATAGACTTCTCTGGCCGCATAGGATTTTCTGGCCGCATGGATTGCTCTGGCCGTATGGATTGCTCTGACCGCATGGATTATTTCGGCCGCATAGACTGCTCTGACCGCATAGACTGCTCAGGCCGCATACTGGCCTTCATGCCACGTAGGCGTCTTATTATTTGCTCTTGATTTGCTTTGATTTAAAGCCGTCTTTTGGGTAGGATCCCAAGAGTCGGCATTAAATATTTGGATTTGCCTTGATGATTCTGAGCATTCCTTTTTGCATGAGAGGGGATCTAGTATAGTATTTGTGGTCAACTGCGGACATTTGTGGTCAACTGTGGACATTTGTGGGCTTATTATCCTTGGCGTACCCTGGTTTTGGGTACGAATAATAAGCCGAGAGAAAACTAACATACTTACTCAGAGGTAATGAGGACGTGGTAAATATGAGGGTTTCTTCAATGGAGTCTTCCTACTCAGAGGTAATGAGGACGTGGCAGGAGTGGACACCATGAAAGGTACATAGAACAACTCAGAGGTAATATGGACGTGGAAGTTCTACGTGAGGGGTGGTTTGTTTTTGATGGAAGTGAAACAACTCAGAGGTGACATCGACGTGGTTGTTTCGAGAAATTTGTGGATCTGTTACCCTTTTTATGCACTGAAAGTGCGGGTGATAGATCATGAGAAAGATGCTCTTTTAGGAAGGAAGTTCAGAGGTATGATCATACATGACTTACTACCCAGAAGATGCGATATAGATTCATTTGGGATGACCAGAGTGTAAGTTCAACGGTACGTGGGGGCACATAACTTAACAGTCCGGTTGATTTGGAGGATGTCATTTAGACATAATACTTCTTCAAGAACTTGTCGTTGATGGGCATCATGAGCAAGTCTCCGTTTTGTTTTGCGAGGCGGTAAGCACCATTAGAGAATACAGCCTCAATGATGAATGGGCCTTCCCACTTTGGCTGGAATTTGCTGGGGATTTTGTGAGTCATAACCATCGGCCTTCGAACTGCCAGAACGAGATCGCCCACTTGAAATGTTCTGAGTTTAACCTTCTTGTTGAAGGCTCCAGAGATGCGTGCTTGATACAGCTCGATTCGTTGTTGAGCTAACATGCGCTTCTCTTCTAAGGCCTCCAACTCTTGTAGCCGGCGAGGTAATTATCTTCTGTCGTCAATCGATAGGTGAGGGCAACGCGGAGCGAGGGGATTTGAGTCTCCAGTGGGAGAACTGCCTCACTCCCATACACCAGAGAGAATGGTGTGTTTCCGGTGGTCGTCCGGACTGTAGTACGGTATGCCCATAAGCATTCACCAAACTTTTTATTCCAGTCGCGTTTGTTGGAAGACACGAACTTCTTGAGCAGCTTGATTATAGTTTTGTTGAATGCTTCTGCCAACCCATTCGCCGCCAGATTGTACGGTGTTGAAGCAACATTCTGGATCCGATGTTTGTCGTAAAACCGATAGAAGGCGTGGCTTGCAAACTGCGGACCATTGTCGTGGATGATCCTTCGGGGCAGTCCAAAGCGATAGATGACGTGATGTTTGAGGAAGCTGATCACGTTTGATGTCTTTACTTTTGCAAGTGGGACAGCTTCCGCCCATTTGGAGAAGTAATCCATAATTGCCAGTATGTAACGGTGTCCTCGGGATGAAGGTGGGGTGATTGTACCGATGATGTCCATCCCCCATGCCTCAAATGACCAGGATGCCACCGTCGGATGTAGGAATTCGGATGGTTGATGTATGAAATTTGTGTGGACCTGACAGGCTTTGTACTTTCTTGCATAGTCTCCATCATAGGCCAGTAATAGCCCATCTGGCGAAGGCGGTCTTGCAGCTTCGGGCCAGGTTGATGGGCCCCACAAACGCCGTCGTGAGCTTGGCGTACCACTTCTTTGGCTTCTATATTTGACAGACACCGAAGCAGTAGTCCATCGTAAGATCGCGGATACAGCATCTTTGTCTCAGTATCGTATAAGAATCTGAGAGAACGTCTTCTGATAGAGGTGACTTCTTTCGGGTTCTCCGGCAAGATGCCATAGACTGTAAAGTCGATAAATGGGAGCCTCCAATCCTGTGTCTCGTCGACCGTCAGGGCAGAATAGCTCTCAGCAAATTGGACGTTGTTCTTGGGACAGACCAACTCATGGCCTATTACGTCAACCAAATGATGAGTATATTTTGGGATAGCTAGGGAAGCGGCCAGTCCTACTAAGGCGTCGGCTTCAATGTTTTGGAGTCTCGAAACATGTTCTATAAAGAACCCTTTTAGAGACGTAATGATGGCGATCACTACCTGATGATAGGGGATCATGTCTTTATGACGAACTTCGTATGAACCCCGGATCTGATTGACGATTAACTGTGAATCACCATATGCCTCTAGGTACTCTACCCCCAGTCCTTTTATAAGTCGGAGGCCGATAACCAAGGCATTGTACTCGGCCACGTTGTTCGAGCATGTTTCTGTAAGGGAATATGCCCGGTTGATCACCAAGCCAGAGGGAGAATCAGTACCACTCCGACCCCAACGACAATGTTGCCCTTAGGCCCGGTTCTTAAAGCACCGTCGAAGAACATTCGCCAGACGGAATCATCGAAAACCATGTTTGAATTGGCGACCTCGTCTGAAATCTCTTCATATATTCTGGTTGACTCCGAACTTGGATGGGCTGCTAAAAAGTTTGCTAGAGCTTGACCTTTAATAGCCTTTTGCGGAACGAAGATCATGTCGTAGGGAGACAATAATATCGCCCAGGTAGCGAGGCGAGAGCTGAGTGCACATAGCTTGGTCATGAGAACCCTGATGGGGTTAACTCTTAATATGACATGGATGGTTTGTCCTGTAACATAGTGTCGCATCTTCTGGATAGCTAACACCAGAGCAAGACATTCCTTCTCCACGGTGGTGTATCTATGCTCAGTCCCAATCATCATTCGGCTGAGGTAATAGATAGTTTGTTCATGCCCCGTATCATTGTTCTGTGCTAGTAGAGCACCAAGGGAATGCTCCATCGCTCGCATGTAAAGCAAGAACGGCTTTCCAGCAACCAGGGCCACCAGAACTAGAGAATTTGACAGATATTCTTTGATGTTATCGAACGCACGTTGGCACTCTTCATCCCATATGAATGAGATGCCCTTCTTCATGGGGTGGGTGAATGGTTGACATCGCCCGGAGAGGTTAGAGATGAACCTCCTGATGTAAGCTAGTCTCCCTTGAAGGCCTCGGAGTTCACAGAGATTTCTCGGGGGACCCATCTCCATGATTGCCTTCGTCTTCTCCGGATCTATATGAATTCCATGGGCAGTAATGATAAAACCCAGAAATTTTCTACTAGATACGCCAAAGAAGGATTTGGTAGGATTCATCTTCAAGTTGTGCGCTCGTATCAGGTCGAATACCGTCCTTAGATCCTGCAGATGGTCTCCCTTAGAGCGGCTTTTGACAGCAATGTCATCAACATAATACTCCACGATCTTACGCAGGTGATCTCTGAAGATGACACTCATGGCTCTTTGATATGTGGCGCCGACATTCTTTAAATCGAAGGGCATGACGGTGTAACAGTACATGCCAATCGGTGTTCGGAATGATGTATGCTTCTCATTGTCAGAAACATCTTGATTTGGTTGTATCCTGAGAAGCCATCCATGAATAACATACGCTCAAAGCCGCATGTGTTGTCGATCATGATGTTCGTGATGGAAAGAGGAAACTCATCTTTAGGACATGCTTCATTTAGATTTTGAAAGTCGATACAAATTTGAATCTTTCCATTCTTCTTGAGGACTGGCACTATGTTGACGACCCAGTCTGGATGTTGCTCCTTCCGGATGAAGACGCTGGCTATCAGTTTGTTGACCTCAGCTTCGATAGAATTCATGATGTCCGGGCAGAAATGTCTTTGCTGTTGCTTGATCGGCTTTGCGTCTGGATGAATGTTGAGTTTATGAAGTGTAACCTTGGGGTTTAGTCCTGGCATGTCTTCATAGCTCCAGGCAAACACGTCAATGTACTCTCTGATGAGTTGTAAAAGCGCCTCTCGCTTTTCGTCTGTCAGGCTTTTGCTGACAAAGATTGGCTTTGGAGATGATTCATCGCCGAGGTCAACTTGCATGACCTCATCTTCGGTGGGAGGCTCACGGAGTTCGAAGCGTTTCTTCCACTGTGCATCTAGTTACTGGACCTAAGGTTCTAACTCGAGAAGTTCGGGTACGTCTTCGTCTTCTTCGTAGGCATCAGCAAATGCCATATTGACAGACAGAGCTTGCCTGAATACTTCTCCGATGCTGACATCCGAATCAGAAGTTGGTGATCCGGTTGAGTGTGAATGCCAGTCACATTCTTCATCTGAGCTCTCGGGAGTTGTTGCAGGAGTAACATAGCCTAGGCCATGTCTGGTCTTGCTATTGTAATCCCAAGGTTTTCCAGCCAGGACTGGTAATTACAAGGGTAGTCGTCGGCCGGTGCCGTAGTTCAAGCCTGGTATAGACTCCATGTCGTACCCCTATTTTTGCATAAGATACTTGGAATGGGAGCCATAGAGATAAAGCGACAGTCTTCCAGTGTCGGATTTGAGATCAACTTCTTCTGGCCTGAAGGACTGTGGATCATTCTTTCGGCCGAAGATGATTGGATGATCGTCTCCTTCGACTATGAAGCAGACGCCTTCTACAGGAGTGATTTGATTCGTGGCATAGACATTTGTCACTTGCGTGTGTAGGTTGGTGCCTATACCGTGTTCCATAGCATACATTATTCGAAGCTTATTAAGCTCGAGGTAGTTCAAAGATAGTCCTCTATTGATAAAGTATGGTATCTTTTCCGATGGAATTACATCGTCAGCGAAAGAAACATCAGTATTGGCGGCCACATACTTGGCCAGCTCTAGCTCGTCTTCAACTATCCCCTGTATCAATGAAGATTGAGAGGACGAACTGGGTAGTTTGATCATCAGCGGCTCCACTGGTGGCGCCGGACGTGGAGTTGTTGGCTTGCGGATGACCCCCGGCTTAGTAATGAGTTGCCGATTTGTTTCCAGCTCTTGTTCAGCCAACCTCTGCATTAAAGATTGGAAAGATGACCTAGGCAGCTTGATCATCAAGGGCTCCCCTGAGGGTGTTGGACGTGGGGTCGTAGGTACGCTAGCGGCCCCTGGCTCAGTGCTTGGCTGTCGATTTATCTTAGGCAGACGAATGACCATTGGCTTGACGGAGGGATTAACCTCTTCTGTTTATTGTTTGCCAGCCCTTTGTAATCTAATTGTCAGCGGCTCCGTATTGGGCCTCGCCCCTTGGCCAGACCTTGGCAGTCGGATTGTCATCTGCTCCCTTTGTGCAGTGAGCACTGGGAAACTATGCAAAATGGCTGTAAGAGGCACAGTCCTGCCTAGTTTACGGGATTGGAGATGGATTCTCAAGGGTTCCTTCGGCCATACAATTGCCTCTGTCTGCTCTTGAGCATCCTCCTTGGTCAGGTGCCTTTTTGAGTTCTCGTACAAGCAGGAATCTGAATAGTAGGATTCGACCCCTTTGAAGGGATCGATGTCAGCGAATTCTGTCCTCACGAAGCCGTGCTTGTCGACGTACTTGAAGCATTGGTGCAATGTGGAGGGCACGATCATGTAATCGTATATCCACGGACGCCACAGAAGAATGTTGTAGGAGGTGTCTGCGTCGATGACATAGTAGGTTACTTTCGACTGAAGGTCGCCAATTTGGCATTTCAGACGAATCTTTCCAATGGGATAGCTTCTTCCGGAATTGAAACCGCTGATGACGGTTCTTGTAGGAGTCAGCCGATGCATAGGGATGCGCAGATGGTGAAGCAAGCTCTTCGGGATAATGCTTATCGAAGAACCGGGATCAATGTGCATCCGATCCACCTTGACGTCACCGACATATCCAGTATAATACAGAGGGCGATCGTGCAGATTGGTCTTGATAAGCATATCCTTCGGAGTGAAGATAATGTTGGGCATTGCACCTGTGCAAGCACTGTCCTGGAGATCCGCTGGCGAGCTCTCCCCTATAAGATTGGCCTGAGCCAGATATGCGTCGGCATTCTGGAGTGCTTCGCTCAGTGCGACACGAACATCTTTGGAGAGTCTCAGGAGCTCATGTAATGACAATTTGGCCGGTGTGTTGGCCAGTTGTGCCAAAATATCAAAATTGTAGGGCTTCTCCAGCCCGTGAGGAGTGTCTTTCTGGAGCGGCTTGTCAAAGCGAGTCTCCTTTGGCTTGGGCTTATTGGCCGGCGGAGGCTGAGAAGGTCCTGGAGCGTCAGCAGCGGCCAACTGGCATTCTTCAGACGAGTTACCCGGTGTAGGTTGGGATTGTGCACCAGACCGGGTGACGACAGCCGTAGCTTCTTCAACATCTGCCGAGATTGTGCAGCATGACTTGACTTTCCCACCCTTCTTCTTGCCGGTGGAGGGTGGTACGGGCTGAGTCACTTCAGGTACTAGGTCTGGATGGACCCACATGACCTTCCCTCGTGATGTGGTGAGGGGCACTAGACCAACAGCCTGGTCTCGCGGAGGTGGAAGATTAGCGACCTCCATCTTTGCCCGGGGAACGGGTACTACTCTATCTTGAGTTTTTGTCGGAGGAAAGCTGCCGAATTGGACAGACACCATGTTGGCCGCCACAGTTACCTCCTCGAAGTCAATGGCCGGAGCCTTAGAGTCGATGAGGTTCTGGATGTACCGCTTCAGTTGGAAGCAGTCTTGAGTAGCATGATGGACGTAGCGGTAGTAGTGGCAATACTTTGGGCTTTCCATCTCCGCAGGACGAGGTTCACATCTTGGAGGAGGGAGCTTAATTCGATCTTCTTGTACCAGCATGTCAAGGATGGGCTTGACATGGCTGTCTTCGAAGGAGTAAGTCATCTGCGGCCACTGCTTCTCTGTCGGCTTCGGTTCGGGCTTCGGGGTTGTGTCGGCCACCATAGCCTGTTTGCCCTTGTTGTCTCGGTTGTTGGAGGAATTGCCACCGTTATTGTTGTTGGCATTAGGGCGTTTGCCTTTGTCTTCTCCTTCCGAGATGTGTAATTCCAGTTGACGAGCTTTTTTCAACTTGTCTTCTGCGCTAGTGGCGTTGATGATGAAAGCCTTTCGGTCCTTGAACTGACTTTCGCCCATCTAGAGACAGATTGTGGGAAGCAGCCTCTTTTGGCAGATTTCAATCAAGGAAGAATATGGATTGCCAGAGGGCAATTTCATCGCGGTTTGGCGAAACCGCTCAATGTAGTTCCTTGTCAGCTCATTCTCACCTTGAACAACGTCCATGAGGGTGGACATTGTCACATCTTGTCCTACCTCATAAAACCTTTCAAGGAACATATTTTTAAAGCCGGCAAAAGAATGGATGCAGTTGTCCGACAGATTGTGGTACCAATTAAATGCTACCCCCTCCAATGCCCCGACAAACAATCGCATGAGGATCGCATCGTCGTACGGCAAGTGGTCTGTTGTGACCTCAAAGTAGGTTATGTACCGGCTTGCAGAGGTCTTCCCGTCGTAGGGGTTGATGTTGAACGGCTTGTATACCGCGGAGGAAAGGGGACATCCCTCCATGCAGAGGGATACAGATGTTGTATCTTCAAGTCCTGAGAGTATTCTCGTGCGTGGAACATCGCACGGAGCTCCTGGACTTCTCTCCTAGCCTTCCTAGCCTCGTTCGCAGCACTGGAAGCCGTCATTCCGGGCGGATTGTCACCCGGTGTTGGTGCAGTTGTGTTCGAGTCCGTATTGACGGTGGGACCCAAACTTGTCTGATCAGGCGTCCTTCCTTGAAGAGTTGGTAGGGCCGCCTTGATTTCTTCCACCGACTTCACTAAGGTGTGAAGTATGGTCTCAAGAGTGTCGAGGCACTGTCGATCGCTAGGATCGTCTTGATCATTCCCAGTCATGAATGCCGTTTTTATACGAGGGACGGTGGAAGGCACGGTAGAAGACGTGCTTTCCGAATCATACCCTCACAGAGAGAAGTCGTCGGGGTACGTGGGGATGTTCTCCTCTGATTCAGACTCGGAGGAAGTGTTACCCCCTGCATCGGAGGTTGCTTCATCTTGGGACCTATGGACATCTGGGTCCGTTGCATCTGTTGGGGGAACTGTCTTCCCTAATTGATTTTTTTGGAACACCGGATTGTCATAGATGTTCCGAAGGGTGTTACCCCCAGCTTCGGCTATTCCTTGAGGTGCAGTTGATGAATGCCCCAGTGTTGAAGATTTCGTCTTTGAGTGGGTGCCCTGGTAAACTCCTCATGAGGTGGTTGTGGATAGCCGCTTGGACGCGAGTTTTCTGGCCACGTTAGTTGAGATCGTCGGGCTGGAAATATTTATCTTCTTCCCCGCCATGCCGGTAGGGATCTTCTGAGCAGAATTACATGAGGCGACATGAAGTGCCTCGTTTCCTGAGCTTTATTGCAGGACCGGTCCTGGCTGCTGCAATTGTTGGAAGACGGACTGCCGGTCCTCTTGTACTACCGCCTTGCTGTAATAGTAGTTGACAATGACTTGAGTGCAGTGATGTCCATGAAAGGACTCTCTGCACATCAAGTTTTCTTCTTTTTCCTTGCGTTTGTGAAGAATCACATCACGCAAGTCACTCGTTTTGTGGGCCCGGGAGTCCCGAGCATAGGAGTGTGTTGGCATCCTGCCTGCTCCCTGATGTGGGGCTAGTAAGAGTACTTGTCCCTGATCGTTGTTGGGAGATTCTTGATAACTATCTCGTCCGTTGGCCGCCGGAGGCTGGACACGGATAGTCTTGTACAACTTTCCATCAGAGGCCCGCGTAATAGTCAGCGGGACGCTCTGATGGTCAGAAGTTGGGATAGCTGACTGAGCTCGATGAGCCCGCACTGTCTTAGACTTCTTCCCTCTAGCACCTAAGAGTGCATAGTAGAAAGAGTCCAAATTGTGCGTCACAGAGTCTGGCACATCCTCCTGAGAGCCTCTGAGGTCAGGGCCGCCTGAGAGGCCGTCAAAGACTGAACCCGAGCCACATGGAGCAGATGGCCTGCGGCTGGGATTGGTGGCCGCATAGGCTGTCTGCATGCGGCTGGCATTTGTGGCCGCATAAGTAGTCTGTATGCGGTTGACATTTGTGGCCGCTTGAGCAGTTTGCATGCGGCTGGAAGCTGTGGCCGCATAAGCCTCTTCCATGCGGCTGGAAGTCTTGGCCGCATGAGCCTTCTCCATGCGGCTGGAAGTCTTGGCCGCATGAGCCTTCTGCATGCGGCTGGAAGTTTTGGCCGCATGAGCCTTCTGCATGCGGCTGGCTTTTGTGGTCGCATGAGTCTCCATGCGGCTGGCGCCCTTATACGGCTTCTTCCTGGACCGCATAGAGTCCCTCTTTGCTCCTGCAAGTCCAGCATCGTAGTATTTTCCTTTGCCGGACTTGGGGACAGCAGAGCCCTCTACGGTCTGAAGTGGGGCTGCATACGAGTCTTCTCCGCCATCTTGGGCAGCAGAGAACACTTTTTCCAGAGCTTGGGGAGGAGCAAATGATTTGGGCCTCCACTCCCTGCGGGCCTTCTTCGTGCGAGCTCGCTTCTGGACCGGGCCAGCGCTCCCGTCGGAGAGCATTTCTTCAAACGCCTGCTGGTCGAAGCGGACAACCAGCATCTGTTGCGTGGAGCCAAGTTTGGTTGCGTCCGATTGCGTCACCAACTTCTCAGCAGTGAAGAAGTTAGTCCCCAGCAGAGTCGCCATCGTGTTTGCCATTGATTATCAAAGAACATAATAATTTTATGGGAGGACTGAACTTTAATTCAAAATACAAACTCGCTCGTACAAAGAGAGCCTAGGAACAAAACCTAGGAAAAGTAATCTAAGTACAATTATTTAGTTTTTGATTCTGGGGGTGACGGTAGAGGCTCGGAAAAGTGATATCAACTCTGCCTTACTCCTTGGACGATCGGACGCAATCTTGGCTCCGGGGAAGAAAAGCTCTCTATATCTCTCTACTGCTCTGTGTGTGTGGGGGTTGCTAGTCTCTATGCTCGTGCTCTGTGTGTGCTTGCAAGAGAACAGCATCTTGCTATTTATAGGAATTGTGATGAGCGGGGTGTACAGTAACTGCGCCTTAAAAATTGGACGGTTGGAGATTGGTTAAGATTAACCTTGATCTGTTTGTTGGAAATCATTCTGGGCTGTTGAGTTGGTTGCAATAAATCTGCATTGTTATGATTTGTTATTTGCAATAAATTCGAGTGGATAAGTCTTAGTCAATCTTCTGCCACGTGTCCCAACTGCCATTTATGCTGTGAGCCGCATGAACGGGGCGTCCTGGTAGAGCCGCATGAGTATAGTCTGCTAATTGAGCCGCATGAGGGTGGCCTCACAACCGAGCCGCATGAGGATGGCCTCACAACTGAGCCGCATGAGGATGGACTCACAACCGAGCCGCATGAGGATAGCCTCACAACCAAGCCGCATGAGGGTGGCCCCACAACCGAGCCACATGAGGATGGCCTCACAACCGAGCCGCATGAGGGTGGCCCCATAACCGAGCCGCATAAGGGTCGCCTCCTAACTGAACCGCAAAAGGGTGGCCCCCACAGCCGAGCCGCATAAGGATGGCCTCACAACCGAGCCGCATGAGGGTGGCCTCCAACTGAACAACATAAGGGTGGCCTAGGCGGTCCGTATAGAGAACTTCCTTGGACTTTGTGAACTGTACCGGCTATCTCAGAGATTTTCTCGTTTTTTGATAAGCATGACGCGTCTCTTCATTATGTCAGAGCCGTCAGAACTGTCGTTTTACGTCAGAGCATTTAATGGCCAGCTGCAGGGAGCAATTATGGCCAGCTGTAATCGGCTTGTTTTGAGCCGCATGAGATGTGGCTCTTTCCTGAGCCGCATAAGATTCTTAGCCGCATGCGGCTCTCTGGGACTTTCCGAGCCGCATAAAGCTCTTCAAGCTTTTGAGCCGCATGCTGAATCTGGGCCGCATATGATTTACTATTCTTTTTTATGCTTCTACAGAAACGTGTATGCTTTATCGATCATTTACGTGGGCGACACCTATGACTTAGGCTAACTCTTAGCGTGTGACGAAGACCAACTTTTTCTTCTCCCAAGCCGCGGGACGAAGGACCAAGTGTCATTTTCAAAGCACACCGTACAATCATTCTAAGCCGACCGTGGGACGTTTTCCATGTTCTAAACTCGATTCGATCCGTCAGAATTATTTCCTTAGCTATGTGGATTCGTTTATTTTATTATTAAGCCTACTTGTGCAGTTGAAAATACGCAATTTATTATATGAAGGCTAAGCTGAGGCAAGTTCACCGAAGCTACCCTACCTGAGCGAGCGGTCGCCTTGACCGAGCAATGTCTTCGAGCAGCCGTTGTGAGGCTAAGTCCGAACGCCGTCGGCGTTTCGATTCCTCCGATTGACTGAATGGGACGGGGCACTACAGGTGAGGTTCCCGCTTGCGTTTTCTGGTCACTAAGCCAATAACGACGACCGCTGGGATCCTATCGATGTCGGTACAAGTGTACACGACGACGTCAACGGCAAAGGTGGGCTGCCAACATCCGAGGTGGTGGCGGATACTCGAAGGCTTCCAGCGTAGATGGAGGCACAATGTTGTCGTCCAGTGTAGCCCGCTAAGCACGGGGTGGTGATGACGTCGGAGTTTGACAGTCGTCGGGTGTGGACGTCGGGATTTAGTTGGTCGTGGGGTGTGCGTAGATGGAAAGAAGAACTTGGAGGTAGGAAGGAAGAATGTGTTGGCGGCTGTTGTTGCTCTTCCAAGTGTTCTCTTTTGGGTTTAGGTTTATATAGTGTTTATATATATATAAAGGATGCATATGGGGTCGGCAACTAGTAAGGGCTTAGGATTTGTTTTATAGAAAAATATGGTTAAAATCATATCAGTATAAGGAATCTCATTTATCCTAATGAATTCGACAAGGACCAGAGATTGTATTTATATTACAAAGGTTATTTTCAAATATTCCTTTCTTTTCCAGTCCATCTTTACCAATATTAGACAATCCATCTATATCCAATATCCATTAATAATTTATTTATATCTTAATAATTCATGTATATTCTCATCTTTACTTATTTGCTAAAAGATTTATATATAAATTCAAAAATCATCATTTAAATCAAATAAAAATATGTAAAAAAATTTAGGGGCTTACGGGCTCCTGCAGAGCTTAAGGAACTCAAAGTACAGTTACAAGAGTTGCTCGACAAGGGATTCATACGACCTAGCGTCTCGCCATGGGGAGCGCCCGTGCTATTCGTCAAAAAGAAGGATGGCTCAATGTGTCTTTGTATCGACTACCGAAAGCTGAACAAAGCCACCGTCCGGAACAAATATCTATTTTCTCGTATAGACGACATGTTCGATCAGTTGCAAGGCGCTTCGGTATTTTCTAAAATTGATGTTCGATCGAGCTACCATCAACTCAAGATCAAGCCGGACGATGTATCGAAGTTAGCCTTCTGCACTCGATACGGCCGTTATGAATTCCTGATTATACCGTTTGGCCTAACGAACGCCCCAGCTGCTTTCATAGATTTAATGAATCGGGTGTTTTGACCCTTCCTCGACAAGTTTGTAGTAGTCTTTATTGACGATATACTCATCTACTCAAAGGACAAGCGGCAACACGCTGAGCATTTGCGGACCGTTCTTCAGATCCTTCGAGAAATTAGTTATATGCAAAATAGAGCAAGTGTGAGTTTTGGCTCAGCAGCTTCTCATTCCTCGGACACATTATTTCATCCAAAGACATTGCAGTCGACCCAAAGAAATTTGAAGCCGTTGTCGATTGGAAACGACTAGCGTCAGTCAGCGAGATTCGTAGCTTCCTTGGCTTAGCAGGATACTATCGATGCTTCGTGAAAAACTTTGCGAAGATTACGTCGCCTCTGACTCGCCTCATCCAGAAAGGAGTCGCTTTTGAATGGTCAGACGAATGTGAACTTCCTTCCAGGAGTTAAAGCAACGGCTCGTCTCGGCCCCGATAATTGCACTTCCAGAAGGGAATGAGGGATTTCAGATATTCAACGATGCATTCGGCTAGGGTTTGGGGTGTGTGCTGATGCAACGGAACAAGGTAATATCTTTTGCTTCCCGACAACTAAAGTCGTACGAGAAGAACTATCACACCCATGACCTGGAGTTAGCAGCGATTGTGTTTGCGTTAAAATTATGGCGTTACTATCTTTATGGTATGGCGTGCACGATCTATACGGATGATAAGAGCCTCAAGTATCTATTCACGCAGAAGGAGCTGAACTTGCGGCAAAGGCGTTGGATTGAACTAATCAAAGATTACGACTTGGCTATTGACTATACGTCGGTCAAGGGAAATGTTATGGCGGACGCTCTGAGTCGGAAGTATATTGCCTCGCTATCCATCGACCGCAGATTGCTACGCGACTTAGAAGAGATGGGCATCGACCTCCGGGTTCGATTCAAAGATGTGCAGTTGGCACAGATGCAGCTAGAGCTGAGCTTACGAGAAAAGATCAAGACCGCTTAGAAGGATGATCCGTACCTGAAGAAAGTGCAAGAGCAAATTTTAATGGGTAGTACGACGGACTTTATGGAAGACGAAACCGGCGTGCTTCGATTGAAGGATAAGCTATACGTTCCGGATGATTCAGAATTTAGAAAGGAGATATTGACGGAGGCGAACTATGCAAAATATACCTTGCATCCTGGCAGCACAAAGATGTAGAAGGACCTCCATATGACCTTCTGGTGGCGCGGCATGAAGAGAGATATGACGCTCTTCGTATCGCAATACATGGCATGTCAGCATGTGAAAGCTGAGCATCAAAGACCGGGCGGAGAGATGCAGAACCTTGCCATTCCAGAATAAAAATGAGATCATATCACTATGGACTTTGTTATTGGTCTGCCGAAGACGCTGCGAGAAAATAATGCCATCTGGGTCATCGTTGATCGACTAACCAATTCAGCACACTTTATTGCCATTAAAGTTACTTGGAGCGTTGATCGCCTGGCTTAGATTTATCTTGACGAGATAGTACGGCTGCACGGAGTCCCGATATCTATCGTCTCTGATCGGGATGCACGATTTCTATCGCGCTTCTGGAGTAGCCTTCAGTCGGCCCTAGGTACTAAGTTGTAGTTCAGCTCAGCTTACCATCTCCAGACCGACGGCCAAATGAAGCGTGTGAATCAGATTCTCGAAGACATGTTATGGCTCTGCACAATTAACCTCAAGTCGAGTTGGGACGTTCATCTACCTTTGGTCGAATTTGCATAAAACAATAGCTATCAGTCCATCATCCAAATGGCGCCGTATGAAGTCTTGTATGGTCGAAAGTGCAAATCACCCATTTGCTGGGATGAAGTCGGGAAACGACAGATTCTTGGCCCGGAGCTGGTGGAACAGACTGTAGAGAAGGTCAAGCTTATTCGGGAAAGATTAAAGACTGCACAGAGTCGTAAGAAACGTTAAGCGGACGTCCACCGTCGACCCCTCTAGTTTCTAGAAGGTGATCACATATTTCTTAAAGTGTCGCCTATGCGTAGAGTTAATCGGTTTGGTGTAAAAGGAAAGTTGAGTCCGAGATTCATTGGACCGTTCGAAATACTCAAGCGAGTCGCTCAAGTGGCCTATAAAATTACCCTGCTGCCAGTGCTAGTGGGTGTGCATGATGTCTTCCATGTCTCTCAGTTGCGGAAGTATGTGCACGATCCAAGACACGTGGAAGATTTTGGTCAGCTGGAGCTGAAGTCCGACTTATCCTACGTTGAAGAGCCAGTCCAAATCTTGGAACGCAATGATAAGCTGCTGAAGAATCGACCAATATTTTCATTTGCCAACACAAGTTCGGTGCGCAACCGAAAAATTTGTTCTATCGATTTATGATTTCAATTCCTTCCGTTGCATCTCGTGCAACGATTTATTTCCAATCTCCTTTGCACTACGTGTAACGATTACTTTGATATGCGTTGCACCACGTGCAACAATTTTACTTCCGATACGCATTGTACATCGTACAATGACTTATTTCTGACATTTATTGCACCTCGTGCAACGATTTATTTTCGATATCTGTTGTACCTCGTACAAAAATTTATTCCTGACTTTCAAAGTCAATGCTCAAATCCGTTCAACACATTCGATATTGACTTATCACTTTCATTTTAACTCATATTCACAATCAACTCGTTGCACTTTTCGTAATGTATTATTTTCGTATTGGTTCAACCAATATTCACAACCCATTGTACTTCATGCATCATTTCATTTCTCATTCAACATGTTACATTACAACAACAACATCTCAAATCACATTCACAATTTGTTGTACTTGTAGTAACTGACATTTCACGTCTCGTTGCCTTCAATACAACGAAACATTTTACGACTTTCTCCGCAACATCAAATAAATTTGAAGTACTTGCGGCAACGTTACCCGACTTTGTATTTGACTTATTGTATGGAACATCCAGTACGACATCGAGTAAAGTCAAGAGTGATTCGATTGGTGGTGGGTAACTCTTTGGAATTGAAACAAAGCAAACGTTCTGAGGAAATTGAGCCTAGAGCTCTGATACCAATTTGTCATGCACCGACTCAGAATCATCCGAATCATCGTCCTCACAGGGTGCGTGATGCCGCACGAGCCTGAAGTTGCGCTCGTGCAAGGCAAGATGACAAGTTCTCAAATGGTTATCTTTGATTTGATATTAACAACGAAAGGAAAACAGAGTATACAAAATAATTCTCTTTATTGATATTCGAACTGAGATTACAAAGGCTTTCAATAGCCCAACTAAAATTTGTCAGGTTGGCTACAACACTCAAGTTCTCTCTTGCCCATAAATGATTTTACCGTTCCATACATCATGCCTTCTATATCTCGGCCGTATCAATCCTGTTGCAAGTCTGAGCGTCAATGCGATCGCACGCTTCAAAATGCTACGACATTCTATGCCTCTGCGCGATCAAGCGAAGCATCACCGCAAGCAATCCATTTCCTGCACCCAGCATGAAAGCTTGTGGGGAATCAGTACGTTCGTCCTCGCATGTACTGATGAAAAGACCCACTTTCTAAATCGACATTTTAGTATTTATGTTCAATCATGCAACTTAGCTTATGATTTTGCTATATTCTCCTTAGGGTTGATTTCATGGCATATTCGAAAGCGTAAAGCATGTTATTCGAATTGAATAGGCAAGCAGGCAAGCAATCTCGTATTTATTTCGTGGTGCAACTTCTTACCAAGTCGACGCACTCGCCCTTGCACTAACGCATGGTGAATATGCTACATTCCTTTCCTGTCATATTATAAGTGCTCTCTATGCAGGATCTATGTGCGGGACCCATAGTGCCTGCACTTTCAACCTATCGTTCCTTAACTATATGAAATGGTCGTTGGCGTATTCGCGCCAAAATGGACTAAAGACGTTTCTCTTTTTCTTTTCTCTCTTTCTTTTCTTTCTTTCTTTTCTCTCTTTCTTTTCTTTCTCGAATTTAGGTAGCCCGACGTTTCACGGGTTGGGTTGTTATCCCAAACAACCGAAATATACCGCTGCATACCATCATTTGCGGCTTTTCACATCTCGATAAGTGGTTGCTGTCACGACCTGATCCTAAATTATTGGGTCGAACCGGATTATGTCCAGCCTGCACCGTTGTGAGACGGCGGCAGTAAGCTGTTCTATATGCAGGTATTCACAACAACATCTATACATTTGTCACAACTCAATATACGAAAATTTTTAAAACTTTTATTCAACAATTGAAAAGTACAACTGGAAATAAAAGAACTGAAATAAAGTGCTGATTTCAAATCTACAGAAGTCCAAAACAATAAAACTAGAAAAAAACTGGAAACGACTAGCTAAGCGGTCGGCTCGTCGGCCTCAGGTCCTGCGTCCTCCAAGGGAGACTCCGGCAACACCACAGGGTACAAAACTGGTCATAGTAGCTATTGTACAATAGCTCAGCATCCTCAATGTCACCTAAAAATGTGGTCTCCAGTCAGGAGGGAGCAAGTAGGAATTTGTTTCTCATATTTCAAGTAATAATGGAAAAGTGCAGGCTAAAAAGTTGAAACAATATTTTCCAGTAATTCTACGATTAAAAATAATGTGATTTGAATGTGTAATCGTCTATGACCGGCTTGGGTTATACAATAGCGTCCTAGCGACGCGATACGACCTATCCCCGTGTGTAAGAGGGGTAAGCTCGCACAATCCTGCAATATAGGGGGGTATTGGCCATAAACGTTACACTATTCCCCCAATCCCCACAATCAATATCAATCAATATTTGAACCCTAGGAGAGGGTTCCGTGTAGCAATGTGATTTAAACATGCAGCTTGACAATTACTAAATAAAATACAAGAAAATATAAACGTAACTTGCCTCTGTTAATTGACAGGATCGGAAAAGTCGGTACCGAGGAGGATGTCAAGTTCGTCTCCGAGATCCTACAGTTCAGAACCTTGACTTAGAACCATAATGAAACCATTCTAGGTGTGCTAGTTACAATCTCTAGAAGCAGATCCTAGTCAGGTTTTAAGTTTATTAATTAATCTACCAAAAATCGTCTAACGTCGCAATCTACGTTCATTATATTTTTAATTAAATAAGTCGGTTATTGATTAATTGGAAAAATGGCAATTACCGCTTAATTTGGCAAAACTTTGTATTTTAAAAAATATATATATAACTACAATTTTTTTAGTGATAAAACATGGACTTCGTTAACTTACTAATATTTTATGCAAGTTAATTTATCGTGAAAAACCTTATTAATTTTATACAAAATAATTAATACCTAAATTATAATTACGCGTCTAATAACGAAACCAACTCAGAAAAAGAAAGTAAAAACCTAAACTACACCATACAGGGTCACAGCGAAATAAAATAGAAAACTGGGCTTATGCCCTTTACAAATTTTTACATAAATTAATTAATCATCTAGGCGAGCTCTGAGTGTCGCGAACGGTCCACACAGTAGGCCGAAGTCCTGCACCAAAAATTCTAACAGCAATACCAGTTCTAAAAATAATTATAAATATAAATATAGTTATAAAATGCGTCTCAGACTTGGTCCAAAAGTCATGTTGCTGGCTAGCGCCTCAACGTACAGAACCCTGTAGCATTTGTGCTTCGTCGAGGCTCATTCGACTGATATGGTCGTCGCCTAACGGGGATACGAAAACTCACAAAATCCGCACTTAAAGATGACAAAACCAATTTTGTAATCCGTTTGCAAAATGCCGAATTTAAAAATAGAAACCCATTTTAAAATACTTTGAAAACTTCTCGAAAATTTGGACAGCATCTCCTCTGTAATTGGGACAACCCAATCCTGGGACGGTGCCAAAAGTCAACATAAACAATATCCCGAACCAGAAAAACAAACCAAACCGTCCATAATAATATTCCACACAGAATAATATCCAACCCGAAAATACATCATAATTATATATAGCCAAAACCATAGAATACTCCCGAAATAAATTCGGAAATCCTGAAATAAAGTTTGGGAAACCGGAATCCACAAAACCGAATTATTCTGAAATAGAATTCGGAAAATCCGAAACTACAATCGCCTAAACCGAATCCCGTAACGGGATCGGGGACCGTATCATCATCGACACTAAAGTAGGGACATGGGGGCACGAGATATACCTTGGGTTGCTCGGCTAGAGCTCTCAGATGATACTAGGAAAAGAAAACCACGTTCCCGCAGACTCGAGAAAAATCCCAAACTCGCGGACAGCAGCGAGAAATCGCTGGATCAGCGCTGGACAGCGTTGTTGGAACATCGGGGCGCACGCTGGAGGGAGCGCGGCTGGGCCGGGCGCGGACAGCCGCGGGATCGGCCGTGGAAGCCGCTGGAGGGGGTTTGCGGCCGGAGAAAGCTGACCGGAGCGGTGGAGGCGACGGCGGACCGGAAGTCGGCCGGCACGGGGCAGCCAGGAGGCGGCCGGCAGGGCTGGACGGAGATCGCGACCGCGGAGTTGGGCACGGGACCCGGAGTTGGGCGGGCGGAAGGTCGGAAGGTGCTGGGCTTGGCCGCCGGGGGAGGCCGGGGCGCGACCTCGGGGCGCACGAGCGGAGTTGCCGGAGGGGCGCCGACGGAGACGCTGGAACGAGCAGGAGAGGCTCGGGCGCGGCCGAAAGTGGGGGTCGGGTTGAGGCTCTGGAGAGGGGAAGAGGAGTGTGAGGGGGAGAGAAATTGAGTGAGGGGATGGGAGTTGTGCTGGTGGTGGGATTAAATGGGAAGAGTGGGAGAATGAGTAGAGGAGTGGAGAAAAAGTAGCAGGAGAATAAGTAGGAGGTACTGGCTTGGTCGTGGGAGACCAAGCCAGATGTTTTTTTTAAAATTAATAATAGTTAGGATTTTAAAAGAAGGAATAAGGATGGGTTCGGAACGGAGTTGGCTTCGAGAAAACGGGGTCTGAATCGAGTTCGGGATTGGTGTCCGGACTCGGGGTCGGACCCCGGACACGGGATCGAGACAGGGCACAATAAAAAATCCAATAATTAATTTTTTTAAAATAATATTTTCCTAACCGAGTATTAATAATAATATAATAATAATAATAATAATAATAATAATAATAATAATAATAATAATAATAATAATGATCATAATACTAAAACTCCAACTGGGAAACCAGGTCTATGCTGGCAAAATAAATCGAAAAAATATCCCAAAAATGCAATAATTTCAATTTATCCAAAAATTCCAGAAAATCAGGTTGCTGGTTTTACAGTTGCTAATCGTCTTACGGATGTGCGCCTATCAAAGATTATATCCCTCCTAGGCCGAACGGTTCCGGTGCCCCGGCGTAGCCCGTTCGGAGGGAACGTTCCATGCACGGAAGATTATCATAATTATCTCAAGTCCATTCGTCCATGCAACGCCCTATTTTCAAACAACCAAACATAGTCTTGAGCCCGAGACTGAGACTTTATCAAACAGCCAAACATAGTCTTGAGTCCGAGACTCAGACTTTATCATCTCGTACTTCCTCTATTAACTTTCTATGTCCTTACATTTCATACTTCATTTCAATGTTCAATGGCATCATGCCTCAACTCAATGTTCGTCAACCGAACGACCCGAAGGTCCCGAACACCTTTTGCGGTATCATGTCATATCCGACAGTTCTGCCACATTCATGCCACAACTGTATTCTTTCGCAACGAAGCTATCTTTTATGATCTCGTGCACGTAGGCACGTTTTGACACATTTATTATCTTTTTTCTCGCGTCGTATACTTGGTGCACGCATCGAAGCCGTATTTCCATGTTATATGCCTTAGTGTTCAATGCTCGTAGCTTGCACGCTAGGGCGCTCGCCTATTGTCTTTCAATGTGCTAGCCTTTCTAACTCATGCACGAAGGCACGAAATGGCTCGTGCACGAAGGCACTCGCCGAATACAGTTATCCCACGTTCTTGCGGCTTGCACGCCGAGGCGCTCGCCTTTGCTATATCCAATGTTCCATAGCGACTCGTGCATTTGATGCACGTTTTATTTCAATTGTTCTAACTTGTATTCGACACACTACAATTTATCTTTCGATCGGACCACGCCCGTGGCGTCGATAGGTTAACTTAGCATACAATGACATATTCTGACTTAAGCATGAAGGAATAAAAAGAAGGGTCAATCCTCCCACCTTGAGTCGATACGCCTTGTCGTTTTGCCGAGCCGATACGGCTCGATTTTATAACTTTGTTGCACGGCTAACTCTCCTGACTTAGCCATTCGAGCACTTCATGCTTCATTGAATTATACGTCTGATTTAGATACCGTGCCCAAGTCCCAGCTCGTTACGAGGCGGTAATTTGTGTTTTGCGGACCCGTTACGAATGAGGCAAAATGTCGACCTCTAATATTTCAGCATAACGGATAGCCTGTACATAAAAACAACTAAAATTAATACTTACATCGATTCGGACTTACGCCTTGTTTGATTCGATTTCTTAGAATTATCGAGCCGACTCAACGCACTTATCCTTCGGAGCAATGCGGCACTTTGTATCGATTCAACTCGATGCATACTTTGGGACATTAATGTAACTCTTCGTATCGACTTAGTTCGATGCATTGCTCGGGACAACGTAACTCTCGTATCGATTCACATCGATACATTTCATTCGGTCAACGCGACTCATTGAGTCAACGTCTCAGCGTAATGCACCGTGCAGAATGGGACATTACACTGTCCGCCGTGCGCTCCCACCGACGGCTGCCGTCGCTGCTGATGCTATTGTTGTTGCTGCTGTTGATTCTACTTCTGAGAGGGAGTGGGGGAGGGGGGCGGAGTGGGGCGGGGGAGGAGGGTGCGCGGGGGAGGGGGGCGGGGGTGGAGGGGTGCAGAGCAGCGGAAAGCGGAGTGGAGCGGGGGAGGGGGTCAGAGGGGGCACGGGGGAGGGGCGGAGTGGCGGAAGAGCGGTAGTGGTGTTGAAGGAGGGGGCGGAGGGGGAGGAGCGGGAGCAGGCGCAAGGGATGCGGGGGTACAAGGGGGTGGGGGGCGGTACGGAAGCAGATGCGATCGCTGACCAGGGTGGCGGGAGAGCGGTGGTAGTGTTGGTTATCATGCCCGGACTTGCCAAATCGGTCGTCATTGCCTTAACTCAAGATAAATCGATCTCACGAGTCGGGACGTGATGCCGTACATGTCTTTATTGGACTTGTACAAGGCAAGGATGCGCACTTGAACTTCTTTTGAGACGACGAGTTGAAATTAAACAGTGCAGAGAGTTAAAGATGTAGAATAGAAAGAAATTTAGCTTTTCATTCATAAAACTTGCAAAGTATGTGCAAGGTTATTTTTACATTACATATGCCATTGCGACTACATCTTTGAAAACATAAAAGAATACTCTCGACAAGCTGCCATAAAATAATCTTTGTCGTTCCAAACATTCATGCCCCTTTATACATTTGAACAAAAGCCTTGGATCTGAATTAGGCTTCAAAATACTTCAAAATATGAGAGCTTCGAGCCGCCTCCCGTTCTTCAGCTTCAGTCTAGCCTCGAGCTCCCGTAGCGCGCTCGTCACTTGGGGAGTTGGGAGTTAGCACACTTGCTAGTGGATGGGATAAACCCACTCGTCTAAACCGACACTGCTTATTAAGTATTCTAGCATACGAAGTGATATTTCTATTTAGAATTATATGACTTGCAGTTCATATCGAAGGCACATTTTAAACGGTAAACAATATAACCAATTTCAACTTATCTTGCCACGACCGTGCTCCTTTCCTACACAAAATAGACATAATACTTACCACCTGCACAAGACAATAGGTGAGCATACAATCTATCTTATATGCGGTTATTGGTGATATCGACACCATGAAGGACGATTATGTAGCATTGCGACGCACCATACTGTTTACCATTGATTGTAAAAGAACAGAACAATTATCGGAGGACTGAACTTAGACTCACAATACAAACTCGCTCGTACAAAGAAAGCCTAGGGACGAAAACCTAGGTACAGCAGACTAAGTACGATTATTTATTTTTGATTCTGGGGGGTAACGATAGAGGCTCGGAAAAGCGACGGCCGCTCTGCCTTACTCCTTGGACGATCAGTATACAGCCTTGGCTCGGGGAAGATCTGCTCGACGTTGATGAAGAAATGCTCTTCTTGCTCTCCTTGGATTGCTCTCCTGGCTTCTCTCTCTCTGTGATTATCAAGAAAAAAGGGGGTAGCTCTCTCTGTGTAGATCTCTCTCTTCTTATTTTTTTATTCTTTTGTTGTCGACCTTTTTTTTTATAAGGGAATGATGCTGGCTATTTATAAGAGTGGGGGGTGATTATTAGGGTTTGCTAATGATTATCTGTTTGGAATGTCGGCGCTCCTTCATTCTATCTGAACCCTTGATCCTGATTATAGTGAATCTCGGCCATTAATGCGGATAACATCGTATCTCATGAGCAATTAATGCTAGCTGCTTTAAATCCTCGTGATTGATTATGCCAATGTCTGATTGCTCGCCACGTGTCCCATTAGCTTGATGATAAATGATATGCCCTGATCTCAGTAATTATGACGATGATGTCAAATATATTTATTGTGATTCGGTTAAATCTCTTATTGATCCCATGCCACGTGTCTTAATTGTGAGTCCTGTCAGAGCCGCATAGGATTGACGATCCTCGAACCGCAGAGAGATACTCTTTGTAATCCGCATAGGACGATGCTTCATCGAGCCGCATATGCGTAATCTTTGTGAGCCGCATGAGCTGGCGTTATATTGGGCCGCAGGGAATGTGTTCCCAGGGAGCCGCATGAGCTAGCGTTGTATCGAACCGCATGGAACGGGTTCTCAGGGAGCCGCATGTGGCAATCTGGGACTTCTGACAGATTTGGTCAGAGATTTTCTTCTTTTCCCGAGGAGTCAGTCATTATGGCAAGGCCATTATGAAACTTTATGTCAGGGCCGCCACAGTGAATCGTGCTGGAGCAATAAATAAGGCCACTACTCAAACGACCAGCTGTAGGGAAGGATCACACATGGCATCCATCGAGCCGCATATGCCTTGCTGAACCGCATACGCTCCCGAGCCGCATGCGATTGAGAGTCTTCTTTGAACCGCATAGGGCCGCTCCTGTGTGAGCCGCATAAGCTTCTTACTCAGAGCCGCATGGATCATTATTCTAATATTTTCTATGCTTCTACAGGACCCCCTTCAAAGTTTTCAATTTGTAAAAAATTGGAACACTTTGAATAAGAAGCATGGAAAGTAGATTTGTTTAGGTGTGGCAATCCAATCAGAGGTAGCATGGACGTGATAGGTTTGGGTACTTCCGCTGGGGATGTTATGTGGACTTATCATCCTTGGCGTACCTTGGTTTTAGGTACGGATAATAAGTTGAGAGAGGGAACCATCATATTTACTCAGAGGTGGTATGGACGTGGTAAATATAAGGTTGATGGTAGAGCTTTCCTACTCAGAGGTGATATGGACATGGTAGGAGCGAACTCGAATGAGGATACATAGAACAACTCAGAGGTGCTATCAACATGGGAGTTCTATGCATTGGGTGAAAGAATGCTATGGAACAGCTGGGCTCCGAAAGCATGTGATGATGAGGAAAGATGTGGATGTACTAAGGGACCTAGTACGACATTTGTGGTCAGCAGAGGACATTTGTGGGCCTATTATCCTTGGCATACCTTGGTTTTAGGTACGGATAATAAGTTTGATAGGGATACCTAGGACAACTCCGCGGTAAGGCGGATATGGAGGTTCTTGGTATCGGACGAAATAATACCATGGAGCAGTGAACAGTTTTCTATTTTCTTTCACTGTTTTTTTTCTTTTTGTCAAGGGATGTGATCCCAGATAATGTAGTACTTTGAATTTTGAATAAATGAGCATGTTTCAACTCATCTTCTCTTTCTTGTACTTGTGGTATTTGTGGAATTGGACCTGCTGGGGGATTATTTGTGGACCTGTTACCCTGGGCGTACCTTGGTTTTAGGTACGGATAACAAGTTTGGTCAGGATATCCGGAACAACCATGTCAAAGTGGTCATGGGTGCTCTCGGTATATTGAAAAAAAGAATGCCGTAGAGCAGCTGGGCTCCCGGGGCATGGTGAGATGGTAAATTTATGCTAAGAAGCTTAGCAAGGGATATTTGTGGACCTATTATCCTTGGCGTACCCTGGTTCAGGATACGGATAATAGGATGAAAGGAAACCAACATATTTGCTCAGAGGTTATGAGGACATGGCAAGCATGAGGGTTTTACCGTGGAATCTTCCTGCTCAGAGGTAATGAGGACATGGCAGGGAAGACTTCACGGAAGATATTCATGGTCAACAGCGGACATTTATGGTCAACAGAGGACGTTTGTGGTCAACAGAGGACATTTGTGGTCAACAGAGGACATTTGTGGGCCTATTATCCTTGGCGTACCCTGGCTTAGGATACGGATAATAGGATGAAAAGGAACCAACATACTTACTCAGAGGTAATGAGGACATGGCAAGCATGAGGGTTTTTGTTTCACCGCAGAATCTTCCTACTCAGAGGTAATGAGGACATGGCAGGAGAAAACTCAACGGAGGATATTTATGGACCTATTATCTTTGGCGTACTCCGGTTGTGGGTACAAATAATAGGTTGAAAGGGAATCGACATACTTACTCAGAGGTAATGAGGACATGGCAAGTATGAAGTTTTCTTCGACGGAGCCTTCCCACTCAGAGGTAATGAGGACATGGCAGGAGTGGGCTCAATGAAGAGGGGTACATAGAACGACTCAGAGGTAATGAGGACATGGAAGTTCTATGTAAAGGGGTGATTTGTTTTTGGCGGAAATGGAACGACTCAGAGGTAATGAGGACATGGCCGTTTTGGAAATTTGTGGATCTGTTACCCTTTTTGTGCACTGGGAGTGCGGGTAGTGGATCATGAGGGAGGATCCCTTCCAGGAAAAAAGTTCAGAGGTATGTTTATACATAACGTTCTCCCTAAAAGAGTGATCGGAATGTAAGTTCAGGGGTACCAGCGGGTACATAACTCGACAATCCATAAATTTTGTGATCAAAGTGTAAGTTCAAAGGTACCAGCGGGTACATGACTTGGTAGTTTGGGATTTTTGTGGAAGGAGGAGGTGAGTTCAGCGGTACGAGAGGGTACATGACTCGGTAGTTTGGGATTTTATGGAAGGAGGAGGTGATTTCAGCGGTACGAGAGGGTACATGACTCAAAAATCTGGAATATTGTGGATATGAGTTCAGCGGTACCAGTAGGTACATGACTCGATGATCTGGAGAGAATGTAGATGTGAGTTCAGTGGTACCAGCGGGTACATGACTAGATAATCTGGAGTGGATGTGAGTTCAGCGGTACCGGGGGGGTACATAACTCAATCATCAGGGATTTTTTTTTTTTTGGATGTCGTTTCGGACGTAATACTTCTTCAGGAAGTTGTCGTTGATGGGCAACATGAGCAAGTCTCAGTGTGAGCAGCCACATACTTGGCCAGCTCCAACTCTTCTTCAGCCACCCCCTGTGTAAATGCAGACTGAGAGGATGGTTTGGGCAACTTGATCATCAGGGGTTCAGTTGATGGAGTAGATCATGGAGTTGTTGGCGGACTAGCGACCCTCAGTTTGGCACTTGACGTAGAGCGAGGAGTGGCTGGTTCGCTTGAAGTGTCAGACCTCGCATCGGGGTGACGACCTTCCTTAGGCAGGCGTATCGTCAGAGGTCTATCGGAGGGATTGAGCTTCTCCGTTTGGAGCTGACCGACTTTCGGTAGTCTGATGGTAAGTGGCCCTGTTATGGGTCTCGACGCTTGGCCGGACCTTGGCAACCGGATTCTCATCTGTTCTTCTTGTGCGGAGAGACTGATTGCGTCCTTACGCAGAGTGGCCGTAAGGGGTACGAAATTGCCCGGTTTGCGAGCCTGAAGGTGGATCGTTAGAGGTTCTTCTGATCCTGTAGCCGTCTTGTTGTGAGCTTGCACATCTTCTTCGACCAGATGCTTCTTTGATTTTTTGTACAGACAGGAGTCTGAGTAATAAGATTCGACCCCCTTGAAGGGATCGATATCGGCAAACTCTGTCCTCACGAAGCCGTGCTTATCGACATATTTGAAGTACTGGTGTAGCGTGGAAGGCACGATCATGTAATCGTGTATCCAAGGCCGCCCCAGAAGGATATTATAAGAAGTGTCGGCATCTATGACATAACAGGTGACTTCTAATTGGAGATCGCCAATCTGACATTTCAGACGGATCTTTCCGATTGGGTAGCTCCTGCCCGAATTGAACCCGCTGATGGCGGTGTTTGTAGGGGTCAGGCGATGCATTTGAATGCGAAAATGATGCAGTAGTCCTTTCGGAATGATGCTTATGGAAGACCCAGGGTCAATGTGCATCCGGTCCACCTTTATGTCGTCGATGTAGCCTGTGTAGTATAATGGGCGATCGTGTAGATTAGTCTTGATGAGCATGTCTTGTGGAGTGAAGATGATATTGGGCATTGCTCCCGTACAGGCACTGTCTTGGAGGTCTGCGGGCTGATTTTCTTCCGTGAGGTTGACCTGAACCAGGTACGCGTCGGCATTTTGAAGTGCATCGCTCAAAGCTGTGCGGACATCCTTTGAGAGCCTCAGGAGTTCATATAAGGACAATTTGGCTGGTGTATTGGCTAATTGCGCTAAGATGTCGAAGTTGTAGGGCCTCTCCAGCCCCTGAGGTGTCTCCTTCCGGAGGGACTTGTCGAAGCGAGTCTCCTTCGGCCTAGGCTTGTCGGTCGTCGAAGGCTGAGCCGGTCCCGGAGCATCATTGGTAGTGGGCGGATGATCATCAGTCGCGTTTTCGGTCACCGGTTGGGCTTGTGTTCCAGATCGAGTAGTGACGGCCGAGACTTCTTCTTCTTCCGTCGAGGCAGTGCGGCAGGATCTGACTTTTTCACTTTTCCTTTTAGAAGGTGGAGAAGGCTGAGTTACCTCGTGGACTAGGTCCGGATGGACCCACATGATTTCCCCTCGTGATGTGGTGAGGGGTACTAGACCAGCGGCTTGATCGCGAGCAGGCGGCAGATTAGCAATCTCCATTGTTGCCAGAGGGAAGGGTATAATCCCGTCCTGAGTCTCTGTTGGAGGGAAGCTACCGAATTGTACGGACACCGTATTTGCTGCCACGGTTACCTCTTCGAAATCGATGGCCAGGGCGTTCGAATCGATGAGGTTTTGGATATACCGTTTCAGTTGGTAGCATTCGTGTGTAGCATGGTGGACGTAGCGATGGTAATGGCAGAACTTTGGGTTCTCCAGATCAGCCGGCCGAGGCTCCCGTCTTGGTGGAGGAAGCTGAATCCTATCTCCTTGTATAAGCATGTCCAAGATAGGCTTGACGTGACCTTCTTCAAAGTAATAAGTGTGAGTCCATCTAATTTCTATTATTATTGATTTTATTTAATTATTTATTTTTTTCCTTACCATTTAAATCCTGTGGGTTCATAGTCCATATTTAATAAATTACTATAGTGTATAGATAAGTTTCAGGGTATATATAAAAAAAAAAACCCTTACAAACCATATCACCCAGGGACTAAAATGCAAAGTTTAAATTCAAACTTTGTATCCTGAATGGGTGTCTACTCCAAATCAAACTCAAACACTGCAGGATCCTTTGGATAACTGGTGATGCAAATTCGAATCTCATTTGAATTATTTGAATCATTTGAATCTCTTTGAAACCTTTTCGATCTCATCCATGATTGACATATACATATATATATGAGAGTCCTCCTGAGAGTTTCTCTACGAACCCTAGCAAATAATCCCTCACCCCTGCCACCAAACTCGAGCAGAGAAGCAAGAGTTTAGAGGAGGTTGATTACCTGGTAAGTTTTTCTTCTCATCCATCTGTTTCAATTTGGAATCCTGTTGTTACTGTCAACAAATGGATGGGTAGATAGATAGGTGTTCGTAGTAATTCCTCAATAAGTGCACGGTAGGCCTTGCCTTTGACTTTATGAGGCACACCCCTATGAAGATAACCTAGGTGCAATACATAAACCAAGGGGGTAGGTAATAGGAGTAAGTATCTCTGAGATCCAGAACCTGGGAAACGTGTGACTGCCCCTAAAATCCTACTGACTATATGATGCAGGAAACCATGGTTAGGATAGATGCCTAGACACCAGGGTAGGTATCAGGCATGGGGATACCTAGTACACTCTAGGAATTGATATCACTATCACCATGACATCTTGGATATTAACCTTAAGTACTGTCTTACTTATAGATGTTTCACTAGGGAATAGGCTGGCTTGGACACGTCTCGTATCCGTTTAAAAAAAAAAAAAAATCGGGTGCGGGTCGTGACAAGTTTTTGTGGTGGCCCATGCAGGTCAGTCTTCGCAAATCATGCGAACTCGTGATAGTACCTAAGTTAGTGGTACTATTGCGAGCCTGCGACTAGTAATGCTCATTGACGAATTAGAAATTAATTTAATTTACGAAAATGACTAGGACTAGGAGTCCCTTATACAAATTGTCGATGGGTAGTTTAGGCCATGTAATTTAGGGTGAATGTTATTAATTTTGATAGTTGTCAATTCTCCATAGGTACACTCTTACCTCTTGATTGAAAGATATGGTCTAATATGATTCACTTGGAGAGGCAGAGCTTCCGGGGATTGATGATCACACCTAGATGAATTATTCAATTCCTTCTCGTGCCTCTTTAGATATCATCCTCATATTTAGTCCAAATTGCCTATTTAGTTCCTATTTTGCCCCAGGAATTATTATTTCTGATTGGGTTATCCATATGCGAACCTCGAGTTAGTTTCGATTCAAGTTTTTCCTCAAAGGCTTGAATACACATAGAATAGTTAGAATATTTGTAATTCTTTGTCTTCAGTTATTTCCTCCCTATTCACCTTTTATTTTAAGGGTTGTGACTGATAGATACATACGCTTTATCTCATAGTCAACTTGCTTGAACCTCTAGAAGCTCATAAATTTTTTACATATATAATTAAAGGAATATTAGTTAACTTAAAATGGCAGGACAGTAGCGCACTGTCGCCATGTATTGAATTTTGGAGTCTATGGATACACTGCAGCCAGCAGCGCACTGGCGAGACACAACCCCTAGAGGTGAAATTAGTTTGAAAAAAAAAATATAGGTGATGGGACATTGCCAAAAATATGGCTAATGGCCCTCTCTTGATCGTAGGTACCCTTGAGCCAATATTGGATAGAGTTAAGAAGTGTTTGATTTTGTATCATGTTGAGTTACGAAACCAAGGGTTACCACACCCCGATTTTACGGACGAGGCGTAGTCCTCGGTGAAATAACTTCAGACATGATTACAAGTTTGGAATACCATAGAGGATAGGACAATGTCATGCATGTCCCATAAGATCCAAAGCCAATATTAGTGGAAGTTTTATAAGTTGGATAACATGTCTCCCAGCCGAGCCTGCCGTAGTCTTGTGACGTATTGGCGAGGAAATTGACTGACACTAATAGGTTTACCTAGAATATAGAATTCAGAAGTCCATAAACCATTAGTCGACCAAGGCCTTAAGGATAAGAAGATAGTAGAAAGACTGTATAAGCAAGAACACCAGGTAAGTTTTGATTTTCTCTAAACTCGAACTACTTGTGCCTCTTTTCAAAATCTCGCGTACTTGTATCTTGACTATTTTGACCAACGCTGCTATTACAGCCTAGTTTTTGCAAGCTCACTCTGTTCTCGAGCTTGATTCGAGGCATATGTTTAGTGGGGACGCCTGCTAACTTATTGTCTAATCAGAATCAGTGTATTATGGTCTGATCAACCATGATGCATTTGGTCCGCTCGTTCGTTTAATTATACTACGTGGATGGAGATATATAGGTATCTAGGATCTCATCCGCGACTGCATTGACAATTCCTCTTGAATTATATGTTCGTCTTTGGATCACGTGATTGTATTTAGTAACATCTTTCTTGAACTCTTTATTGTTTTGTCTCTCACTGATTTGGAAAAGACAGAAGCTCGTAATTGGTAGAGAGATACCGAGTATTCCCATGGCTATGGTAGTTGTATACACGAGGGTAACTATCGTCAGCCAGCCATGTGATTGAGTTACGCGTTCTACTCTCGACCCCAAACCGTTATCGGGACTTTCTAGCTACCTGAATTTGAGAATGATTAGGGTTTTTCCCTTAGTCGAAATGCCAACCCAAGAGACCATCTATCCTCAAGGAACCAATTGTTGTGAGCCTTTAACTATTTGCTGGAAGCTTACATTAACTAGCAATCCTTAAACCTTAACCTAACCTTTCCTCGACCAAAGCCCACAGTTTAGACATGAGATGAATAGACAAGGATATGGACAATTATTTACCGTGACTATGGTAGATGCTCATCCCGAGATTGGATTCCAACAAATATTACCCTAATTATGTCAATTTTATTATTAAGACCCAACTAGTGTTGGAACACCACAGTCACTAGCTTAGCCAATACCATGGCTTAAATACCCTGTCGTATTATGATCTGCCAGTTGTCAACAGCAATACACGATCATTACAGCTCTTGTGACAATAGTCTGGCAAGCTTGAACCGTGTAGAGTTTCACGACTCAGTTGTTAGAAATCTTTTAGAGGATGTGCCTTAGAGTTGGTTATCCCATCGGAAACACTTGTGTACTGTGGACGAGTAGGTCATTCTAGTATATCGACCGTGTGTCATCGTACACACTCGTTTTCTATTTAACGTGGAACGAATCTTGAGTTGACTCATATCTATTGTATTCCGTTACGTCGTGCCTTATTCTTTATTAACAAGAGTTGGGGTACGGTATCCGGACTTTGAAAATTCTTCTGACCTCATTATTCCTAAGACCATGACTTAGCTTCTAAGGTGGGTAGACTGTAAACTTCCTAAAGTTTGGAATAAACTAGGATTACCTAGTGATTTAAATAATTTCCCTTAGGATGACAATTAGTGTCCCATGGACTCCCACTTTCCATTTAGACTATTTTGTGTCCCCGGCCGTGTCATTAATATTCGGAGCACGAGACCAGCTGTTACCCTCCAACAAACTTCATATGCTAGATCTAGACGAGTCCACCTTCATCTAGGTATATCATGTCCCACTCAAACACGCCCCTGGTATTCTATTTTTGGGGTACGACTTTCCGGTAAAAAGGACTAGCTATAACCTTTACCATGATACCGGTAAACTTCCCGACCATAATTAGAAACTCAACCTTGTCCCGAACCTTTCGACCCACTATATGGTTGTGACCTACTGGAAGCCCACTACGCATGTATCACTAGTGTGCCATTCACTTGTGTCTACTTGTGCTACTTAAACACAAAAGTCACTGAAAGCGCATTTTGGACTTTAGGAACCTAGCTAACCAATCTGACTGGCAAATAACTCAACCCTCGGGGAGAAATCTATTCTAGGATACCCTAAATTGGTAAGAATAATTGATCATTGGGATCTTGTCTAGACCACATAGATTGAAACCAATGTTCATCCAACCAATGATTGATGTCCAAATAGGAAACCCATTGAGGCCCAGTAAAAACCCTCCAGACAAACCCCCATAGTTGGTCTATAACATCGAACTGTTTGAAATAGGTCCCCATATTTATTATGTAGTCTCCATCCCTTAGAAAGTGAATCCATTCGTAAAAACTTTAGCCCATCTACTTGGAAGTCGCGATACGATCTTTTATTGCATTCATAACCTTTGCTCGTGTGTTTAAATAACCACGGAAAAGATCCCAATCGTGATTTCTCAAATTTCGTTCTATCTTGGAACCTTGTTTAGATTAACACCGAGAACGAAATTTATGTATATAATGGATGGCAAGCCCCTCTAGGAAATGAAGAGTTCTTCGATTTAGCCAATGACTGAACTGGAGTAGCTCATGTAGCAAATAGGTTAATGATTCAGAAACATTCTTCCTATACCTGAACCATGGGATACCTTCTACCGCTCTGGGAGCTTCATATTCACTCTCGATTATTTTCTTATCTTCAGGTCTTTCCTATTGTAGAGTGACGACTGGTCATATTTATTAGAACTTATCGATATTCCCTAACTACTTGTATAAATTTGTGCTTGTTGATTTTTGGGTTGCCTGATGGGTAAGAGAGGGTTGCCGATGTCGTATATCTGTCGGTAGTTATTTTTTTGCAAGTAGCTGGAAGGTTACAACGTAAGGACGTCAGGTGTTTCAAGGGAGTAGTGTGACCTAAGGTGGGTAGAAGTCCTCAGAGTTTCGTGGTTACAAAATGGCTAGGAGGAAGATATGAACTATTTTGGAGGAAGTAAATTTCGAGGAGAATAAAGTAATGATAGAATTCCTTTTTGAATAATAAAGAATAGTTACGAGTTGAAATTTCGAGGACGAAATTAAATTAAGGGGGATAGATTTGTGAGTCCATCTAATTTCTATTATTATTGATTTTATTTAATTATTTATTTTTTTCCTTACCATTTAAATCCTGTGGGTTCATAGTCCATATTTAGTAAATTACTATAGTGTATGGATAAGTTTCAAGGTATATATAAAAAAAAAACCCTTACAAACCATATCACCCAGGGACTAAAATGCAAAGTTTAAATTCAAACTTTGTATCCTGAATGGGTGTCTACTCCAAATCAAACTCAAACACTGCAGGATCCTTTGGATAACTGGTGATGCAAATTCGAATCTCATTTGAATTATTTGAATCATTTGAATCTCTTTGAAACCTTTTCGATCTCATCCATGATTGACATATACATATATATATGAGAGTCCTCCTGAGAGTTTCTCTACGAACCCTAGCAAATAATCCCTCACCCCTGCCACCAAACTCGAGCAGAGAAGCAAGAGTTTAGAGGAGGTTGATTACCTGGTAAGTTTTTCTTCTCATCCATCTGTTTCAATTTGGAATCCTGTTGTTACTGTCAACAAATGGATGGGTAGATAGATAGGTGTTCGTAGTAATTCCTCAATAAGTGCACGGTAGGCCTTGCCTTTGACTTTATGAGGCACACCCCTATGAAGATAACCTAGGTGCAATACATAAACCAAGGGGGTGGGTAATAGGAGTAAGTATCTCTGAGATCCAGAACCTGGGAAACGTGTGACTGCCCCTAAAATCCTACTGACTATATGATGCAGGAAACCATGGTTAGGATAGATGCCTAGACACCAGGGTAGGTATCAGGCATGGGGATACCTAGTACACTCTAGGAATTGATATCACTATCACCATGACATCTTGGATATTAACCTTAAGTACTGTCTTACTTATAGATGTTTCACTAGGGAATAGGCTGGCTTGGACACGTCTCGTATCCGTTTAAAAAAAAAAAAAAAATCGGGTGCGGGTCGTGACAATAAGTGATTTGAGGCCATTGTTTGTCTGCCGGCTGTGGCTCGGGCTTCTGGGCTGTATCGGTCACCATAGCCTGCTTGTCTTTGTTGTCCCGGTTGTTGGAGGGGCAACCCCCATTGTCGTTGCTGGTGTTGGGACGCTTGCTCTTGTTCTCTCCCTCTGAGATATGCAACCCCAGTTGGCGAGCCTTCTTCAATCGTTCTTCAGTACTTGTAGCACTGATGATAAAAGCCTTCCAGTCCTTGAACTGACTTTTGCCCATCCAGAGACTAATTGTTCGAAGTAGTCTCTTTTGGCAAATTTCAATCAAAGAAGAGTCCGGGTTGCCAGATGGTAACTTTATTGCGGTTTGACGAAACTGCTCAATGTAATTTCTCGTCAGTTCTTTCTCTCCTTGAACGACGTCCATGAGGGTAGACATCGTAACGTCCTGCCCTACCTCATAGAACCTCTCCAAGAACAAGCGTTTGAAGCCAGCGAAGGAGTGGATGCAATTGTCTGGCAGGTTGCAGTACCAATCGAAGGCGACTCCTTCCGATGCCCCAATGAATAACCGCGTGAGGATAGCGTCATCATGGGGCAGATGGTCGGTAGTGACCTCAAAGTAAGTGATGTATCGACTTGCTGAAGTCTTGCCATCATATGGGTTGATATTGAACGACTTATATCTTGGCGGAAAGGGAATATCCCTCCATTCAGCAGGATATGGTTGCCGTATTCTGAGGTCTTGAGAGTTTTCTCGGGCGTGGAACATTGCTCAGAGCTCTTGAACCTCTCTTCTTACTTCTCGGGCCTCATCTATCGCGGTAGGGGCCGTTATCTCGGGAGGATTATTACCCTGGTTTGGTGCTGCTGAATTTGAATCTACGTTGATTGCGGGACCCGTGCTTGTCTGGCCAGGTGTCACTCCCTGCAGAGTAGGAAGTGCCGCTTTGATCTCGTCTACAGACTTGACCAAGGCATGCAATATGGCCTCTAAAGTGTCGATGCGCTGGCGATCGCTGGAACCGCCTTGATTGCTGTCTGTCATGAATACCGTCTTCACATGAGGAGTGACGGAGGGAGTGGTAGAGGATGTACCCTCCGAGTCGTACCCATGCGTCGAGAAATCATCTGGATATGTGGGGCTGTTCTCTTCAGGTTCGGACTCGGAAGGGACAGTACCCCCAGCTTCGGAGCTTGCTTCATCTCGAGAATCATGGATGTCCTCGGGGACATCAGCATCTGTTATACCCGATGGGAGGGTTGTTTCTCGAGGTTCGTCTTCTTGAAACGTTGGATTATTGTGGACGTTCGGAGGAGTACTACCCCCAGCTCCTACGACCCCCAGGGTCGGGGACGATGAGTCTCCTGTTGCAGCAGATTTTGTCTTCGAACGGGTGTGTTGGTATACTCCGGTGGAGGGCAACCGTTTAGCCGACAATTTTTTAGCTGTAGTGGCTGATATCTTTGGACTGGAGATGTTTGTCTTCTTTCCTCTCCCCTCGGCGGGGACCTTCTGAGCGGAATTGCAGGAGACAACAGGAGGTGCCTCATCTTCTGAGTTCGGGTGCTGTAGTCTGTGGAAGACGGACGGACGATCTTCCGTCACTGCCGCGTTGTTGCAGCAGCAGTTGACGATGATCTGGGTGCAGTGACGTCCATGTGAGGATTCTTTGCACGTCGAGGCCCCTTCTCTTTCCTTGCGTTTGTGGAGGATCGCCTCACGCAGGTCAGAGGAACCACTCTGTCCGTTCGCCGCCGGGGATTGGACTTGAGCGGTTCTGTACAACTTTCCATCAGAGGCCCGTATGATAATCAACGGGACGCCCTGATAGTCAGAGGTTGGGGCAGCTGTCTGGGCTTGATGAGCCCGCGCTGCCCTAGACTTCTTCTTTCTAGCACTTGTGGGTGCATAATAGGAAGAGTCCAAGTTGAAAATCACAGAGTCTGGCTTATCATCCAGAGAGTCATCAGGGTTCGGACCGTACGAGAGACGGTCGAAAACTGATCGAGAGGAGCATGGAGCAGATGCTATGCGGCTGGGAGCGGAAACCGTGTAGGCTGTCTGCATGCGGTTGTCTCCTGTCGTCGAACGAGTTCTTATGCGGCTAGGGGTCACGACCGTGCAGGCTGGCTGCATGCGGTTGGCATCTGTGGCCGCATGGGTTTTCTGCAAACGATTGACTTTACTGGCCGCATGAGTCTCATCCATGCTGTCGGGAACTGTAGTCGCATAAGTTATGCGGCTGACAGAAGTAGCCGCATGAGTTTTCTTCATGCGGTTGGCGGATGTAGCCGCATGGGCTTTCTCCTTGCGGCTAATACTCTTCTGCGGTTCGGTCCGCGTAGAGTCCCTCTTTGTCCCTGCAAGTCCAGCATCATAATATTTTCTTCTGCCGGACTTGGGGACAGCAGAGTTGTCTACGATCTGAAGTGGGACCGCAGGAGAATCCTTCTCGCCGTCTTGAGCAACAGAGGGCATCCCATCGAGGGCTTGAGGGGGAGCAAATGACTTCGGTCTCCATTCTTTGCGAGCCTTCGTGGTGCGGGTGCGCTTCTGGGCCGGGCCAGCGCTGCCTTCAGAGAGCATCTCTTCGAACGCCTGTTGGTCGAAGCGGACGACCATCTTCTTTTGTGTGGAGCCAAGTTTGGCTGTATTTGATTGCGTCACCAACTCCTCAGCCATAGAGAAGTTAGTCCCCAGCAGAGTCACCATCGTGTTTGCCATTGATTGTAAAAGAACAGAACAATTATCGGAGGACTGAACTTAGACTCACAATACAAACTCGCTCGTACAAAGAAAGCCTAGGGACGAAAACCTAGGTACAACAGACTAAGTACGATTGTTTATTTTTGATTCTGGGGGGTGACGATAGAGGCTCGGGAAAGCGACGGCCGCTCTGCCTTACTCCTTGGACGATCAGTATGCAGCCTTGGCTCGGAGAAGATCTGCTCGACGTTGATGAAGAAATGCTCTTCTTGCTCTCCTGGGATTGCTCTCCTGGCTTCTCTCTCTGTGATTATCAAGAAAAAAGGGGGGAGCTCTCTCTGTGTAGATCTCTCTCTTCTTATTTTTTTATTCTTTTGTTGCCGACCTTTTTTTTTTACAAGGGAATGATGCTGGCTATTTATAAGAGTGGGGGGTGATCATTAGGGTTTGCTAATGATTATCTGTTTGGAATGTCGGCGCTCCTTCATTCTATCTGAACCCTTGATCCTGATTATAGTGAATCTCGGCCATTAATGCGGATAGCATCGTATCTCATGAGCAATTAATGCTAGCTGCTTTAAATCCTCGTGATTGATTATGCCAATGTCTGATTGCTCGCCACGTGTCCCATTAGCTTGATGATAAATGATATGCCCTGATCTCAGTAATTATGATGATGATGTCAAATATATTTGTTGAGATTCGGTTAAATCTCTTATTGATCCCATGCCACGTATCTTAATTGTGAGTCCTGTCAGAGCCGCATAGGATTGACGATCCTCGAACCGCAGAGAGATACTCTTTGTAAGCCGCATAGGACGATGCTGTAGAACCCTAGAGGGGGGGTGAATAGGGAAATAAAAATAAACTATAACAGATGATGCAATAAAAGCAATTTAAGAGTGAAGAGTAGAAAGATCAAAACAAGGATGTATCCTGGTATCCTCTTTTGAGGCAATCCAGTCCCGGAACTCTCTCCGGCTTTAATCCACTATTATGCAAATAGTACACACGAGTTTGGATCCGAAGAACTCGCCAACTTCTACACACGAGTTTTCTTACGAAGGCTCGCCAACTTCAAAGAAAAGGAAAGGATGCTTTGATCTTCTAAACACTTGAAGATCGAAAGTAAAAGCTCTTGAGACACTCTAGCACTTTGGGTTGGATGACAATTGAAGATTAGGTAGAGTAGTAATGGTGAAGCTCTTTGGTAGTTGAGAAAATTTAAAGCTTGGAAGAGATAGCCTTTAAGAGGAGAGACAAAGCCTCTTTTATACAAATCCAACATCATAAAGGCAATACAGCCGTCGAGCGGATTATCCGCCGGATTTCCGCAGAAATCCGTCGGATTATCCGTTCAACAGTAACGGTCATAAAAAGAGCCGTTGGATGCATTAAATGCATCTGTCAGATGCCGTTGGATTTGAATTTCAAGTTGCAAAAAGGTCAGGCGGATTATCCGTCGGATTTCAGCGGAAGTTCGGCGGATGATCCGAACTGTGGTCTCACAAACTTGCTGTGAGGGGTTCGGATGATCCGTCGGATTTCCGCGGATTTTCGTCGGATTATCCGAACTTCTCCTCACATACTTGCTGTGAGGGTTTCGGATAATCCGTCGGATTTTCGCGGTTTTCCGTCGGATTATCCGAACTTTTCCTCACATACTTGCTGTGAGGGGTTCGGATGATCCGTCGGATTTCTGCGGATTTCCGTCAGATTATCCGAACTTCTCCTCACATACTTGCTGTGAGAGGTCGGATAATCCGACGAATTTATCCGGAAATCCGTCAGATTTTTCGTCTCCTCTGAATGACTTCTTCACCATTTCTATCTTTATAAATGTCATCTTAGCAAAGTACGTACATGGATTCCTAGTAGAATACAGACTCTTAAAGAGCAGGAACCGCCATCTTCTATGTAGACTTTTAAGCAGGGTTTTGCATTGTTTACTCCAACGTCCTTGTAGTAAAACGTCATCTTGATACTGGAGAAATGTAAGAACGCAAGTGCCTGTGAAAAGCAGAGACTAAAAGAGATACAGGGGTTAATGTGATCAATGTATCAAAATAGATGTGCCAACAGATGCTTCATCGAGCCGCATATGCGTAATCTTTGTGAGCCGCATGAGCTGGCGTTGTATTGGGCCGCAGGGAATGTGTTCCCAGGGAGCCGCATGAGCTAGCGTTGTATCGAACCGCATGGAATGGGTTCTCAGGGAGCCGCATGTGGCAATCTGGGACTTCTGACGGATTTGGTCAGAGATTTTCTTCTTTTCCCGAGGAGTCAGTCATTATGGCAAGGCCATTATGGAACTTTATGTCAGGGCCGCCACAGTGAATCGTGCTGGAGCAATAAATGAGGCCACTACTCAAACGACCAGCTGTAGGGAAGGATCACACATGGCGTCCATCGAGCCGCATATGCCTTGCTGAACCGTATACGCTCCCGAGCCGCATGCGATTGAGAGTCTTCTTTGAACTGCATAGGGCCGCTCCTGTGTGAGCCGCATAAGCTTCTTACTTAGAGCCGCATGGATCATTATTCTAATATTTTCCATGCTTCTACACATACCAGTCCAGGTTGCGAGCCTAACTAGAGGTCTAGCAATGCCTCACACTGAAGCACAATTCCATAATTTCCTCCTAGGCTGATTCGGTCCCAGCACCCCGGGTGCCGTTTCGAGAAAAGCTTGCCTTGTGTACAAGTCATCCATGACCATGCGAATGTATGAACAGTTTAATATGTATGAAGTAAATTGCATAGCGCAGACATTATTAAACCACATAATCATTTCTACTCGTACAAGAGTTCTTTTTTTCGAAGCCGTACGTTCTGATTTAGCATCCCGTAGGCACCAAATTCTCCGAGGCGTAATATACCTCAACCAAAGTTTCTTTATTATGGTTTGCAGAACATGAAATAAATTCTATATCTTTCCTAGAGCTTTATCTTTTTTCTACTTAGTGTGAAACTTATAAGTTCGAAGTTAACTTCTCTAAGTTGATGTAATTATCCCAAGTTCTTGATCTTAGTGGCAAAGCATACATCCAGTTAGCATCATCGATTTGAACGTTGATGTCACGACCCGCTCCCGTTTTTTCGGACGCGAGCTCGAGAGCAAGCCAGCTACGCATCAAGCGGACTCCAGCCCGACTAGAATACGTAAACGCTGTCACGGCCATGGCAATGGGCCTAATCAAGGTAAGACAAAACTATATCTTAATCCACAATAAGAATAATAAACAAGAATGAACAAGTATGGGTCGTGGTCTGTAGCCCACTAGCATACGTGTCCGATTAGACTCCAAGAAATAACATGAGTCTCTAAACTGAATCAATAAATATGATATATCATGATGATGGAAGGGAAACATGAGCTGGATGAACTGGATAATAAACATGGTATCAATACCTGAATCCTGCAAGCAATATCATCACATCCGGACCCACAAGTGTCATAATCATCCGCCATCCAGAGCTGCTAACTAACACCAGGCAATAACTAACCTGAAGAGATCATCAGGTCCTCGGGTGATATAGCAAGATACATAAAAACATGTCTATCTAAGCAGTTTATCATGCAATAAAGAAAATATAGAAAATAAACGGGAAAAGACCAATCAGCATGAAAATACGACTATACACGACTAGAAGAACCACTAGGCATAAACGAAATGCTGGAGGATAACAAGAGAACACGATGTCAACGGATAACCAATCGAATACTCAAACTCTCGCCCCTAGTGTGAACTCGCAGGTTTGAACAACTACTAGCCCTCGTCCCTAGTGTGGACTCACAGGCTAGCATCACCCTCGTCCCTAGTGTGGACTCGCAGGTATGAACCATATACTACTAACCCTCGTCCCTGGTGTGGACTCGCATGCTAGCATCACCCTCGCCCCTAATGTGGACTCGCAGTGTAGACAGATAACTACTAACCCTCGCCCCTAATGTGGACTCACAGGTTAGCTTAACTACTAACCCTCGTCCCTGATGTGGACTCGCAGGTTAGCTTAACTACTAACCCTCGCCCCTGATGTGGACTCGCAGGTTAGCTTCAAGAATTTTAAGGTACAGCAGTTCCGTTATGACTTATTCATCCTATGACACGATATGACTCAGTCCAAGTACAAGTGATGACACGACATGACCCAATCACGATACACGAGAAAACCAATCCAATGTGAACTACAAAATTAACTATGAACACGAATTATATATACGTATATCCAATATGAACTACAAAACTAATTATAAACAAAGGCTATATATATACTAGCAGGCATGATATACAAATCACATATAAATAATCAACTAGTAAAACTGTATAATAATATAAATATGCATGTAAATAAACTGTAGAGGGAGGCAAGGTATCTTGCCTGGTGGTTGAATGTAGATCCAAATTCATCTCGTCAAACTGATAAGCCACAGAAGTCAAATCTCACAATAGTCTCCAAAAGCTGAAACAGACATTGCCAACATTCTCAGAATAGTCAAATTAGCTAGGATTGCCTGTCCTTAAGTCCAATTCTGGACACAGGGGTAAAATGGTAATTTCGGACAGAAACGATATCCGTCGTTGGACCCGCTTTGCACCGAAAAATATGCCGAGTCAATGGTCTCTAAAGTCATCAAATTATATGTCTACGAATTTGTTTTTCAGATACAAACCCAACCGTATGTCCAAAGTTGGATTCCGGCGGGCCGTGCACAAAATCACCCATTGAGTCGGACCGTGGGGCCCGCAAAACGGCGATCCGACCAACTATCTCAGAATTGGACCAAACTTGGCATATAGGACCAAAAAATGATACGGTCCTGTTGGCGCAATTTTTGTCTCGATCTGACGAGCGTGCACAAAGTAATTGAGAAGTTTGCACAAAGGCCGATACGGTGAATTTTGACGGATACGCATCAAATTCGTCGCGCACACGCGACCAATTTGAATTCCGTCAAAGCCCACACGTCCACGAAGCCATTACGCACCTTTCGATACTTTCGGTTTGCGACCACGTCGCCCGAAATGGCGGGACGCACGTCATATCGAAGGTTTTTCTAGTTTTTTAATATTTTAAAAACAATTTTTTTCCAAACTTCGGAATTGAATAACTTTGAACCTACTCAATGAAATCAGGATCCATAAAATGGGTTCTGCCCTCGTATATGTTGTCTATAAGGCTATTTAATTAGATTTTGTGTTTTTTAACAGAATTGACCAATTTTGGCCTCCCAAGATGGGTGTCTGAATTCGAAACTCTGTCATGGTTTGGACAGTTTTTGCCAATTTTTGGGCTCGTTTTACGATGCACGTGATGCAAAATAAATCAGATTATTTGAAGGAAATCGGGGTTGTATAGTTTGGGAACACACTTGAACAATTGGATCGACAAACGATCCGCTGCGTGTCGAGAAGTTCGGTCACGAACTCGGGCCCGCTGCTGCTGTCGCGTCCCTTTGTTCCACGCGCTGCTGTCTTCTCGGGTGTGCGCGGCGGCCGTCCGGCGGTCCTTCGGCGATGCGCGGCTGTCGGGGTGCCGCCTATGCTATGGAGATGGCGGCATTGGTTCGGGGTTAGGGTTTTATGGATCCCAACTCTCTCGGTTTCGATCTATCTATATATAAATACGGGTCTCTCTCTCTCGGTTTTGGCTGTGCGTTAACAGGGTTTGGGTTCTGCTCGGCCTTGGTTGAACTGAGATCGGTTGGGCCGGGCTCGGCTCTTGGTTTGGAGGGTATTGGGGCTCGGCCTGGGAAAGACCCTGGCTGGGTTTAGTTGTTATTTTATTAATAAAAGATTTTCCTTTATTACTATTAGCAACAAATATATTTTTTTAGCAACAAATACATATATATATTTATATATTCATACACATGCGCACATATATATATATATATATATATATATATATATATATATATATATATATATATATATATATATATATATATATATATATATATACACACACACATACATTTATGTATTTATTTATATAACTCTTTGTATATTTATAAATATATTCCATGCATACCTACCCTTACAACAATAAATATTCACAGCAACCCAAAATAATATCCTAATAATATATATTCATAATATAGTGTCTTATTTATATAAATATATATATATACACATACACATATACATATCATCATAATAAATAATTTAATAAATATAAATCGCCAATTCCTAAATATATACACAAAAATATTTGCATTTACCAAACATGTCTACAAGGTCGTATTTGGTTCCACTATATGCCTACATGGGCTTGGATTTGACTTGGGCCCAATCAGGTCAGATTCGGTACAACCGGGTTCCCTAAAACTCAATAATATAATTAAATAATAAATAAAATATTTGGTACGGTTAAGTCGCAACATGGTCTGGTTTTCCTAGTTAGGACGTCATTATGGCTCGACCTACCCTACCAGGGCTAATACACTAGTCAAAGCACGCCACTGAAGAACAGTTTGGCAACTCTAGAGGGGGGGGTGAATAGAGTATATATATAATGACCAATTAAAAAATTACTCTTTCACGAACAATGAATAATCAGAGTAAAATACGGAATGTAAATGAAAGACAAGAGAGCATACGCAAACACAGCAATTTTAACCTGGTTTCCCTCGTGGAGGACTAGTCCAGGCCTGAGAACTCTAGCTCAGGATTAAATCCACTATTTGTGAAATAGTAGCTTACAATCCGTGCCTTTACTTCAGAAGAGCACGTCAACTTCTTACAGAGAATCGCAGTGGCGATTGCTTGGAATTGTCCAAGCGATTTCTTCACTCTTGCACAAGAATCCTAACTGAGAGATGCTGAGCACTCGAGACTTAGGAGGCTTGTGGCTAGTAGATGGGAAGGGTATGGCTTATAGAGCTTGTAGGAGAGAAGAGAAGAGAAGATTGAGTGAATCAAAATGAGAGAATTCATGCCCTATTTATACTGATTTTTGAGGCAGAATTCGGCCAGAATTCGGGTAGGAGAATTCAAAAAATTTGGCCGTTGGACAGCTAGCAACCAGCTAACCCTAAAATTAGGGTTCCTGATTTCTAGGGGACAGAGTTCGGCCCGAACTCTGTGTGGAGGCAGAGTTCGGCCCGAACTCTGTCTCCAGAGCACAGAGTGATTCTAAGTGGGACTTGTGGGCAATTTTGTTTTGGTGGAGCTTGGGATTTTGGGTAGGCTTGTAGACTAAGTTCCAAGAGCTCAGCATAACTCAGAGTACATACTTCTAGACTCAATGAAATGAAAAAGTACAGACTCGAAAGTATACTGAGAGTCGAAAACTGAGCTGTCGTTTGTCCCGAACTGAAAGCAGACGTCGTGTGTCGTATTGAATTTATACAGATATTATTTAGTCAATGTAGTCAATATTTGGTTGACTGTGACTTTGTGTCAACAATCTCCCCCATATTGATAATTGACAAAATAATATATGTATATTTCAATATTCATACCTTGACACAGTTGATTACAACATAGCTCCCCCATAACTGATGCAGAGCTAGAATCGGATAGCTCCCCCGTAATCAGTGACCGGTTCCGAGCTAGAAGTAGTAGCTCTCCCCCGTAAACAGTGCATATACCCTGTAACCTGATAGATAACATATTCCCAGAACGAGCACAGATATACACAGATGAATGCATAGAACCTGCATAGAACCTGTAAAAGTTTCCCAAAACAAGCCAGCACAAAAATATACATATGTTTCTCCCCCTTTTTGGCAGTTAGCAATATAAATAAGCAATGAATAGTAATGCAACCACACCAAGAGAAAAAAATAGTATAATACTAGACAAGAGAGTGCATTAGCATAAAAGAAACTACGAGAAATAGCATAAAATGATATCCACCAATCAGAATGTCAAACACATCATCAGGGTTCTAAGAAAAAAATCCAGTACATAAATCCATAACTAAATAACTAAAAACATAAAGCAACTAAGACCATCAGCAGTGGCAGCAGCATAACAAGCCAGTCTCCATCACGGAGCACCAGAAGGTCCTGGAACATCTGAAGGACCAGGGAAAGGGCCAACGAAAAGATCCTGGAACATCTGAAGATCCACAAAAGTATCATCTGGATCCATATACTGCATGACCCACGGATCGTCTAGACGATGACCCGAGCGATGTGGATCCCGCTCAATAGGCACTTGCAAATCAGGATGACGAGCAAGCGAATACCGCATATCATGCAGAGAGTTCCCAAGGGCACTAATCTGCAGAGTGGTACGGTAATCCTGCTGCGTCCAGCGATCATCCTCAATAGCAAAACGATCGCGAAGCATAGTCTGAAGCGAATCCAGGTTGGCAGGAGGTGCAGTCTGACCGAGCGGAGGGGCGTCAGGCTCCTCATCAGCAGTCAACTCAGTAGTAGCAACAGGCTGAAGGCGTCGTACCTTAGATAGAAAGGTAGGTGCCGGCAGGAACGGACAAGCATCAAGTGGTATACGAAAAGCACGAAAGATCATAGGAAGATACAGAGGATAAACCAAAGCTCGTGGTTTCCTCCTACAGCGAATCATCCAGTCCATCATAGTACGTGGAAGATTGAAATGAATTCCAAAGTGAAGATGATAAAGAGCAGAAATGTCAAGATAAGTGATTTCATCATGGGAACCGATCTTGGGTAGAATGGTATTAGAGATGATCCAATGAAGATCAGAAAAATATGGGTTGAGATATTTCGTCATGAGCTTTCGAGGACGTGTGTATGGAGTGCACAAATCGTCCTTGAAGCTTTCAAGTGAAAGTCCGTTGGGAAAACGGAACGAGCGAGCATCAACAAGCCTTTCCCAAGAACTTGGCTCAAGAAGATCAAGATATTCGGCTAGTTCAAAGTCATCAAACGAGATATCGATACCAGCAACTCGTGAATAAATACGAAGGTCATCAAAGGTTAAGTTGCAGTAGAACATTTGAACGGCATGACGATAAATAGCAGAAGATGTAGTGACTAGTTCATCAAAATAGAGGTCATGGAATAAAGAATCATATTGAGAGAATATGGAAAAATTGATAGGATGTCCTGTGAATACCTGACGATTCCGAAAGTCACTAAACCAGTTGTTTGATGCATCAAGTGAGACAAAAAGTCTATTGTCATAAGTGGAAGGATGTTGAGGACGAGGTGGATTGAACAAAGGGTGAGGTGGTTGAAGTTGTTCAATGATTTGTTCAATTGATGGAGGAGAATCCGAAGAGGAAATACTCTCAACTCGAATCCTCTTCCCGCGATTGAACAAGCAAGGAGCCATTAAAAGATTTAAAAAAAATGGTACCTCAAACAGGTAAAGAACAATGGAGGAGAATGGAGAGGAGACACCTTTTTCTTGATTTGAGAAGCAATGAGGCACTCTAGATCAAAAACTAGGGTTAGGGTTTCAAGGAAAGAATGTGTATAGGTGAGAAAAGGTGGTAATAGTGAAGGGGAGAGAAAGAATCCCGACATAAAGTAGGGTTTTGTCTTTGGTCGGGTGAAATATTGACCATTGGATTAGAATAGATCCAACGGCAGAGCCAGATCCCGACCCTGGAACCAAGGGACCGAACTCGGCCCGAACTCGGATAGGAGCAGAGTTCGGCCCGAGTTCTGGATCATTGGTCCAGAACAGAACAAAGGCTAAAATGAAAATAAAAGTTGAAGAATAACAAGAAATGATAACAAAGAAAAAGATTTAAGAGTTAAACAAAAGAAAGTTGAGGACACCAAAGAGAATAGAATAGATAGAGAAGGAGATGTACACAGAAAACAGAATGAACTTTTTAGAAAATATCAATTAGGCAATATTAAATCGAAACGAGCCATATAATAAATAAGGATATATATTGTGGTTCAATAGTCCAAATTTGCCATGGGTTAGCTGCAGGGGCCGGATCCCAGCTAGCGGTAGTCCTGAGGACTAGTGCACCGTATCGCTTAGGCTTTTACGCCTTGTTGTCAGAAGGACCCTTTCGGCTTGTACCCATACCAAATTCTTCGTAAAAGAATCACAATATACTCGATATTTACGCAGGTGAGTTTCAATTTATGACTGCTTCATCTAAGATTCCAAGTTCACGACAAAGAAAATTGAAACGCTCTTCGGATAGTGGCTTAGTAAAGAAATCTGCCAGCTGATGATCAGTGTCAATAAATTCTAAGTTAATCGTGCCATTTTGCTGATGATCACGCAAAAAGTGGTGTCTGATCTCAATGTGTTTAGTGCGTGAGTGGCATACAGGGTTCTTAGTCAAATTGATGGCATTAGTATTGTCACAGAATATAGGAATATGCATGAAAGATAACTTATAGTCTTCCAGGGTTTGCTTCATCCACAGAATTTGTGCACAACAACGCCCAGCTGCTATGTATTCAGCTTCTGTTGTCGATAGTGCAACAGAGTTCTGTTTCTTGCTAAACCAGGAGACTAAAGCTTTTCCTAATAAATGACACGTGCCGCTCGTACTTTTACGGTCGACCTTGCATCCAGCGAAGGCAGCATCAGAGTAACCAATAAGATCAAATGATGTTGACTTGGGATACCATAGGCCTACTGTAACCGTACCCTTAAGGTATCTAAAGATACGCTTAACTGCGGTCATGTGTGATTCCTTAGGATTAGCTTGATATCTAGCACATAGGCAAACACTGAACATGATATCGGGACGACTAGCAGTTAAATAAAGTAAGCTGCCTATCATACCTCGATACTTACGTTGATCAACAGGTTTGCCGCTCTCATCTGGTTCGAGTTTGGTTGAAGTGGCCATTGGCGTGCTGATTGGTTTGATGTTGTCAAGATCGAACTTTTTCAGCATGTCCTTGGTGTACTTTGATTGGCAGATGAAAGTTCCATTAGCCAGTTGTTTTACTTGCAGACCAAGAAAGTAGTTGAGCTCTCCCATCATGCTCATCTCAAATTCCGTCTGCATACACTTGGCAAATTCTTGACAAAGAGTTTCATCAGTAGACCCAAAAATAATATCATCAACATAAATCTGAATTAATAGAATGGTGTCTTTGAAGGATTTGATAAACAGTGTAGTGTCAATTTTCCCTTTAGAAAAACCTTTCTCAAGCAAGAAGCTGCTTAGCCTTTCATACCAAGCTCTGGGGGCTTGTTTAAGGCCATAAAGCGCTTTCTTTAGCTTGAACACGTGGTCGGGAAATTTGTGATTTTCAAAGCCAGGGGGTTGTTTGACATAAACTTCCTCCTTAATAAAGCCATTCAAGAAAGCACTTTTAACATCCATTTGAAATAATTTAAAGTTTTGAAAATTAGCAAAAGCACAAAGCATCCGAATGGATTCTAGTCTAGCAACAGGAGCATACGTTTTATCGTAGTCGATACCTTCCTCTTGGTTGTATCCTTGAGCTACTAGACGAGCTTTGTTACGTGTGACTGAACCATCTTCATTTACTTTGTTTCTAAAAACCCATTTAGTACCAATTATAGAGTGATTAACCGGTCTAGGAACGAGTTCCCATACTTGGCTTCTCTCGAATTGGTTGAGTTCTTCTTGCATAGCAGAAATCTAAAATTCATCATTAAAAGCTTCAGAAATATTTTTAGGCTCTACTTGTGAAATGAAGGCAGTGCTAGCAACAGAGTCTCTTAATGATGATCTAGTAGTAACTCCACGTGAAACTTCACCTATGACTAAATTTTCTGGATGAGAAGGTTTGAAAGAGAATTTCTTAGGCAAACCCTCCAGAGAATTAGTTTCGGTTGAAGTATTCATTGGAGTAGAAGTTAATGGCTCAATGTCATCATTAAGAGTATTTGCTGTACTGTTGTCTTCATCAAAAGTCACATTTGTTGACTCTTCCACAATAAGTGAGCGTTTATTGAAAACTCTATATCCCTTACTCTTGGCGGCATAACCAAGAAAGATACCATCGTCAGCTTTGGCATCAAATTTGCCTAAGTTGTCTTTGGTGTTAAGGATAAAACATCTGCAGCCAAAAACTCTAAAATAAGAAACATTTGGGGTTCTCCCAAACCAAAGCTCATAGGGTGTTTTCTTCGAAATGGGACGAATAAGCACCCTATTCAAAATGTGGCATGCTGTACTTACAGCCTCTGCCCAAAAATATTTTGGAAGAGAAAATTTATTCAACATGACTCTAGCCATATCGCCAAGAGTCCTATTCTTCCGCTCCACAACACCATTTTGTTGAGGAGTTCTAGGACAAGAAAATTCATGATCAAAACCATTTGCATTACAAAAACTTTCAAAATCTAAATTTACGAATTCGCCTCCATGATCACTTCGGATTCGAGTAATCATGTAGCCTTTTTCGTTTTGAACTTTATTTACAAAAACTTTGAAAACAGAGATAGCGTCGCTCTTATTAGCGAGAAAGAAAACCCAAGTAAATCTCGAAAAATCATCAACAATAACAAAAGCATAAAGTTTGCCACCAAGGCTAGCTATTCTACTAGGACCAAATAAATCCATATGAAGTAATTGCAAGGGTCTAGTAGTACTTACAGAGTTGATGGAATGAAATGAGGATTTAGTTGCCTTGTTTAGTTCACATTCGGCACATACCGTGACCTTTTTGAATGTGATGTCAGGCAATCCTCTCACTAGCTTCTTGGTAGAAAGCCTGGATATAGCATCCATGTTGGCATGACCGAGACGCTGGTGCCAAAGTAGTCGTTCGTCTTTGTGGGCATATAAACATCTACCTGCATGGTTAGTATTTATAGAGAGATAGAAAATATAGATATTGTCCTCTCTTTTCCCTTCAAAAGCAATGTCTCCTGTTGACCTATCATAGATATAGCAACAGTTTTGTCCAAAGTTAATATCATATCCATGATCAGCAAGATGGCTAATGCTGAGCAGGTTATGCTTTAACTCGGTCACTAGGCAGACATCCTTTATAACAGGAGAAGGAGGATGACCAATGATACCGTTACCTATTATGTGCCCTTTGAGATTGTTACCGAAGGATACGTATCCTTCACTTTTCATCGATAGTGATGCAAAAAGATTTGCGTCTCCCGTCATATGTCGCGAGCATCCACTATCGAGAATCCACTTACTTTCAGTTGAGGAGGGAAGGTCCACCTACATCAAGAGTAGATGTGACCTTTGGTACCCGAGTTCTTGAGGATCCTGAAAAGTTAGTCTTTGGGAACCAAGCATATATCCTTTTATCTACAAGTCTTCTAACTCTGCACTGTGGTGAGATGTGTCCATGTAATCCACAATAAGTACAGATAGCATTCTTATTTATACTAGGAGCATGAGAATAATATCTATAAGCAGCAGGATGAGGATGGACATGATGTGAAGAGTTAGAATGGTGAAGATGATTATGCATGGAATAAGTGGCATGGTGATGGTGTTTATGAGGCATAGAATGATGGTATTGTCTATGATGTGTGACATGCTGATATTGTCTAGATGGCATGACATAATGATTTTGTCTATATGGTATATGAGGACCTTGTCTATATGGCATTGCATGATGATCTCGTCTATATGGCATGGCATGATGATTTTTATGTGTAGAGTGATGTTGATTGTGTCTTTGTGCATGATGCTTGTGTACTAAGTTCTTACGTGCACGTGGTTTGTGAGAGTTTGTGTATATAAATGCATGGTTATGTGCTGCATGAGAATGACTTGGTTGACTAGCATGAGTGGTATTGTGCCCATGTGATTGGGTTTGAGGTTGAATAACCTGTTTACCCAATTTGGTTTCTAATCTTTTAGTAGCAGCTTGCAGTTCAGTAACCTTAATATTTAAGCCATATATCTTAGTCATGGAAATCTTGTGTCTACTCTTTTCTTCAGCAAGCAATGTGTTGAGAGTAGTGATTTCTTGAGTTTGTTGCTCAATACGTGCTTCAGCATCATGTAAGCTTAATTTAAGCTTGGATACTTTATCAGTGTCATTAGTGGGTGATGTGTTTCTAACATTATCAAGAAGTAAAGAAATTCTTTGTATCTCATCTTCTAGACTTTTGATTTTGTCCTTGGCATGTTTATATTTACCGATAACCTTTTTGTGATCATCAAGTAAATCGGTGAAAGCATCGCCAAGTTCATCAAAAGAGAAGTCATCTAAAGTTTCGTTTGATACCTTGGTGGAATTTGCCATGAGGCACACATTTGCTTTGTCTTGAGGAGAGTTCTTTTCTTCCTCGGAGTCACTTGCTTCGCTTTCATGCCAAATGCTTGTGTTGGCATACCTTTTTGATGAGTTCTTCTTGTAGGGCTTTTCATACCGGTTGCTTTTCTTTAAGAGCGGACAGTCTCTTCGTGTCCAGTCTTTTTGCAACCATAGCAGATTGGTTCTTCTTCATCGTCTTCTTGTGGTTCCTTCTTTCTTTGATTGAAGCGAAGGAATTTCTTGAAGTTACGTACCATGAGAGCTTGGTCTTCATCATCTGAGATATCGTCTTCAGTCTCATCGTGATTAATCTTTCGTCGATGAACTTTGAGTGCGATCTCCCTGGTCTTCGGAGCAGGCTCTTCGAAGTCCTTGAGGTCAAGCTCGTGAGTCATGAGCTTGCCCATCAAAGTCTCCATAGACATACTTGTGAGATCATTTCCTTCTATGATGGCTGTCACCTTAGGGTTCCAAATCTTTGGTAGCCCTCTGAGTAGCTTGCGGATCTTCTCATGGTTTGAGTACTGCTTACCAAGCGAGGATAACGGGTTGATGATGTCGAGGAATCTTGTAAACATTTGAGTGATCGTCTCATTTGGCTTCATCTTGAAGGCTTCGTACTCTTGAGTGAGACGGCTTATCTTAGATTCCTTGACTTGAGTGGTTCCTTCATGCGTCACTTCCAGAAGTCTCCATACTTCATGAGCAGTGGTGCATGTAGAGACCCTGTTAAACTCGTTCGTGTCTATAGCACAGAATAAAGCATTAATAGCCCTAGCATCTAGACTTGCCTGTTTCTTCTCCTCGACAGAATATTTGTCGTGTGGTTTCTCATTGAGGTCACCATCGACAACTATCCTGGCAGGCTTTTTGTAACCGTCAGTGACGACAGTCCACAGGTCAAAGTCTAGAGACTTAAGATAGAAGCTCATCCTTGTTTTCCAATATGTGTAGTTAGTCCCATCAAATAGGGGAGGCCTATGAGTGGACTGACCTTCACCATGATTGGAAATCAAGGATTGTGTGGTTGCCATGGATCAGCTCTTAGGATGTTAGTCCTTGTAAAGAGAACAGAGCTCTGATACCAATTGAAGAACAGTTTGGCAACTCTAGAGGGGGGGTGAATAGAGTATATATATAATGACCAATTAAAAAATTACTCTTTCACGAACAATGAATAATCAGAGTAAAATGCGGAATGTAAATGAAAGACAAGAGAGCATACGCAAACACAGCAATTTTAACCTGGTTTCCCTCGTGGAGGACTAGTCCAGGCCTGAGAACTCTAGCTCAGGATTAAATCCACTATTTGTGAAATAGTAGCTTACAACCCGTGCCTTTACTTCAGAAGAGCACGTCAACTTCTTACAGAGAATCGCAGTGGCGATTGCTTGGAATTGTCCAAGCGATTTCTTCACTCTTGTACAAGAATCCTAACTGAGAGATGCTGAGCACTCGAGACTTAGGAGGCTTGTGGCTAGTAGATGGGAAGGGTATGGCTTATAGAGCTTGTAGGAGAGAAGAGAAGAGAAGATTGAGTGAATCAAAATGAGAGAATTCATGTCCTATTTATACTGATTTTTGAGGCAGAATTCGGCCAGAATTCGGGTAGAAGAATTCAAAAAATTTGGCCGTTGGACAGCTAGCAACCAGCTAACCCTAAAATTAGGGTTCCTGATTTCTAGGGGACAGAGTTCGGCCCGAACTCTGTGTGGAGGCAGAGTTCGGCCCGAACTCTGTCTCCAGAGCACAGAGTGATTCTAAGTGGGACTTGTGGGCAATTTTGTTTTGGTGGAGCTTGGGATTTTGGGTAGGCTTGTAGACTAAGTTCCAAGAGCTCAGCATAACTCAGAGTACATACTTCTAGACTCAATGAAATGAAAAAGTACAGACTCGAAAGTATACTGAGAGTCGGAAACTGAGCTGTCGTTTGTCCCGAACTGAAAGCAGACGTCGTGTGTCGTATTGAATTTATACAGATATTATTTAGTCAATGTAGTCAATATTTGGTTGACTGTGACTTTGTGTCAACAGCCACTGCACTATCCGTGTCATGATTTCTAGTCGTCTTGTACTTCAAAACTCTACCATGGCTAAAGTCATCTACCGTAATAATTAACTAAATAATTATTCATAAAAAAAATCTAAAATAACCATTTAAATTAAATAAATAAAAAAATATTTCAAGATTTTCGGGAAGGGGAGCTACAAATCTATCCACCTTAAAATAATTTCGTCCTCGAAATTCTAATTCATAAATATTCCTAAAAATTCAAAAAGGAAATCCGCCTTAACCTCAATTTCCTTAAATTTAATTTCTCAAAAAAATAGTTTACATCATCCTCCTAGCAATTTTATAACTATACAAAATCGAGGACTTCTACCCACCTTTGGTCACATAACTCCTCAAAACACAGGTCACTAAAACTTTATAACCTTCCAACTAGTTGTTAAACTTACTACCAACAGCAATCTAGAACATATGGCTCTATTATCCTCATTAACTATCAAGCAACTAAAAATTAATTAATCAAGCAATATTATACTATAACCTAAGGACTTTTGGTAAATACTAGACAACACGATCGTTCGTCCCATTGAAATAAAGAGGGACGAGAATCAATGGTATAGAAAGCAAGGAAGTATAATCGAGAGCAAATATGGAGTTTTCAAGGACGTAGAGAATTTCTAGGAGAATTTTCAAGGCAGAGTGGATTGAGATTTCCACGGTTTAGTCAGATGCGCAGGCTCGTATCAGTACAGTCATGTAACTGATACGATATGCTCTGACCTGTATCGGCCACCACAAAAACTTGTCACGACCCGCTCCCGCTTTTTCGGATGCGAGCTCGAGAGCAAGCCAGCTACGCATCAAGCGGACTCCAGCCCGACTCGAATACGTAGACGCTGTCACGGCCATGGCAATGGGCCTAATCAAGGCAAGGCAAAACTATATCTCAATCCACAATAAGAATAATAAACAAGAATGAACAAGTATAGGTCGTGGTCTGCAGCCCACTAGCATACGTGTTCGATTAGACTCCAAGAAATAACATGAGTCTTTAAACTGAATCAATAAATATGATATATCATGATGATGGAAGGAAAACACGAGCTGGATGAACTAGATAATAAATATGGTATCAATACCTGAATCCTGTAAGCAATATCATCACATTTGGACCCCACAAGTGTCATAATCATCCGCCATCCAGAGTTGCTAACTAACTCCACACAGTAACTAACCTGAAGAGATCATCAGGTCCTCAGGTGACATAGCAAGATGCATAAAAACATGCCTATATAGCAGTTTATCATGCAATAAAGAAAATACAGGAAATAAATGGAAAAAGACCAATCAGCATGAAAACACGACTATACACGACTGGAAGAACCACTACGCATAAACGAACTGCTGGAGGATAACAAGAGAACACGATGTCAACGGATAACCAATCGAATACTCAAACCGTCGCCCCTAGTGTGGACTCGCAGGTTTGAACAACTACTAGCCCTCGCCCCTAGTGTGGACTCGCAGGCTAGCGTCACCCTCGTCCCTAGTGTGGACTCGCAGGTGTGAACCATATACTACTAACCCTCGTCCCTGGTGTGGACTCGCAGGCTAGCATTGTAATACCCCGCTCCGTACGGTGCATTACGCTGAGATATTGACTCAGCGAGTCGCGTTGACCGAAAGAAATATATCAATGTGAAGTGCCGCGTTGCCCCGAAGGATGAGTGCGTTGAATCGGCTCGAAGATTCTAAGAAATCGAATCAACCAAGGCGCAAGTCCGAATCGATGCAAGTATTGATTGTAGTTGGTTTCGTGTGCAGGTTATACTTTGACGCGAAAATATTAGAGGTCGATCTTTTGCCATATTTAGTAAGGGGTCCGCGAAATCAAATCGACGCCTTACGACGGGCTGGGCCTTGGGCACGGTAAGGAAAATCAGACGTATAATTCAATGAAGCACGAAGTGCTCGAATGGCTAAGTCAGGAGAGTGGCCGTGCAATAGAGTTATAAAATCGAGCCATATCGGCTCGGCAAAACGACAAAGGCGTATCGACTCAAGGTGGGAGGATTGACTTCTTTTTACTCCTTCATTCGATAAGTCAAATATATCATTGTATGCTAAGTTAACCTATCGACACCAAGGGCGTGGTCCGATCGGAGATAAATCATAGTGTATGTTGAACACTAAGTTAGTACAATTGAAATAAAACGTACATCAATATGCACGAGTCACTATGTAACATTGGATATCGCAAAGGCGAGCGGCTCGGTGCGCAAGCCGCAAGAACATGGGATAACTGTACTCGGCGAGTGCCTTAGTGCACGAACCATACCGTGCCTTTGCTGCACGAGTTAGACGGCTAGAACATTGGAAGACAATAGGCGAGCGCCCTAGTGCGCAAGCCCGAACATTGAATGCTAAGTTATAGAACATGGGGATACGGTCTAAACGTGCCTACGTACACGGGATAATAAAAGATGGCTTCGTTGCGAGAGAATACAGTTGTGGCATGAGTGTGGCGGAACTGTCGAATATGACATGGTGCCTCGAAAGGTGTTCGAAACCTTCGGGTCGTTCGGTTGACGAGCATTGAGTTGAGGCACGATGCCATTGAATCATTGAAACGAAGTATGAAATCTAAGAACACAGAAAGTCAACGAAAGAGACGCGAGATGATAAAGTCTGAGTCTCGGACTCAAGACGATGTTTGGTTGTTTGAATTTGATTGCTTGAATGATAAGAGCGTTGCATGGTCGAATGGAATGGACGAGAGATAAAATGTGATATCTTCCGTGCACGGGTGTTTCCCCCAAACGGTTAAATGTCGGAGCGCCCCAAAACCGCTTGGCCTAGGAGGGAATCGAATAATCTTTGTAGGCGCACATCCTTAAACGAGATAGGAAAAGCCACAAATGATGGTATGCAGCAGGAATGTTTCGGTTGTTGGGATGTGACCCAACCCGTGAAACGCCGGGCAGCCCGACCAAATATTGAGAAAAGAATGGGAGAAAAGAAAGGAACTCCTTTAGTCCATTCCGGCACGGATACGCCAACGGCCCTCATATAGTTAAGGAACGATGGGTTGAAAGTGTAGGCGCGTATGCATCCCGCATAGAGATCCTGCTTAGAGATGCACATATAACATGACAGGAAAGGAATGCGGCGTATTCATCTTGCGTCGGTGCAAGGGCGAGTGCGTCGACTTGGTAAGTCACGCCACGAAATAAACACAAGATTGCTTACTTGCTTGTACATTCAATTCGATAACATGTTGCTATGGTAACATGCTTTACGCTTTCAAAGATGCCATGAAATTGATCCTAAGGAGAACATAGCAAGATCATAAGCTAAGTTGCATGATTCAACGTAAATATTATAATGTTGGTTTGGAAAGAAGATCTTTGCTTCAGTACATACGAGGACGAACGTACTGATCCCCCACCAGCTTCATGTAGCGTGCAGGGAATGGATGGCTCACGGCGAAGCGTTGCTTGAACGTGTTGAGGCTTGGAATGTCGAAGCGCATTGAAGCGTGCAATCGTATTGACGCTCGGAATACGTAACTGGATTGATGCGGCCGAGATATAGAAGGCATGATGTATGGAACGGTGAAATCCTTTATGGAAAAGAGAGAACCTGAGTGTTGTAGCCAATCTGGCATATATTGTTAGGCTATCGAAAGCCATTGTAATCTCAGTTTCAGATATCAATAAAGATAATTCTTTCGTATACTCTGTTTTCCTTTCGTTGTTAATATCAAATCAAAAGATAACCATTTGAGAACTTGTCATCTTGCCTTGCACGAGCGCAACTCCAGGCTCGTGCAGCATCATGCCCCCTGCGAGGACGATGATTCGGGTGATTCCGGGTCGGGGCATGACAAATTGGTATCAGAGCTCTAGGCTCAATTTCCTCTGGACGCTCGCTTCATTACAATTCTAAAAGTTGCCCACCACCACTTGATATCACTCTTGACTCTACTCGATGCCGCACTGGATGTTCCATACAATAAGTCTAATACAGATCATAAAATTTTGCCGTATGTGTTTTGGAAATTTCATGATGTTTGCTAAGAAAGTCGCGAAGGGTATATTGCATTGAATGCAACGAGCCGTAAAAATGTTAGTTGCTGCAAGCGCAACAAATTGTGAAATACGATTTGAGATATTGTCGCAATGTAACATGTTGAAAGAGAAATAAAATGATGCACGAAGTGCAGCGAGTTAATTGTGAATATGCGTTAAAATGAAAGTGAGAAGTGATAAGCCAATACCGAATGTGTTAAACGGATTGAGCATTGACTTGGAAAGCCGAAAATAAGTCGTTGCACGATGTGCAAAGAAAATTGGAAATAAATCGTTGTATAAAGTGAAATGAGATATCGAAAATAAATCGTAGCACGATGTACAACGCGTATCAAAAGTAAAATTTGTTGCACGGGGTGCAGATGATATCAAATAAATTGTTGCACGAGATTCAACGTAAGAAAAGAATTAAAATCATAAATCGATAGAACGAATCGTTCGGTTGCACACCAAACTTATGTTGGCAAACGAGAATATTGACCGAGTTGTGTCAGATTTTGATAGAATCAAAGTTACGGTTGTGATCAAGCATCGAAAATCGTGAGTCGGAAGAGATTGTCGATTTATACTAAGTATAGTGCGAGGGAAATGGCTTGATTTCGAGTGGTATATGCCATACCACGTAGGCGATGAATGACTCGATTTCGTGTGGTATATGGTATAGCACTTGTGTGATGAATTGTATCGACGCGTTGTGAGAATTGCGGAAGGTTTGTCCGCAACGGTGTCATGACCCGCACCCGTTTTTCGGATACGAGACGTGTCCAAGCCAGCCTACGCCGCAGAGTCGGCGGTAGAACGCTGTCAAGCCCGCAAGAATAAATGCTCAAGAAAATAACATTTGATGCTCATTCACATTTCTAAATTGTTACAACATTTACAACATTTATAATTAAGAAAATACAGGATTTTATAATTAATGAAATTGATACAATTGCTTTCTATTTCTAGGTTGTCTGCAGCATACCCAAGTTCTCCCAGTGCTAAGAGTGATCACAGCTATACCTGAAAAATGTTGGTTTCCAGTCAGGAATGGAACAAGTACACAAACCGACGGCAATGCAAAATACAATAGAATTAATAAGACATGAAAATAGCATATGGAATACAAAAGCTGGTAAGAAACTGATGACAAAGCACGAGAGAAAAGTAAACAAGGAAAAACTAATAAAAGACATCTATCTAGGTGGTGTAAAATATCTGTTTTGACATATGAACGGCTAGGGGGTAAATCCGGCATCTACACGTGCCGTGTGCAGATGCTATTGTTCACGAATAGACATCTTGGGATATTTTCTGGGTAGTCCACATGCCTACTAAGATATTTCCCCTCCCGACTACTCCGTGTGACGAGCGTGTCAACAAGCAGCAAGATATATGTATAGACATGAAATAAAAAGACTACTATGAATCGGAAAACAATCAGAAAGTGCACTTGCCTGTCGTCTCGAGCTGCGAATACCAACTTAATGTTGAGTTGGAGTCCAAGTGACCTGTTTGTAACATACACCTACTGTCAATATACATCAAAGGTAACACTAGTCTATATATTCATTTGTTTAGTTACCTAGGTTGGTTCTTAAGGAGGGTTTGGGTATTTGGCTAATCATGGTCTTGTTAAGTTCTGTGTTGGGACTGCCTTTGTATTCACTCAAGCTCTCAATTAAAAACAGTGGCTACAACATCCTTCCCTAAATTGGCTCTAGGATCCTATACTCAACTCTACTCCTCTTGATACTTCCTTGACATGTAGCTCAAAGTGTGGCATAACATAACTTCTGATAATTTACACTTTACTCTAACACACCACACACATAGGTTGTATGACCCTTTAACACTATTCCCTCCAGACCAGCCTCCAACTACTATAACTATAGCAGGAAACTAGTACTCAGTCCATGCCCTGGCACTGATTATGGCTTACTCTACAGTTACATGTAGGGTGTGGTAGGCAAACCTTCTTTAGCTATTGTAGAGTAGTATATGGTTATTATTGCTGTCAAAGGCAATTGGTTTTCAACAGATAACTCCTCATGTTCATACCTGTCTTGACCCATGGCATCAACTCTGTGTATAATGACCACACCATAGTATTATATGTGTCATGGCTTCTAATGCATAATTTGAGCATCAAACTTTTATTGAGATGGTAGGACAGAACAAAGTCAAGGTAAATATGACCTGTGTACTCATTCTATACAGCTCTAAGAGTGCTACTGGGATTTAAACATGGTCTTGGCATATCTTGGCCTGCATTTTATGGAGTGCATCAGGTAAATACAAGAGCCTAAATCTATCAAAAGATGCTGACAACCAGCAAGTGAAAGAGAACAGCAGTATACTACAATCAAGAATTAAATGTATACTTACTCGAGATCAAAACCACTGAATCACCGGTATCTTAATGGTAGGTACCTGAAACCAATGTCCAGTGTTGTTTCTAACCTCTCCTTCAGATTTGACAGCTATATTACAGTTATCTTATTCATCTTTCACCACAGGTGCCCCTGCATGTTTCCCTGTCTAGACTAGGCTTGTCTACTAACTTATAGACCAACTACTGTACCAGGGTATCCACATATGGTATGTAGACTGTGCACCACTCTATTGACCAACATCTATATGTGTGATGGAATCAAGTGAACCTGACCTCTCTCTACTGATACAATATGTTGTACACCATTGAAAGGATAGGTTCCATGGTCCAGGCATGGGCTTGGACAAATACAGGATCATATCCTTGAAACAAGTATATCTGAACATCATGGCAACTAGACAAGGATGAGGACTTACACTATAATGGACTGGTGTCAGGTATAGGCATGGGTTGACCTTCCAGGATGCAAGGTTAATCCTGGTCTTGCAGTCGATCTAATACAAGTTTGAACAGACCCAAGTATTAGTTGATACCTCATGGTTAGTGGCCAACTGAAACCACACTAATACCATGGTATCCCATCATTCCCCTACCCCCAAGTCCAAGGAGGACTAAACCACATATTAATCCATCAAGGACTGAATCATCAGGCATAGCAAGTCTTATAAATGGGACTGAGCCAATTACTAACTGGGTCACAAAAATTTCCAGTTATCACAGATGTATCAGAACACAAGTTTTCCCACTGTTGTCAGTATGAGAACTGAACAAAAGGACCAAGGCTTTGATACATGATTCCTCAAGTTGCAGGGCAACATGGGCCAAGCTTCATGACATCCTCTTCCATTTGAATCAGGAAAACAAGCACAATTATGTAACTTAAATTAGTCAACTGGCAAGAGATCATAATACATGTTCAACCTTCATACAAGGGTGAGACCAGTCCATATGTATTGATACACAAGATCCCTCATGTGATGGATCACAAGCCTATAAGGCTACTGTCCTGCAGTCAAGGCCTAGAGTGACATCTGCACAGGTTAATATACTGTGCCAACTCCCACGTCTGCTTACAGGGGTGAAGGCAAAGCTTAAGGACCAGGCAAGGCTAACCCTTCCTGTATGTTTTATACTACACATCAGTTTGTAGAAGACACTATACCATTAACACTTCGGGCCTGGTTCAGGAATATTTCTCGAGACTCTGGTTTAGGCATTATATCAAACACTTAAGTTTTCTCTCTTGATTTCTCATCCTACAGCCATATACATGCCTGTGCATGTTGGTTTTTAACAGGAATTGAATTGCGAGGACGAGGATTACCTGTCGAAGAGTGATTGTTCTCCAAGACTTCGAGTGGCTCCTCAAAGCAGAGTTGGGAAGGTGCGACAGGAAATTCTAGGGTTTGGGGAATTGCACGGTCCATTGATCCTTAGTATTTATACTATGGTTCAGGAATCAGTTGGAAAAGTAGGATCAAAATCCCTTTGTTCTTATCAAAGTGGGATTCGAAATCAGCTCTCCCCAGGTTTAAATCTTTTGGCCGTTTAGGATTTAAACTCTTGTGGGTTTGTATTATAGCCCTTAATAAATCTGATATTTTGGAAAACTCTTCTTTACTAACCTTCAATACATATAAGTGCTATTAAATTATACCCTATTACGCAACTACTGTTTATTAATATATAACTAAGGCTTTTTAGCAAATTATTCAGCAAAATAATTTAATAATAATAGAAATTCCGGGTCGAGGACTCACAATGGACGGGGGAGTACCGAGACTCGATTGAAAATTTGTATGACGGTATGTTGATGCAAGTGTTCTTCGAAAATCGATTGGGACGATAAGGCGAGGCTCGTATCAATGAATGATGTCTCGGACGAGAATTATAAGTCGGTCGGACGACCGAGACTAGCAGGAACGATTATGCCTTGAAGTAATAATCGAACCGACGGGAAAGGAAAACTCGAGCTTACGAATGAGTCGCACGACTTGCGATCTCGATAGAAATGTTGGGCGACGCGAATCGAATCGTGTGACTTGCGATCTCGATAGAAATGTTGGGCGAGACGAATCGAATCGCATGACTTACGATTTCGATAGAAATGTTAAGCGATACGAATTGTAATCGAATCGCACGATGTGCGACTTCGGTGAAGAGTTGGTTGACGTGAGTAATCGTGCCTAAGAAATAGTTTGTTACGTTACGGTGAAACTCATTTGAGTATGACTGAAAAATATGCGAAACTTAGAGGGCGAGATCGTATGACTTGAGGGTTCGATGTTGGATAATCGGTAACTCAGTTACGCAATCAAAGTATAGCGGGATGCGACGAATCGGAAAATGAGTTGATGCGTATAGAAAAGTTTGTTGTGAACTTGGACATATGCAATACAAGTTGTAGACGTTGAAACAGATTCAAAGTTGACCCTTACGTTATCGAAATGGATACGGCGTATCGAGATCGATACGTAAGGAAACGTAAGCACGATGTAGGAATACAAAATGGAGTGTGCCTTGCGCTATCAAAGTTTTGTAAATAACCATACGAGAATGAAACGAACTGGTTGATCATGAACTTTGTGATTAATCAAGACGAGACTATAAGTCATCGACGATTGTTCGATGCGTATAGCATCTCGTGTGTCGACCCGCGAATAAGATATAATTGAACTCGATATGAGTAGATGTTTCATAAATTGCGAAATCATCGACGGTAGTGCATGACTTGACTCGGAGGATAGTTGCGCATCAGTTGCGCCGATAGAAATAGTTTTATCCGAAATTTGGGAAGTCGTATAGAATCGTCGGAATGTAATTTGGCTCCGAAATAAGATATAGCATGGTTCGTAGTAAACTGTCCTTCGGTGATGATCCATAGTTATCGAGCGTAGCTTCGGGGCAGCTGACCCTAGAAGACTTGACCGCCAAATCAAATTGAATGCTGCAGACCGTAAGATGACCCATGCGATATCGCATATGAGATTGCACCGATAACAAAGATAACACGGTGCATGTTGACGATAAGTCTAGGCGATCGAGAATTGTTGGAACAACTTTCGATTGAGAATGATATAGTTAGATTTTGAGTATTCGTTGGATGAATACTTGAATGGTTATGTTGGTCGACGGTCGAACTAGAATTTACCAACGGACTTTGTGATTCGGATAGGCGATTGCGAGAAACATACTATACACGAGAGGGAATGATAAGGGAATGACTTATGAGTCATGTCGTTAGATTCGGATTCACCTTGCAATTGAGCTTGCATGAATCAAAAATTTACATTCGATGTTGCGAGATGGATAAGTTGGGAATTTGGCTAGTGAATTCCTACTCGTTAGGAAATTGAATGTAAGACGCGTCGTAAAGACCTTCATGCTAAGGCGATCGTTGCCTTGAGCACCGTCGTCTTGATGTAAACTTTCGTGTCGGATAGATTGTGGCCTTTGTGTAATGTCAATTTAAAGTTGCGTCGGGAGAAGTTAAGCACGGGGACTATGTGAGTAACCTAGCAGACATAGTCCTGAATGTTGATGCATTTGTAAGTCAACAAAGGAAATCGTATCGAGATAAGTTGCATAAGCCAGACTTCGAAAATAGTTGGGTGGCGACTTCGAACGTAAGGCGTTGCGAAGGATCGTTGCAATCGGATGCGCAACGGCTCGACGCGACGCGTAGAATTGATAGTCCCGATGAAACATACGAAATAAGAAATACGATTTTGAATCGCATCATGTGCCTTGACTTTTGTTGGATGATCGCGTGTGTATCAATATGCATATGCAATAAACTGCGAGAACTTATGCTAAGGATAAGTCCGATCGAGAGTACGAGATGGCAAACATAGGATTGAAATTTACCTGTCAGCTTTGTTCCAATTTGCTACCACTGAAATTGGTCAAAATACATATATCTTCGGGATGCCTTGAATATAGGTATGAATCCAAATCGAGTTGTATACAAAATTCAAATCGAGCTGCAGGTAAGACTATGAAATGTTAATGAAAAGCTTGCGAGATAGTGTGAAACTGAACAACGTTGGTGGGACGAGATCGTGAAAAGATCTATAAAATACTTAGTGGGAGTGTTGGTTTTGGTTCGAGGACGAACCTTGTTTTGAGTGGTATATTCTGTAATGCTCCGCTCCGCACGGTGCATTACGCTGAGACATTGACTCAGCGAGTCGCGTTGACCGAAAGAAATATTTCGATGCGAAGTACCGCGTTACCCCGAAGGATGAGTGCGTTGAATCGGCTCGAAGATTCTAAGAAATCGAATCGACCAAGGCGCAAGTCCGAATCGATGCAAGTATTGATTTTAGTTGGTTTCGTGTGCAGGTTATACTTTGACGCAAAAATATTAGAGGTCGATCTTTTGCCATATTTAGTAAGGGGTCCACGAAATCAAATCGACGCCTTACGACGGGCTGAGACTTGGGCACGGTAAGGCAAACTGGACGTATAATTCAATGAAGCACGAAGTGCTCGAATGGCTAAGTCAGGAGAGTGGCCGTGCAATGGAGTTATGAAATCGAGCCGTATCGGCTCAACAAAACGACAAAGGCGTATCGACTCAAGGTGGGAGGATTGACTTCCTTTTACTCCTTCATTCGATAAGTCAAATATATTATTGTATGCTAAGTTAACCTATCGACGCCACGGGCGTGGTCCGATCGGAGATAAATCATAGTGTGTGTTGAACACTAAGTTAGTACAATTAAAATGAAACGTGCATCAATATGCACGAGTCGCTATGTAATATTAGATATCGCAAAGGCGAGCGCCTCGGTGCGCAAGCCGCAAGAACATGGGATAACTGTACTCGGCGAGTGCCTTAGTGCACGAACCATACCGTGCCTTTGCTGTACGAGTTAGACGGCTAGAACATTGGAAGACAATAGGCGAGCGCCCTAGTGCGCAAGCCCGAACATTGAATGCTAAGTTATAGAATATGGGGATACGGTCGAAACGTGCCTACGTGCACGAGATAATAAAAGATGGCTTCGTTGCGAGAGAATACAGTTGTGGCATGAATGTGGCGGAACTGTCGAATATGATATGGTGCCTCGAAAGGTGTTCGAGACCTTCGGGTCGTTCGGATGACGAGCATTGAGTTGAGGCACGATGCTATTGAATCATAGAAACGAAGTATGAAATGTAAGAACACAGAAAGTTAACGAAAGAGACGCGAGATGATAAAGTCTGAGTCTCGGACTCAAGACGATGTTTGGTTGTTTGAATTTGATTGCTTGAATGATAAGGGCGTTGTATGGTCGAATGGAATGGACGAGAGATAAAATATGATATCTCTCGTGCACGGGTATTTCCCCTAAACGGTTAAATGCCGGAGCACCCCAGAACCGCTTGGCCTAGGAGGGAATCGAATAATCTTTGTAGGCGCACATCCTTAAATAAGATAGAAAAAGCCGCAAATGATGGTATGCAGCGGGAACGTTTCGGTTGTTGGGATGTGACCCAACCCGTGAAATGTTGGGCAGCCCGACCAAATATTGAGAAAAGAAGGAGAGAAAAGAAAGGAACTTCTTTAGTCCATTCCGGCGCGGATACGCCGACGGCCCTCATATAGTTAAGGAACGATGGGTTGAAAGTGTAGGCGCGTATGCATCCCGCATAGAGATCCTGCTTAGAGATGCACATATAACATGACAGGGAAGGAATGTGGCGTATTCACCTTGCGTCGGTGCAAGGGCGAGTACGTCGACTTGGTAAGTCACGCCACGAAATAAACACAAGATTGCTTGCTTGCTTGTACATTCAATTCGATAACATGCTGCTATGATAACATGCTTTACGCTTTCAAAGATGCCATGAAATTGACCCTAAGGAGAACATAGCGAGATCATAAGCTAAGTTGTATGATTCAACGTAAATATTACAATGTTGGTTTGGAAAGAAGATCTTTGCTTCAGTACATGCGAGGACGAACGTACTGATCCCCCACCAGCTTCATGCAGGGTGCAGGGAATGGATGGCTCACGGCAAAGCGTTGCTTGAACGTGTTGAGGCTTGGAATGCCGAAGCGCATTGAAGCATGCGATCGCATTAACGCTCGAACTACGCAACTGGATTGATGCGGCCGAGATATAGAAGACATGATGTATGGAACGGTAAAATCCTTTGTGGGCAAAAGAGAACCTGAGTATTGTAGCCAATCTGGCATATATTGTTAGGCTATCGAAAGCCATTGTAATCTCAGTTTCTGATATCAATAAAGAGAATTCTTTCGTATACTCTATTTTTTTCGTTGTTAATATCAAATTAAAAGATAACCATTTGAGAACTTGTCATCTTTTCTTGTACGAGCGCAACTCCAGGCTCGTGCGGCATCACGCCCCCTGCGAGGACGATGATTCGGGTGATTCCGGGTCGGGGCGTGACAAGCATCACCCTCGCCTCTAATGTGGACTCGCAGGTGTGGACAGATAACTACTAACCCTCGCCCCTAACGTGGACTTGCAGGTTAGCTTAACTACTAACCCTTGCCCCTGATGTGGACTCGCAGGTTAGCTTAACTACTAACCCTCGCCCCTTATATGGACTCGCAGGTTAGCTTCAAGAATTTCAAGGTACAGCAGTTCCGTTATGACTTATTCATCCTATGACACGATACGACTCAGTCCAAGTACAAGTGATGACACGATACGACCCAATCATGATACATGAGAAAACCAATCCAATGTGAACTACAAAATTAACTATAAACAAGAACTATATATACGTATATCCAATATGAACTACAAAGCTAATTATAAACAAAGGCTATACATATACTAGCAGGCATGATATACAAATCATATATAAATAATCAACTAGTAAAACTGTATAATAATATAAATATACATGTAAATAAACTGTAGAGGGAGGCAAGGTATCTTGCCTGGTGGTTGCATGTAGATCCAAATACATCTCGTCAAACTGATAAGCCACATGAGTCAAATCTCACAATAGTCTTCGAAAGCTGAAACAGACATTGCCAACATTCTTAGAATAGTCAAATTAGCTAGGATTGCCAGTCCTTAAGTCCAATTCTGGACACATGGGCAAAACGATAATTTCGGGCAAAAACGATGTCCGCCGTTGGATCCGCTTTACACCGAAAAACATGCCAGAGTCAATGGTCTCTAAAGTCGTCAAACTATTTGTCTACGGATTCGTTTTTTCGATATGAACCCAACCGTATGTCCAAAGTTGAATTCCGACGGGCCGTGCACAAAATAACCCATTGAGTCGGACCGTGGGGCCCGCAAAACGGCGATCTGATCAACTATCTCAGAATTGGACCAAACTTGGCATACAGGACCAGAAAAACGATACGGTCCTGTTGGCACAATTTTTGTCTCGATCTGACGAGCGTGCACAAAGTAATTAAGAAGTTTGCACAGAGGTCGATACGGTAAATTTTGACGGATACGCATCAAATTCATCGATCACACGCGACCAATTTGTATTTTGTCAAAGCCCACACGTCCATGAAGCCGTTATGCACCTTTCGATGCATTCGTTTCACGACCACGTCGTCCGGAATGGCGGGACGCACGTCGTATCAAAGGTTTTTCTAGTTTTTTAATATTTTAAAAACAGTTTTTCGCCAAACATTGGAATCGAATAACTTTGAACCTACTCAATGAAATCAGGATCCATAAAAAGGGTTCTGCCCTCGCATATGTTGTCTATAAGTCTATTCAATTAGATTTTTTGTTTTCTAACAGAATTGACCAATTTTGGCCTCCCAAGGTGGGTGTATGGATTCGAAATGCTGTCCTGGTTTGGACAATTTTTGCCAATCTTTGGGCTCGTTTTACGATGCACATGACGTAAAATAAATCAGATTATTTGAAGGGAATCGGGGTTGTATAGTTTGGGAACACACCTGAACAATTGGATCGACAAACGATCCGCTGCGTGTCGAGAAGTTCGGTCACGAACTCGGGCCCGCTGCTGTTGTCGCGTCCCTTTGTTCGCGTGCTGCTGTCTTCTCGGGTTTGCGCGACAACCGTCCGACGGTCCTTCGACGACGCACGACCGTCTGGGTGGCCGCCCATGCTATGGAGATGGCGGCGATGGTTCGGGGTTAGGGTTTTATGGATCCCAACTCTCTCGGTTTTGATCTATCTATATATAAATACGGGTCTCTCTTTCTCGGTTTTGGCTGTGCGTTTAACAGGAGTTGGGTTCTGCTCGGCCTTGGTTGAACTGAGATCGGCTGGGCCGGGCTGGGCTCTTGGTTTGGAGGGTGTTGGGGCTCGGCCTGGGAAAGACCCTGGCTAGGTTTAGTTGTTATTTTATTAATAAAAGATTTTCCTTTATTACTATTAGCAACAAATATATTATATATATATATATATATATATATATATATATATATATATATATATATATATATATATATATATATATATATTCGTATATGTGTATATGTGTATATATATAAATATATAGGTGTATATATATAAATATATATATATATACACATACACTCATACACCTATATATTTATATATATACACATATACACATATACGAATATATATATATATATATATATATATATATATATATATATATATATATATATATATATATATATAAAAATAAAAAAAATAAATATATATATATATATATATATATATATATATATATATATATATATATATATATATATATATATATATATATATATATATATATATATATATATATATATATATATATATATATCTTATACACACACGCAAATACGTATATATATTTATATATTCATACACATGTGCACACACACACACACACACACACACACACACACACACACACACACACACACACACACACACATATATATATATATATATATATATATATATATATATATATATATATATACACATACATTTATGTATTTATTTATATAACTCTTTGTATATTTATAAATATCTTCCATGCATACCTACCCTTACAACAATAAATATTCACAACAACCCAAAATAATATCCTAATAATATAATTCATAATATAGTGTCTTATTTATAGAATATATATATATATACACATATACATATCATTATAATAAATGATTTAATAAATATAAATCGCCAATTCCTAAATATATACACAAAAATATTTGCATTTACTAAACATGTCTACAAGGTCGTATTTGGTCCCACTGTATGCCTACATGGGCTTGGATTTGACTTGGGCCCAATCTGGTCAGGTTCGGTACAACCGGGTTCCCTAAAACTCAACAATATAATTAAATAATAAATAAAATCTTCGGTACGGTTAAGTCGTAACTTGGCCTGGTTTTCCTAGTTAGGACGTCACTATGGCTCGGCCTTCCCTACCAGGGCTAATACACTAGTCAAAGTACGCCACTGCACTATCCGTGCCATGATTCCTAGTCGTCTTGTACTTCAAAACTCTAGCATAGCTAAAGTCATCTACCGTAATAATTAACTAAATAATTATTTATAAAAAAAATCTAAAATCACCATTTAAATCAAATAAATAAAAAAATATGTCAAGATTTCCGGGAAGGTGAGCTACAGTTGAACTTTAAGAATTTTGTTGGCGGAAAGGAATAGAAAAAAGGGCCTAAGAAACACCCACCTAGAAAGATTGCACCGAGAGTAGGAGAAAGCTTCGCGATGGCCAAGCGTTAGTTACACGATGTCATGCCCCGATCCTATAGGAGAGATCGTCCTCGCTAAGGCGTGATGTCGCACGAGCCTAGATTGCGCTCGTGCAAGGCGGGTTCTATAATGGCCGATTACAGCGGCTGCGACGGGGTCGTCACGCAGAAGTCCCATACAGAGACATTGAATAATAGCAGCGGAGATTTAGAACAAAACACAAGTCATTCAAAAGATGCATTTTATTGATATTGAAACAAGGATTACAATGTGGCGCAAGGCCAAGATTACAATCATTCAAGCTCACTCTTCTCACATTACGAGTCACTTAGCTCTCTCTCATCTTTCAATACATGTCTCGAGCCAGCGGATGCTTCGGAAGGCGACGTTCATACATTATGTCCCGTATAAGTCCAGACTCCACGCAGTCATACGCCTCGAATCGCCAAGGAACTCCGTACCTCGACGCATCCAAGCGAGCTCCGCGCCACGAGCTTCTACCTGTGTCCGCACATGAAAACTGTGTGGGTGTCAGTACTCAACTGTACTGGTAGAGTGAGCTCCTCGCCCACCCATACAAAATCGATACGTTCATTTACTCTGTGCAGCTTAATCTCTTTTTGATTGTCTTGCTAGTCTTACCTTAGGATCAAATTTAGAACAAGATGCCTTGGTCTATACTTTGGTAACAAAATGAAAGGGTCGTGCTATATTCATTTTGAGACTTCAATATATTCGAGGCAGTGCCTCGCCGAGTATAAAATTATGCAACTCGACTGTGCCAAGACATTCACTTCTTTCATGTGCCTCTAGACCATTCTCGTGCCAACGACGTCAAGGGGAAGACTCGTGCTGGTCGTGCCAATACACTTGCTCGTGCCTTAAGATCGAGACCGTGCCATCCAAGGATCAACCAAACTTAACCAATTTGCCTTACGACCTTTCCTGACTAAACTCCAGATGAAGCCACATTCATGCCGAAGCACGTGTCCTTGCTATAGCCAAATCTTAGGCTCCAGAATGGTGATGCAACCGTGCACACCTAACTCGTGCCGATTCAAGGTTAGCGCTTGCTATAAGCATAACTTGTTAACCCAACTCGTAACCTGCTAGTACTCGACACAATCCAAGGGAATACATGCGGATAGCCGCTATTATGCCGACACATCTATATGAGTGGTCACTAGCAATGTCAAGCTATCCTAGATTTTTGTATACGGTGGCCATCCACGTGGCGAGGTACGAGCTCCCACTGAATGACCCGCAACCTATATTGTCACGCCCCAGAACCAGAATACTGGAGAGCGGGGGCGAATATAGCCAGCTACGTATATTGAAGTGCAATCCACCTCGCTATACGGTCACGGCTGTCTAGATACATGAGGGTTTAACTACAATCCATTAGTCTCCTATGGTCAATAACAAGCCTAAATATCTCAATCTCAAGCAAGCAAGTAAAGTTACAAGATGTAAGATCGCCAAATATACAATAGTAAGGCATCACAGACATTATATATTCAGCTGATCATGAAGCTAGTCGTTACAACATGCGAGGACTAGCAAGAGTTCAGTAATACATGATCAACCCTGGGATTTTGTCAATCATGCTACAGCCCGTAAGCAGACAGTAAATAAGGTACGCAATACGAGCTAACAGTGCTCGCCGGCTAAATGCCTCAAAATAATAATTTTACAATAGAGTGAAAGAGCCAAAAAAATAAACCCACTCGTTGTCCTGGTTACGCCTGGTGGTCACCATCGGGCTGGAAGGTCGATAGATCCTCTGGAGCTGCTCCGAAATCTAGCCATACGAAACCAGCTGGGTCAGATCCCAGAAAGAGCAAGTGCCACAAAGGAGGTTTTACTTAAGAACTAAAACCAGCATATCAGAAAAAAATATTAAAAGTAAGTATGAAAGAGCCTGATAATAAAAATAACAACAGTTATATTAGAGTACGAGGGAACCATTCAAGTAGCCAGGTCACAACCCTTAAACCAAACAAGGACCGGGGTTGTAATCCTTCACCTGAATAGAACTCCATCTCTAAATCTTGTTGGTAAAGTAAAACATGACGAGCATGATGTGGGGTTCAATAAGACAATAAATGAAGAGAGGACACAGAACTGCTCCGGGAGCCAGGTTACAACCCTTAAACTAAACAAGGACCGTGGTTGTAACCCTTCACCTGAATAGAACTTAGCCTCTGATCTTTATTGTTAAAAAGTGACAATCATGCGATCATGCTTGCAATATTCGAGCACTGAATCTACACCATACAATCGCTCACGGCCAATCAGTGACTACGACTTTCTACATTAGCTAACTAGGGTTATCACAAGCCTTAGTTACTAGCAATATGCAATGAGATGTTCCTCCAGCCACAAGCCCTGCAGCTAATCCAGGTTATCCAGGCTACTTGGATTCATTAAGCAATGCCTCGTTCTTTTCTATATATCGGTGAATTTAGACATGTGCCCTACTCGTCAGCAGGCTACAAGTCCAACAATGGTGGCCGGGATAACGGGATCGCCTGTAACTGGAGAAATCTCTCATGACTACTGAATTATTCTAGTTATTAGCCTTAGACATTTACAGTAGGTACCCATGACCATGGTACTCAGGGATCCCTGTCCTAGACATGATGCAAAACATTACCGGTTCATTTTGTACAAACACAATCACCCACGGTGTCCAGGCCATTCAATCTTGTCATGACATGCTAGCCGTCGCTACAGCATTCGAGATATATATCATGTCAAATTCACGGTCTCAAGAGTGTACCACGACGGACCACTATTATGTCATGTCATTTGTCAAAAGTGTACCACAACGGGTCACCATCGTGTCATGGAATATATTTAAAATTAATATTTAACCTGGTATGAGCATATATGCAATAACTAAACATAAACAGGGTGCAAGAGCTGTGGAGGAATCATGCGGCTCAGGAGACAGGGGCATAACTTCCACATACGAACTCCAAATGAGGTGCTCCAAAGATATTCGGAGAGGCAAGACAAAGATCTAAAACTTTCATGTTTTAAGTTTTTCGAAATTCTGGCTAGAAAATAGCTAAACTTGGCAAAAATAGTCATTCTGTGCACTTTTTACACCAAAATTTCAATTCTGCGTACAATACGCAAAAGAGAAGGGTTCCAGTGTAAAAATTCACATTCTGGATACTATCCAGCGTAAAATACGCATAAACAGGGTTCCCTGCGTAAAATTTTACATTCTGGATACTATCCAGCGTAAAATATGCATAAACAGGGTCACCTGCGTAAAAATTCACATTTTGGATACTATCCAGCGTAAAATACGCATAAACAGGGTTCCCTGCGTAAAATTTTACTCAGCCGACATGAAAAATTCAGAAAACTTGTTTTGGCCATAAAAACATCATTTTAACTGAAAATGAGGTGAATCAAAAACCAAATTCATACGAAATTCCGTGCTCTTGCTCATGGAACTATTATTTTTTGAAAATAACAAGTTTTAGTAGATCAAAACCAAGAAAAACTCCATGAACTTATGAAACCCCAAAGTTATAATATAGATCTTGAAGGATCTATCCATAAAAATCAAAAACTCCAAGTTCTAAAGAAGCTTATAATCATGTAAAGAAGAGAATGGAACAATAAAATTTGAGATCCATTATGAAGCAAGTTGTACTTGCCTAGGGCTCTTGGGTGTAGATGGAGAGGAGTAAATGTCACGCCCCAGAACCAGAATACTGGAGAGCGGGGGAGTGACTCAGCCAGCTACGTATTACGGGTAGATGAATACCGTATAATACGATCAATGCTGTCTAACCAGACGAGGGGGTGCATACTACATAAAAGTCTTACTATGGTCATTACACATCTATTGTCTCAATCATTCAAACAAGAAACAGAAATATAGAACATGTAAGGTAAAGCAGTAAGGCGTCCCAAACGCTCTGTCAAAATGTTCTTGATATCTGGCTTTACAACACATAGCCAGATTGATGTAGCAAAAGTATACACAATTGTTATCAGCTGCAGTCTGACTTAATTACAATTATGCAAAAGTAAGTACAAGACAATCCGACTAACATGTCGGTGCCAAACGGCAAGGTATAAAGTAGATAACAAAACGAGTGGTGAAGTTAAGGAACCCACTCGAGGCCTCCTGCAATCATTCCTCTAGTATTGACCATCCTGGAGGTGGAAGTACGCTGAGTCCTCGGGAACTGGCTCTAAATCTGGCCATGCAAAACCAGAGAGGTTAGACCTCTAATAGCAAGTACCACAAGGGAGCACGACATGAGAACTAAAACCAGTAAGTAAGAGAATATAATGATAGATCTCTGCTTGCTACTAGAACACACATCACATCAAGACACTTCGAACCAACCTCCCAACCAAACAAGGACAGAAGTTGGCCCGTCATGTCCTGACATTCTGATCATCCCAGTTAGGTAACAGAGTACAGTGCACAAACAAATCGTCTTGAACGGCCAATCAACTCCTACGGCTTGCTATTATGAGTCCCAAGTTATCCTGGAATAATGTAATTAGGGATTCCTCAGTTCTTACTATGTGCAAGCAAGGCTAGTCTACCCAGTCGATCAATTGGCCCATGCATGAATTAGACGAGTCCTAGCAGGACGTCCGTCAATATACAATATACAATAATAATAAAGGCAGATACTGTTCCCTGCCCGTGTGGCAGTTTTACAGTATCTGTGGGAACTAGCCGGCCCGTCGGGTACTACTCGTCCCAAGGGGGCTGCCATGTAAGAATTCGGGAATCCATTCTCTCCATGCAATCATTATTTTATTTAACTTAATAGCCTCTACGTTGAGTGAAATCCCATGCCGTGGATCATGGTCATTCAAATGAGTACTTTCGTACGGGGTACGATATGCACAACTCTACAACGATACCAGTACGGTTAGGTTGCAGGTCTTACATAGCGTAATGCAACAATCAAATCTATCCACGGTAATCATGCCTTGACCATAAAGTACACATGCTTCTTTTGTAGAAAAAAAATAACTAAATAAATAAATAAATAAATAAATAGATTGAAGCCTGCATGTGCATGTATGTCAATATTCGGGATCAGCCAGTCGAGTACAATAGTTCATAACATGAACGTGTCTCATTCATTTCATTCAATAAGACGACTAGCCAGTCTCTTAGTTCCAATTAGGAACGCATGATTAATTTAGTCAAGATAACCATTATTATCAATGGTGACAAGGCATGAAAGTCAATTAGCATTAAACGGGGGTCGAGTCTATAACTCTCATGGTCAAGTCCCAGTCATACTGGGTATCCCAAAAATTAGTCGGGACATAAGGCACATTCCACATAACAATTGATATTAACAATATTATCATATCATGATTTTTCGAGTTTATGCCAAAAAGGCGTAAGGATATAAAATGGACGTTAAACATCTAATAAGATATCAATATACAGGGCTATAGAAGATCCAGGGTAAGCAGGCTACTCTCATGTCAGCCTACGCTCATGCCAGCGTACGCTCAGGTCAAGCTACGCTCAAGCCAAGCTAGCGTATGGGAGTCATACGCTTCTAAAAGGCAGCGTATGAACTCCATACGACTCCTTACTATCCAAGTGAGCGTATGCAAGTCATACGCTCCAAAAAGGTAGCGTATGAACTCCATACGACTCCTGACCATCCAAGTCAGCGTATGCAAGTCATACGCTCCCCAAAGGCAGCGTATGGACTCCATACGACTCCTGACCATTCAAGTCAGCGTATGCAAGTCATACGCTCCCAAAAGGTAGCGTATGAACTCCATACGTCACACGCTTCCAAAAGGCAGCGTATGCAAGACACACGCTTCCTAAAAAGGCAGCGTATGGATTCCATGCTGCGCTAAAGAGCGCGCACAGCTCAGTGACGCAGCTAAAAAGCTAGCATACACTGCTCACTGTCTTCTCCAAACAGCAAGAACTCTATGGTTGTACCCCAAGGCTTCAAAAGTCCATAACTCTGTCAAAATAAGTCCGAATCCAACTTTCCAAAGGTCAAAATTGGGTAGGATGAACTGCTCTGCAAATCTTGAGAACAAAGGAGTTTGCTAGATCAAAACCCATAGACAACCAAAAATACAATAACTTAGATCTACAAGAAATGAACCAATGAAATCAAAAATACTAAGCACTAAACTCTCTTAGAATCATGAAAGGAAGAATATTGAACCATAAAATATGGTCCTCATGTAGAGCAAGATGTACTTGCCTAGTTGGTAGGTGGAGAGAGTAATGAAAGGAAGAAGAAGAAGAAGTAATGGTGAAGATATGAGTGAATGAGGAGAGAGAAAGAGAGGGTAGCTTTAAGTAGCAAAGGGGGTGGTAGGTGGGAGTTGGGCCGGGTTCTTAATGGGTCGGGTTCTTAAGGGGCTCATCCAACCGAAAATAAAACTAAAGCAGAGAAGTAAATTGCAAAAAATAAAATGCAAAAATAAATTACGGAAAATTAATTGCAGGAAATAAATTACAGGAATTAATTAGCATGAAAATTAAAGAGCAGCTAATTAATTAACATGAAAATTTAAAGAGCAGATAATAGAATTGTAGAAAAATAAAGTGCAGAAAATAAAACGCAGATAATTAATTAACATGAAGTTATAGGAATTTAAATACAGGATACTACATGATAAATACTAAATAAATACATTCAGGCAATATACGTATTTAGAATACGTATTCCGGGAACGGGGAGTGACAGTAAATGAAGAAGAAGAGTTATTGAATTGATAATGAGGAGAAAAAAGAGAGTGGGATTAATAAATGGTGAGGGTGGGGGTAGGTAGGGATTTGGTTCATAAATAAAACCAAACAAAGCCAAACCGAACCGAACCAAGCAATAGAAAATGCCAAATAGACCAAGCAAGGAGTCATACAATACGAGTCAAAAATACGTACACGTATACCAATATACGTAATACGAACCATGGTCATTACAACTCTACCCACCTTAAAAGAATTCTATCCTCGAAATTTAATTAAGAGGCTAGAGAGGCAAGGACAAGCTATATTCAAGCAATCTACCATGCAATTATTCATTTCAAGCAAGGAATTTAGAGCGTAAGGCATAAGAAAGACATTATACCTTACGAGTCAAATAGGTCGGGATATCGCGATCGGATATCATCCTCACGCTCCCATGTTGACTCACTCAAAGAGTGATGACCCCAAGCAACTCGGACTAACTTGATAGTCTTGTTCTTGAGTATCTTCTCTCTCCAGTCCAATATGGACACCGACCTTTCCTCATACGAAAGGTTGGTACCAACAACCAATTCTAAATGATCCAAGATATGGCTCGGGTTCGGGATATACCGTCGTAGTTGGGATACATGGAACACGTCATGAACCTCACTCAGAGACGGCGGAAGAGCGAGACGATAGGACACATCTTCTACTCGCTCCAGGATATCGAACGACCCTATATACCAAGGACTAAGCTTTTCCCATATGCCGAAACGAATGACGCTACGGTTAGGCGAGATCCTAAAGAATACATGGTCACCGACAGAAAATTTAAGGGAACACCGATGAGAATCAGCCCAATGGCATTGGCGATCTTGTGCAACGCGAAGATGATCTCTAACTCTCCTGATTACCTCAACTGTCTGAGTGATCAATTCTGGACCAAGCATCTGCCTCTCTCCAATATCGTCCCATGCTAGCGGAGATCTGCACTTCCTGCCATACAGTACATCGAACGTTGCCATCTGGATACTGGCTTAGAAACTATTGTTGTACGAGAACTCCACCAGGTGCAGGTGATCTTCCCACGAACCACCAAAGTCGAGCGTACAAGATCTCAATATATCCTCAAGAGTCTGGATCGTACGCTCCGACTGACCATCTGTCTGCGGGTGATAAGCTGAGCTGAACTGGAGGTGAGTTCCCAAATTCTCTTACAGACTATGCCAAAAGTGTAACGTGAATCTCGAATCTCTGTCCGAGGTGATACTGACCGGTACTCCATAAAGTCTGACTATCTGCCTGAGGTACATCTCTGCTAGCTGAGCCGTCGACTGACCAACTCTGAATGGGAGAAAGTGAGCCACCTTCGTGAGCCTGTCAACTATAACCCAAATAGCATCTCTACTGGTCGGGGATCGAGATAATCCAGTCACAAAATCCATGGTTATATGCTCCCACTTCCATTCTGGAATCGGCAAGGGCTGAAGAAGTCCAGCTGGCCTCTGATATTCAGCCTTGACTTGTTGGCAAACCAAACACCGAGAGACAAACCGAGCTATCTTCCTCTTCATGTCATTCCACTAAAAGTGCTGACGGATATCTCGGTACATCTTTGTGCCACCGGGATGAATCGAATACTGAGAACTGTGAGCTTCGGTCATGACTTCCTGTCCGATATCTCCACTGGGTACACAAAGACGCTTACCATGTCGAAGTGTACCGTCTTGATGAATACATAATTTTGGTCTTCCCCCTGCTACACATTCTATCCTAAGCCGTTGAAGCTTAGAATCTGATGACTGAGCTATCTTGATTCTCTCAACTATACTGGACTGAACTTGCATGCTGGCCATCAATGCCACACTGGTAGGAAGGACATCTTCTATACCCATCTTCTGAAGATCTGCTAACAATTCTGGTTGTGCTGTCAGAAAATAGACTTCGGCTCTCCTGCTCAATGCATCCGCAACAACATTGGCTTTTCCAGGATGATACTGCAGGTTGACATCATAATCCAGAAGCAGCTCTAGCCATCTCCTCTGACGCATGTTAAGATCCTTCTGAGTGAACACATACTTTAGGCTCTTGTGATCGGTAAAAATCTCTACCCTATCTCCATACAAGTAGTGTCTCCAAAGCTTTAGTGCAAACACCACGGCTGCCAGCTCCAAGTCGTGGGTTGGGTAATTCCTCCCATGATCACAAAGTTGTCGTGATGCATAAGCTATTACCTTTCCATATTGCATCAAAACAAGTAAACCCCTAATATTTTTCTAATTATTATAGTGTTTTAAAAACTGGAAATTGCTGAGAAACCCAATTTCGGGGTGAGCTTTTATGAAATGCCCACCCGCTGGATAAGTTTTATGAAATACCCAGAATTAAGTATTTTCACGTTAAATATTCTAAGATTCCCTTTTAGATGCCACCCGCTAGAAACTGCTATTTTTATAATACCGAAACTACCCCTCCGCGAGAATTGGTCATCTATATGTATTTGAATTCAAAAAACTCAGATCTGGATTGCGATTTTCGTCTTCTTCTTCTTCACGGGAAATCTGAATTCCATTGCTCTCATATTCAGCAGAGATCGCAAAGATCGTTCGTAGTTCGGTGTGTTTTTCTTCAGTCGAACTCAGATCATCGCTCGTCATCATCATCACCATCATCATCATCTTCATCGTGGAGACATTTGAACTCAGATCTTCAATTGTGGAGAGAAGACCTTTCTTCTTCTTTTCCATAAGAATTATCATCACTTTGAAAGAAGAACGAAACTCTTTATTCCTGAAAAAACTAAATTACACGTTTTAACACTGGAAATGACCATTCTCCGTCTTAATTAGGACGAAGAATTCCATTCTCCGTTTTATTTAAGACGGAGAATGCCATTCTCCGTCCTAATTAACACGGAGAATGACATTCTCCGTTTCCGTCTTAATTAGGACCGAGAATGTCATTCTCCGTCTTAATTAGGACGGAGAATGGCATTCTCCGTTTTATTTAAGACGGAGAATGGCATTCTCCGTCCTAATTAACACGGAGAATGCCATTCTCTGTGTTTCTAACAAGGAGAATGGTCATTCTCCTGCGTTTTAACACTAGAATGACCATTCTCCGTGATAAATTACACGGAGAATGACATTCTCCGTCCTAATTAAGACGGAGAATGGTCATTCTCCGTTTAATTTAGCACGGAGAATGGCCATTCTCCGTCTTCATTAGGACGGAGAATGCCATTCTCCGTTTTATTTAACACGGAGAATGACATTCTCCGTTTCATTTAACACGGAGAATGGCATTCTCCGTGTTTCTAACACGGAGAATGGTCATTCTCCTGCGTTTTAACACTGGAATGACCATTCTCCGTGTAAATTAAGACGGAGAATGTCATTCTCCGTCCTAATTAAGACGGAGAATGGTCATTCTCCGTGTAAATTAAGACGGAGAATGCCATTCTCCTGCATTTTATGGTTATCTGAAACTTTGGAGGGCCATAACTTTTGACTGGGAGGTCGAAACGAGGTCCCGTTTGTCGCAAAATGAGCGTATCGTCAAGGAGACTGAAAGTAACAGCTTTATAGTTAGACGGCCTTCCGAAATTTTAGATTCGCAAAAAAATGATGTTTGGACCTCCGTTTTAGCACTTTTGTCGTTCGTCCCGGTCTTTCCGAAATTTTTCGACGAGTTTTTGAAGATTTTTGAGGAGAAAACCTAGATTCGAAAGTGAGCAGCGTATGGAAGAAGATGGAGTATTGAAACGTTTTTTTAAGAGCAGTTTTGTGGGTGTTTCCAATAAATTAAAAGGAAGGACAAAAGGGTCATTTGGAACCCGCTTTGGATAAGTTTCTCTAATTCTGGGCACGCGATGAAAGTTTTTTTAGCAGTGGGTTTTACATAAAACTTTTTTAGTTTTTGGGCATTTCATAAATCTTCCAATTTAAAAATTATTTTTACTATATTATTTAGCATTAAAGAGGAAGTTGGTATATATGTGTGTATTTATAGATATATATAAATAATATGTTTGATTGTGTGCATGATATTTTAAGTGCTACTAAATATAGTCTACAATTATTATAAAAAAATTATTACTTATTTACAATTTATAGGATTTGTATGTGATTTTTTAACATATATATATATGTGTGTGTGTGTGTGTATATATATATATATATATATATATATATATATATATATATATATATATATATATATATATATATATATATATATATATATATATATATATATATATATATATGTATAAAACACAGGTGGTCGGCCCACCTTGGGACCGACCACAACAGCTAAAGAAAGAGAAGAATTGTTAAAGAAAAGAATAAGAAAAGAAAAAAAGAAAAGGAAAAAAAATATAAACCAACCCACCCACTTTAGTGGGCGGGCCCCACCACCTATTTGTTTGCTGCTGAAGCAGCAAACTCACGAAAGTGGACTTAACCCACAACCGTGGCATTCCTAAATTCTAAACCTATTAGTATTAGATTTTAGTTAGAAGTTGTTATAAATACATCTTTTTTCACAAACCTCAAAACCCTAGACTTCCAAAACGAAAGTTGCAGCTGATCATACCCCCTTCGCCTACGAGTTTGTTTCACAAGCGACGAAGTTTTGTGCAAGACGAACGGAGCATCGGAATTCAGCCCCGCGTCACCCACGTAGCAGTTTTTTCACTCAAGGTACCATACTTTCCTACGACGTAACTTTTTATTCGTAGCACCGATTTTGGATCCGTAAAATTTTCTGGAAAGTAGACTTGACCCTCTTCGAGATTCTCCAGGTGGATTTTGAAACAACCCATTGAATTGCTCGAAAAATCAAGACGAAGTTGAAGAAAAACTAGTTTTCTGTAATACTAAAAACTGTTTTAAAATGACAACTTGTTGGCCAATTTTCTTGCTGTGCAGTAAAGAATTGTACAAAATAATTGAACATATATGAAGACAACATAACCATGATTAAAATGCAACTTGTAGATCTGTATTTCGATTTCTGTATAAGAATTAAATCAATGCTAAACTTGTACGAAAAACTGTTTTCAAAATAGTTAATTTCAGAGAATTTTCCCCGATACGACGTGCGCCCCGACAAATTGGATGACGTGGTCATGTGCTATACGCATCGAAAGGTGAGTATGGACGTTGATGACGTGTGGAAACTGACGAAACTCAGTTTCGTCGTGTGTGCGCGACGAAATCAACACGTATCCGTTGAGATACCCCCGTATCGGTATTTTGCAAACTTTTCCATAAATTCGTGTACAGTCGTCCAATCGAGACGAAACTTACGCCAATAGGTCCGAATCAAATTTTGGTCCTGTGTGCCAAGTTTGGTTCGATTCTGAGAAGGTCGAATCGGAACCCCTTTTTGGCGGGCCCGCGACCCACTCAAACGGACGAATTTGTACATGGCTCATCGGAATCCAAAACTGGACATGCCATTGAGTTCCTCTCCTCGAACTGAATTCGTAGACATATAGTTTGACGACTTTAGAGACCATAGACTTTGGCACGCATTTCGGTGCAAAGAGGGTCCAACGGCGGATATCGTTTTGACCCGAAATTACGATTTTGCCCCTGTTCCAGAATTGGACTTTTGGACAGGCGTTTCCTAGGTATATCTTCTTCACCGAGATCATTTTGATGTTTATTTCAGCGTCTGGAGTCATCTGTGATTTGTGAGTTTTGGTGCTGACACTTGCTACTCTTGGATTGCCCTTCTCGGACCGCAGGTAAGTATACCTTGCCATAGATTCTGATTGTGCTCATTTATTTTTAGTATATTTTATTATTGCATATTTCTTTCTCTTATTTGTTATTTTGTTTCTATTAGGCGTCCAAGTCACACTTGGGTGCAAGCGGCTAAATTTAGTCGTTATATTTATTTATGTCTTTATTTGCATGTCGACCTTGTGTCAGTTGACTACCCTATGAGTATGTAGGATATTTTCATATCTCCTATGGCCTTGACACATGTGTATCACGTGATGAGTGAGTTATATAGGACACGGACCTGCGTACTCGACTGGCCATCGATACGTACGGGACGTGCGACGGTTAGGAGGTAACTGCTACTAGTGTGTCGAGTTAGATGCCGTAGCAGTTGCCAACTGGACAGGCTGTAGATACATCTTGGACAGGAGCAGTTGGGGGGAGGGGACAGCTACTAGCGTAGGGGCTACATTTATTTTTACACACTTTGGGGGCCGAGAGTGACTCGTATGAGTACTACTTTCTGCCCTGGCCGATAGTGTCTCGGATGAGCGCTGCTTGACGGCCACTCTTTATTACTTGCTTGCGTGAATCCGTTACAGCCCCTGCGTAGAACGTTATCCTCTAAAGTGCATCTCACATAGACGGTTAGGAGATCCTATAGAGTCATAGTTGCATATTTTTACACATTCAGTTACTTGGCATGTTTTCTGTATCTTGTTACGTCCCTCTGAGGACCTGGTGATCTCTCCAGGATTAGACGAGCAGGACTATCCAGAGGAGTACGGTGCAGCATTGGATCCATCATACATCGGTGATGAGGCATCTCCTGCCCATCCTTAGTTTTATTCTTTATTATCCGAGACCATGTATTGGACATCTTTTTATCATCTTTCTTGCTGTTTGAGGAGTTTGGACTCTATTTAGTTGAGACTATTTTTCCATAGCTTTTTGGGTGGGAATGTCTACCCGACTATATTTTGATATCATCATTTATCTTATTTAGTAGACTTATTATATTCTCTGTGTTGAGCTGTGGATAAGATTTAGTTATATTATTGTGGCTTATCATGTATTATTATTACAGCTTATGTACCAATACGGGGATTATCATATATTGGTGTATTCTTCGTATAAGTACAGCTGGCATGTCTACGTGCTTAGTCCTACGTATTTTGGGACTAGGGCGTTACATGTTCTTGTGGTGGCCCATACAGGTCAGTAATATCGTTGGGTTAGATGACTGTGCCCAACAAGCCTGCAAACTAGAAATAGGATATAGGATCTCATCCACTTACTACTACCTTCTTTGATCTCTACTCCATCTTCTTTTCCTATAAACTTATTGAATTACCTTATGCTTGAAATTGTTCTAACCAACTCAAATTTTTGTGCCAATATAGGATGAATCTTCATAGCGGTCTCACTACTCCCCTTGCCATTACTGACGGGAATACTACTGCTCAAGATGAACCAATAAATCCGCAGCAGCCAGCAATGTCTCCGACCACTCCAGCACCATCTGGGCCATCCCTCCAGCCAGTGATGACCCCAGCTACGACTCAGCAGACTGGTCCCGAGGATCCTGCACCCCAGGGAGAGTACCTACCACCACCACCACCACCTTATCCACCTCCGTTTCTACCACAGATTCCACCCCCATATCCACCATCATCATATCCACCACCACCACCTCCACAATATCCACCATCATCATATCCTCCACAACAGCCACCACAGTATCCACCATCTTATCCATCCCAGCAGCCCCCACCATATCTATCACCATATCCACCATCATATCCATCCCAGTATCCTCCACAGAATCCATCTCAGTATCCACCCACATACCTCTCACATTATCCCTTTCCATATCCTTCATATCCTCCACAGATCATGCCCCAGATGCCATACATGTCCCCACAGCAGCCCATGCCTCAGGCGGGTGGGGCTACCACAGAGCAGATTCTCCAGAGCCTGGTACAGGCTCAGATGCAGCAGAGCGAGGCCATCAGGAGGAGTTTGGAGACGGCATTGGCCCGAGCACCACAAGCCTCTGTGGGTTCTATCGAAGGGTTCTGCAACATGAATCCTCCACACTTCAAGGGCACTGAAGACGTCATTGGGATCACCAATTGGCTGGTTAAGACAGAGAATCTCCTGAAGGCTTCACAGTTATCCGTAAATCTATGGATGATGGCAGTGAAGTTACAGCTGGAAGGAAAAGCTTATGATTGGTGGGCCGCAGAGGAGAGGCGACTAGAAGTTGATTAGACATAGGAGGAATTCAAAGAACTGTTCAATAAGAAGTTTTTCTCCGACACTGCCAAAGATGCTTTATATGACCAGTTTCTACACTTGGAGCAGAGGAATATGACAATTGACGAGTACGACGCCGATTTTAGCCGACTGATTCGTTTCGTACCAGGGTTGGTTACGACAGAGCTGGAGAAAGCCAAAAGATTTCATAGAGGCTTGAGTATAGAGTTGCAGAGGTACACCAGCTCCGAGTCGAGGGTCTCCCAAGCAGCTGTTCTGGCAGAGGCTAGAACTCAGGAGGCCATAAGCAAGAAGGCGACCCGACGTGTTACATCGACTGTGGGATCAGCTAAGACCACTACAGGAGGGCCAGTGAGACGTCCTCCCACACCTCAGCATCAGCAGAGGACAGGGCCATACCAGACACAGGAGAAGGTCACTTGCCATTACTGTGGTAAAGTTGGTCATGTTTTGCATGATTATAGACGACGGTTGGGGCATTGTTTGATTTGCGGATCGAATCAGCACCAGGCTAAGGATTGCTCATTTCAGAGGGTCACTCCATATAATCAGCAGCAGAGGCCAGCTATTACAGGACCAGGAGCACAACGACCACCCTTACCCACTCAGACAGCCCAATTCCAGCAGGCTAGAGCACAGACGGGTAATCAGCGGATTGGGAAGGCCTTTGCTCTAGCTGCCGAGGAGGCAGAACCAGAGGTGGACGTCATACCAGGTATGGTTCTAGTTGTATCGTTTTCTGCCATTACATTATTTGACACTGGAGCCACCCATTCATTCATAGCCACTAGCTTTTTCACTAGACACAGTATACCCATGTCATCTCTATCTAAAACTTTAGAATCCTCACTGGGAAAGGAGTTGTACCTATTAGTGGTATCTGTAGAGATTGCTCTGTAGTGTTATATGATAGAGAGATGAGTGCACGACTACTTGTATTCCCCATCGACGTCGTTCTCGGATGGACTGGTTGAGCCAGTATTTTGCTCTTATCAACTGCCATAGAGGCAGTATCATATTTAGACCCCTGGCTGATTCAGAGTTCGAGTTCACCAAAGAAGAAGCATTGAGGAGTGAAAATGTTAAATCTTGGAAAAGTTAGTAGTAACGGGATAAAAGTTCACTTCGAGAATTATGGAAGAGATTAAACTTGTAATCATGATCAAATTAGACAGCTTGGAGTGAATACAAAAGTTTAGTTGTTCCTTTGGAAAACTTGTTCAGAAACTTTTTGTAGGAAACTCGAGTTTTAAAATTTTAATGGTAGACCACCATGAAACCCTAATGGGTTGGAAGGATTCCACATAAATTGTCATATCCCTCATGGCAATGTTAATAGCATATGCATAAGTGTTGCTAGTCATCCATAAAATCATGTGGTTATATTTAAACTTGACACACTCGACATCCCCTCAAATCTAGATTTTATTGTGACTTCCTAACCATTTGAAACTGGAGAAAGGATTAGATTGTTCCTTAATCATACTCCATCTAAGTGGCTATCATATCTCTAAAAACTGTATTCCTAACTCATTTTACCTTGAATTGCTAGAATCTAAATCATCTTTTTTTCATGCTTTAACTTGGCCATTATTTTGTGCGTTAAACATTATCTCATAGACTCCCACTTTCTATTTTAAATTCTTTTGGTGTCCTTACCGTGACTTGAATAATTGGAGCATAACACTAGACTTTTCCATCCGACAAATTCCATATGTAAGACCTAGACGAGCCTACCTTCATGTGGGTATATCATGTTCCACTAAAACACGTCCCTTCATGCTCTATTTGTTGGATACGACTCTCGAGTCGAAAGGACTAAACTCAAATTCTTACCATGAAACTAATATATTTTCTAGCTGCAGATAAGACTCAACCTTGACTAATTCTTTCTACCTGATGTGTGATTGTGTTCTGCTTGACGCCTTAAAATGCTTGACTTGTGCTTTAACTTGATTGCTTGACATATTGAATCCTACACCACTAGTTAAATTTTTAAGTTGGGTAGAATACCTCACTACCTAACAAACATTTTCCGGGTGAACCATATAGATGAGTTCATTTGTACTACTAATTTGAGGACCTTGGAATGATTGATTTCCTTCATCACTACCTCCCTTACTTACATATTTCTCCACCTTGTGCTGCTAATTTAGCCTTGGTTTTACAAGCTTATTCCTTTATCGAGCTTGTTCATGACATATTTTATTGGGCGCGTCCACTAACATATTGTCTAATCAGAACCGGTGCATGATGGTCTGACCAACCGAGTGCATTTTGTTCGCTTACATCCATCGTTCTACACGAATGGAGACGTAGCTAAAATTGCCCTTTAGAGTCTCCCTCACGACTACCTTGGCAATTCTCTTAGAATTATACAACCGCCCTTGAAACACGTATTGGCATTCAAAAACACATTCCTTGAACTCTTATGGGATTTCATCTTTTACCTATACTAGACGAGGCTTGTACTTGATAGATAGGCCAAACTATTTTCCTGTGACCATGAAGTTTGAGTATGCGTCGAGATAGCTAGCCACTATCCTATCAACATGACTTTGTCCCTATCAATTTCCTTGCATTACATTTGATCCACCGACCTTGGTTTAATTTTGAGTACGAAATTTTCTTTAAGTTGGGTAGAATGTAAACCCCGAATATTTTTCTAATTATTATAGTGTTTTAAAAATTATTTTTACTATATTATTTAGCATTAAAGAGGTAGTTGGTATATATGTGTGTATTTATAGATATATATATAAATAATATGTTTGATTGTGTGCATGATATTTTAAGTGCTACTAAATATAGTCTACAATTATTATAAAAAAAATTTATTACTTATTTGCAATTTATAGGATTTGTATGTGATTTTTTAACATATATATATATGTGTGTGTGTGTGTGTGTGTGTGTGTGTGTGTGTGTGTGTGTGTGTGTATATATTTTTTAACATATATATATGTGTGTGTGTGTGTGTGTATATATATATATATATATATATATATATATATATATATATATATATAATAAAAAAACACAGGTGGTCGGCCCACCTTGGGACCGACCACAACAGCTAAAGAAAGAGAAGAATTGTTAAAGAAAAGAATAAGAAAAGAAAAAAAAAAGAAAAGGAAAAAAATATATAAACCAACCCACCCACTTTAGTGGGCGGGCCCCACCACCTATTTGTTTGTTGCTGAAGCAGCAAACTCACGAAAGTGGACTTAACCCACAACCGTGGCATTCCTAAATTCTAAACCTATTAGTATTAGGTTTTAGTTAGAAGTTGTTATAAATACATCTTTTTCCACAAACCTCAAAACCCTAGACTTCCAAAATGAAAGTTGCAGCTGATCATACCCCCTTCGCCTACGAGTTCGTTTCACCAGCGACGGAGTTTTGTGCGCGACGAACGGAGCAACGAAAGTCAGCCCCGCGTCACCCACGGAGCAGTTTTTCCACTCAAGGTACCATACTTCCCTATGACGTAACTTTTTACTCGTAGCACCGATTTTCGATCCGTATAATTTTTTGGAAAGTAGACTTGACCCTCTTCGAGATCCTCTAGGTGGATTTCGAAACAACCCATCGACTTGCTCGAAAAATCGAGACGAAGTTGAAGAAAAACCAATTTTCTGTAATACTAAAAACTGTTTTAAAACGATAACTTGTCGGCCAAATTTCTTGCTGTGCAGTAAAGAATTATAGAAACTGATTGAACATATGTGAAGACAACATAACCATGATTAAAATGCAACTTGTAGATCTGTATTTCGATTTCTGTGTAAGAATTAAATCAATGCTAAACTTGTACGAAAAACTGTTTTCAAAATAGTTAATTTCAGAGAATTTTCCCCGATATGACGTGCGCCCCGACAAATCGGACGACGCGGTCATGCGCTATATGCATCGAAAGATGAGTATGGACGTTGCTGACGTGTGGGAACTGACGGAACTCAGTTTCGTCGCGTATGCGCGACGAAATCAACACGTATCCGTCTTGATACCCCCGTATCGGTGTTTTGCAAACTTGTACATAAATTCGTGTACAGTCGTCCAATCGAGACAAAACTTGCGCCAACAGGTCCGAATCGAAATTTTGGTCCTGTGTGCCAAGTTTGGTTCGATTCTGAGAAGGTCGAATCGGAACCCTTTTTTGGCGGGCCCCCGACCCATTCAAACGGGTGAATTTGTACACGGCTCATCGGAATCCAAAACTGGACATACCGTTGAGTTCCTCTCCTCGAATTGAATTTGTAGACATGTAGTTTGACGACTTTAGAGACCATAGACTTTGGCACGCATTTCGGTGCAAAGCGGGTCCAACGGCGGACATCGTTTTGACCCGAAATTACGATTTTGCCCCTGTTCCAGAATTGGACTTTTGGACAGGCGTTTCCTAGGTATATCTTTTTCACCGAGATCATTTTGATGTTTATTTCAGCGTCTGGAGTCATCTGTGATTTGTGAGTTTTGGTGCTGACACTTGCTACTCTTGGATTGCCCTTCTCGCACCGCAGGCAAGTATACCTAGCCATAGATTTTGATTGTGCTCATTTATTTTTAGTATATTTTATTATTGCATATTTCTTTCTCTTATTTGTCATTTTGTTTCTATTAGGCGTCCAAGTCACACTTGGGTGCAAGCGGCTAAATTTAGTCGTTATATTTATTTATGTCTTTATTTGCATGTCGACCTTGTGTCAGTTGACTGCCCTATAAGTATGTGGAATATTTTTATATCTCCTATGGCCTTGACACATGTGTATCACGTGATGAGTGAGTTATATAGGACACGGACCTGCGTACTCGACTGGCCATCGATACGTACGGGACGTGCGACGGTTAGGAGGTAACTGCTACTAGTGTGTCGAGTTAGAAGCCGTAGCAGTTTCCAACTGGACAGGCTGTGGATACATCTTGGACAGGAGCAGTTGGGGGGAGGGGACAGCTACTAGCATAGGGGCTACATTTATTTTTACACACTTTGGGGGCCGAGAGTGACTCGTATGAGTACTACTTTCTGCCCTGGCCGATAGTGTCTCGGATGATCGCTACTTGACGGCCACTCTTTATTACTTGCTTGCGTGAATCCGTTATAGCCCCTGCATAGAACGTTATCCTCTAAAGTGCATCTCACATTGACGGTTAGGAGATCCTGTAGAGTCATAGTTGCATATTTTTACACATTCAGTTACTTGGCATATTTTATGTATCTTATTACGTCCCTCTGAGGACCTGGTGATCTCTCCAGGATTAGACGAGCAGGACTATCTAGAGGAGTACGGTGCAGCATTGGATCCATCATACATCGGTGATGAGGCATCTTCTGCCCATACTTAGTTTTATTCTTTATTATTTGAGACCATGTATTGGATATCTTTTTATCATCTTTCTTGCTGTTTGAGGAGGTTGGACTCCATTTAGTTGAGACTATTTTTCCATAGCTATTTGGGTGGAAATGTCTACCCAGCTATATTTTGATATCACCATTTATCTTATTTAGTAGACTTATTATATTCTCTGTGTTGAGCTGTGGATGAGATTTAGTTATATTATTGTAGCTTATCATGTATTATTATTACAGCTTATGTACCAATACGAGAATTACCATATATTGGTATATTCTTCGTATAAGTACTGCTGGCATGTCTACGTACTTAGTCCTACGTATTTTGGGACTGGGGCGTTACAAAACACATCCTAAACCTCGGCCTGAAGTATCACAATACACTGAGAATCCTCCGGTCCCATCTGGAAGTGTGAGAATGGGTGCCGTCATCAAGCCTCGCTTCAACTTCTTAAAAGAATCCTGAGATTCTGCTGTCCAAGCAAAATGCACATCTTTGCGGGTCAACTGCGTCAGTGGTGCTGAAATTCGAGCAAAGTTCGAAATAAATCGTCGGTAGTAGCCGGCCAATCCAAGAAAACTGCGAACTTCTGCAACTGTGTTGGGCACTGGCCACGTTTCGATAGCCACGATCTTCTGGGGATCCACTTCTACTCCTCCTCTGGTGATGATATGACCCAAGTACGAAATGCGATCGAGCCAGAACTCGTATTTACTGAACTTGGCATACAACTGGTGCTATCGGAGAATCTGAAGGACAACTCTGAGATGCTGCTCATGCTCCGCTTCACTCTTACTGTAGACCAGTATGTCGTCTATGAACACAATCAAGAACTGATCCAAATAAGGCATGAAGATGCGATTCATGAGGTCCATGAATACAGTCGACGCATTGGTGGCTCCAAATGGCATAACAAGGAACTCCTAATGCCCATATCTAGATCTGAATGCCGTCTTCGGGATGTCCTACTTTCTGACTCTGATCTAGTGGTACCCTGACCGCAAATCTATTTTCGAGAATACTGCTGCTCCTCTGAGTTGATCAAACAAGTCATCTGTCCTTGGGAGAGGATATCTGTTCTTGATTGTCACTGAGTTCAAGGTATGATAGTCAACACATAATCTGGACATACCATCCTTATTTTTCACAAGAAGCATCGGGGCTCCCCAAGGCGATCCACTAGCATGAATGAATCCCTTGGTCCTGTGTTCTTCAATTATTTTGTACAATATCTCCAATTCTGGCGGCGCCATCCTGTAGACTCTCTGACACAGATGCGGTCCCGGGGATCAAGTCTATGGTGAACTCGACCTCTCGCTCTGACGGCATTCCTGGAAGCTCTTCTGGGAAAATATCTGGAAACTCCTCGACGATCCGGGGTAACTGCGCTTCTACTACTGCCATCCGCAATACGGGAGGAAAAGGTTCAACTTCGCCTCGGGAAAAGGAAAACTTCGGCTCGCTTGGGATGCTAAAAACAACCCTGCCAATATGGCAATCTATCCTGGTATACTGGTCCCTCAACCAATCCATCCCTAAGACCACATCATAATCGGCCATCGAAAATTCTATCGACCTAGCGGGAAACTCTCTACCGCTAACTACGACACGACACGAGGAAAACACTCTATCTACTCCCACAAGACTGTTACCAGTAAGTATATTGAACCTTACTGATAATTACTCGGGCTCCAGTCCTATCCGTGTCGCAAATCGTACAGACATAAATGAATGCGATGCACCAGAGTCAAATAACACTGAAGCCGGAAAGGTGTTGACGAGAATAGTACCTGCCACTACCTCACCTGGTGCCACTCCTTCTTCTCTCAAGGTTAAAGCTAATACTTGTCCTTGTCCTCTGGGTGCCGGCCCCCTCTGCTGGATTCCTCTCTGCCGATTCTGAACTTGTGCCTGGGCATACTGCTGAGGCCTTTGCTGCTGAAAAGCTTGGGTCTGCGTCGACAATGGCCTCGGGGATGGAAACTGCTGCTGGACTGGTACTGGGGCTGGTCCCCTAATCGATGAACTGGTCATAGCTGGTGCAGAGTCAGTCCTGAACGGACAGGACCCTACCTTATGGTCCGGCGCTCCACAAAGCAAACGCAACCCTCGCGCTTTGCGACATTCTGAAATAACATGTCCAGGCTTCCCACAATAAGAGCAGCCTATGGTGGAAGACTGCTTCTGCTTCTACTGAGGATACGTCGGGGTTGAATGTTGAACCGATGTAACTAAAGCTGTCCTTCTTGGAGTTCCAATGGTCAAAGCCCTAGCTGTCGGGGCTGGGGCTGATGACTGGTTCATCTGGCCGTGAGATCGCTTTCGACCTCCGGTCCTGTCCACAATCCTCTGGGAGGTATACTCATGCCTCCTAGCCGTCCTCAATACTGCATCAAAAGTCTGGTGCTCAAACTGCTCCACCGCCAGTAAAATCTCCAGGTGGAGTCCCTGCTGAAACCGCTGGGCTCTATCGAACTCGGTCGCTACCAAGGTGAGAGCAAACCGACTAAGCCTGGAAAACTTGGCCATATATCCATCAACCGTCCTACCCATCTGTTTCAAAATAGTGAACCTCGTCTGTAGATCGTACCGAGCTACAGTATCGAAGTACTTGGTCCGGAATCTCTCACGAAATGCTGTCCAGGCAATAGGTGACAGTAATCCAACGGCCTGCGCCGCCCACCAGCTGCGGGCTAGATCCAATAACTGCAGGTGTACTACGACCACCTTCTCATCCTCTGGGGTCTTCGCTGCCTCCAATATTACCTCTGTATCCTGAAGCCATGCATCAGCAGCGATAGCATCTTCACTGTCATCGAAGAATGAAGGGTTCAGGTGTAACGCCCCAGTCCCAAAATACGTAGGACTAGGAACGTAGACATGCCAGATGTATACATACGAAGTACACTCCAATATATGGAAACTTCGTATGAATACATAAGCTGTAAAATGTAGAGAACCAAGATATGCTAAATCTCATCCACAATATATAATAAATAAAGATAGAATTAACTTGAACAGTTATGGTACAATCGTTGGGCAGAGACAAAGTCCACTACCAACTATCTCAATGATATAAATGTACAAGAAAGCGATCGACAAAATGATAAAATGAACCAAGCACAATTGTCTTCGAAGGAATGGAGAAGACTACGGCCTTGGCTAGAACACCTGCAGGAAACATGAACACACACATGGGGAAAAACCAGGTCCTCAGAGGGACGTAACAAGACACATAATATCATGCCGATAAACTAAATAAATAAGCTCAACAGAAAAGTATGCATGAGTAAAGGTTCCTAACCATTCTATGTGGAATGCACTTTAGAGGACAACGTTCTACGCAGGGGCTATAACGGATTCACGCAAGCAAGTAATAGAGAGTTGCCAGCAAGTAGCGCTCATCCGAGACGCTATCGACCTGGACAGAAGGTAGTGCTCATGAGAGTCACCCTCGGCCCAAAATGTGTGTAAAAATAAAATGTAGCCCCTACGCTAATAACTGTCCCCTCCCTCCAATGATACTATACACGTGTCGACTCCACAACACTGTTTAATCCTTAATAGCTGCCAAGTCTTCTACACAAATCTATTAGCAGTTATATCCTAACGCACGGCCTGTACGCGCCAATGATCAGTCAGCACGCAAGTCCGCATCTATATGCGACTCACAACTCACACACAATCCGTGGCACATCGTGACAGTTTATGAGATGCACTAAACCTACGGTGGTCCCTTAACTCTAAGCCAATTGCATAAAATATAATAATTTGCATATATATATATAATTTTGAAAGAACAATATAAAGAAAAAGCATGCATGATATTGAGCAAGAATTTAAACAGTAAAGGCAAGGTGTCTTGCCTGAGGTTATGTGCAAAAGGGAATAATCCAGTAGCTCGAACCGGCAAAATAAACAAAGCAAGAAAGCCAAATCCTGCAGATGACTCCGGATGCTGCAACAAATATCACGAACAAGTTTGGAATAAAAGACATACCTAGAAAACGCCTGTCCAAAAGTTAAATTCTGGAATAGGGGCAAAATCGCAATTTCGGGTCAAAACGATGTCCGCCGTTGGACCCGCTTTGCACCAAAATGTGCGCCAGAACCTACGGTCTCTAAAGTCATCAAACTACATGTCTACGGATTTGTTTTGATGAGATGAACCCTACGGTATGTCCAATTTTGGATTCCGGTGGGCCGTGCACAAAATCGCCCGTTGAGTGGGATTGTGGGCCCGCCAAAATAGCGTCCCGATCAACAGCCTCAGAATTGAACCAAACTTGGCTCACAGGACAAAAAAATATTTTGAGTCCAATGACGCAAGTTTCATCGCGATATGATGAGTGTGCACAAAGTTGTGACTTAATTTGCAAAGGTCGATACGGGGGTATCTCGACGGATACGCACTGATTTCGTCGCGCACATGCAACAAAATCGGGTTCTGTCAGTTCCCACACGTCGATAACATCCATACGCGCCTTTCGATACGTATAGTACGCGACCATGTTGCCCGGTTTGTCGGGGCGCACGCCGTATCGGGTGTTTTTTCCACTTTTTGAAAACAGAATTTACAATTTTCCGTAAAACTTTAACAACGTGTAACTTTCTACATACTAGATGAAAAGTGAATCCAAAAGGTGCGTTATAATCTCGATTATGTTGTCTTTGACTGTCTTTAATTAGTTTTTACATAATTTTAATACACAGCAAGAAAATTGGCTGACAAGTTGTCGTTTAGAATTGGTTTTTAACAGTCCAGAAAATCTGAATTTTTGCTAACTTCGGTTCAATTTTTCGAACAAAATAGATGGTCTTGTAAAAATCCATCTAAAGGATATTGAAGAGGGTTAAGTCTACTTTCCAGAACATTTTACGGATCGGGAATCGGAGTTACGAGTAAAACGTTACGTCGTAGGGAAGTAGGGTACCTTGAGTGGAAAAACTGCTCCGTGGGTGACGCGGGGCTGACTTTCGATGCTCCGTTCGTCGCGCACAAAACTCCGTTGCTGGTGAAACGAACTCGTAGGCGAAGAGGGTATGATCAACATCAACTTTCGTTTTGGAAGTCTCGGATTTTGAGGTTTGTAGAAAAAGTTATATATATAACAACTTCTCACAAAACCTAATGCTAATAGGTTTAGTTTTACTAAATCCCACGGGTTATGGGCTTGCCTTGTTTGCATGCTGCGTACATAATTTGGGTGGGGGCCCCGCCCACTTAAAGTGGGCGGCTGTAGCTTTTTTCCTTTTTTTTTTTCTTTTTCTTTTTCTTTTCTTTATCTTTTCAAACTCTTAAATATAATATATATATATATATCTACATATATATATGTATATATCCATAAATACACCAACAATTTATTTTAAAAAATCCAAATACCGTTTAAAATTCAACTATCCAATTATTTAATATATTTAGATATATCTACATATATACATAAATTCCATTCACAATAAACCAACTCAACATAATAATAATAATATTTAAATAGAATAAACATGTTTAATAAATCTTCAAAAATAACTTTAATAATAATAAATTAATAAAATTGCTCCAATGGGTGAATTGTACACACACCCTTATCCGGGTGCAGAAACATGTACAATCTTGTAAAATATTATTTAATAATAAAAATACCAATAATTGTACGAATAATTAAATAATTAGAAATTGTACATAAAATTCTAAAGTAATTTAGAAAATATTTGTATATACATAAAATATTCCTATATGGCCACCTTAGCCACCCCACATGCTCACATGGACTTAAATTTGGTTCGGGCCCTGTTCGGACTGAATTGGCCAAACCGGGTCATCAAAAAAAAACAAATAAATAAAACCATAAATTGTATAAATTTATTTTTAAGTCGAATAAAATAAAAAAAGTAAAAAAAATAGGGGTTTTACATCCTACCCAACTTACAAGAATTTCGTCCTCAAAATTTAGGAATAATAGGATGGATAGGGTTAGGGGATAGGAAGAGTTCGTCGATACCAAAATATAATTAAAATTTTGGAGGAGGCGATAAAACGGCGTTCAACACCACTATGCAATAGAAAATTGTGGAGTCGATATATACCAAAAATATCATGGTTATGGAATTGAGTATGTGTTGCCAGTGAAGGTAGCAACATTTCGATAATCCAATTTGGAGAGTAATAAGGAATTGAGTAGATCAAAGAGAATAATTTAGACATTTGGGAGATGTGGTTCCTAGAGAGAGACTGGAGACTAATCGCCTTGATTGAGAGTTTGATTTAAGTGAATATTTTAGCATCATTCTCGAGTGCTCAAGAACAATTGGAAGGACACGATAATAATTCTAGAGTTGAAGAATGAGGGGTAGTTAAAGGCGAGGATTCAGCCACATGAGTCGGTCGGTGGCTATCTATATTTGTGTATAATTAACCGATTGGACAACCAAAGATGATACCTTGAGTCTATCTAGCAAGTACAGTGCCTTGTCTTTCCAAAATAAGTGAAAGACAAGAACAACAAAGGTTTCAAAGACGGTGTTATATATTGAGTACGAATTGCGGGGTTCATAGGCGGCAAAAATAATTCAAAAAAGAATTGTCAAGGCTGCAACGGATGAGACTCCAAGACAAGTTTAACTATGTCTCCATCCACGTAAAATAATCCATGAAAAGCGAACCAAAGTGCAATAGGTTGATCAGACCATCATGCACCGGTTCTGATTAGACAATATGTTAGTGGGTGCACCCAATAAAGTATGTCATGATCAAGCTTGGTAAAGAAATAAGCTCACAAAACTGAAGCTACATTAGCAGCATGAGATAGTCAAAATATGAGCAAGGGAGGTACTACTGAAGAAAATTTTAAGTAGTCCAAGATCTTTTAAAATCGAGTCTTGCCCGAAGTGTGGGCCTGTACAGTTGTCCTAGTTTTCTTTACTTATGGTTTGGTTGTCTAGATAAGTTAAGGTCCTCTGAATTTATAGTCTAAGTGAACTTACTAATGTAGTTCACAAGGAAAAAGGCTTTGTTAGGTGGTGAGGTATTCTACCCAACTTACAAGAGTTAAACTAATAGTATCATGGGACAATGGGTCAAACAATCGAGATAAAGTACAAATTAAGCATTTAAGGAATTTAGTAGAACACAATCACATATCGGGTCGAAAGAATTGAGTCGAGGTTGAATCCCTATTCGTGGTCGAAAATATATCGGTATCATAGTAGAGATTATAGTTTGGCCATTTTGATTAGAAGGTCATATCATGAAAATAGTGTACAAGGAGACGTGTTTTAGTGGGACATGATATATCTACATGAAGGTGGACTTGTCTAGGTCTTACACATGAAATTTGTTGGAAGGAAAAGTCTAGTGTTGTGCTTCAAATATCCAAGTCACGGTAAGGGACGCCAAAAGATCTAAAATAGGAAGTGGGAGTTCACTGTAGAAGCATGGAAAATACTAAAGAAATTGACTCATGCGGCCAAGAAAGACCCATGCGGCTCAGAAAATGCATGCGGCTCAGGGAATCATGCGGCATAAGGAGCTATGCGGCCGGAGGCATTCCATGCGGTTCAGAAGACATGTGGCGTGACAGTGCTCCCCTCCGATCCATGCTGCATTAATTGCTTTGACGGCTGACCCCTCTGAAAAGTTGACAGACCTGACACCAAAGCAGGTAATTATGACTCTGTCATGATGATGAATCTCTAGGGAAGAGAAAGAAATCTCTGACACGATCCCCCGAGAGCAACAAAATGCCACGTGGCCCTGCCACGTGGGTGTGCTTATGCGGCTTGAAGTGAAGACTTCCCATGCGGTTCAGAGTGAAGCTGTCCTATGCGGCTCAAGAAGATCATGTCCATGCGGCTCAAGCAGACACACCATTATGCGGTTCATGCGGCTCATCATATGGTTCAGAAGTCTGAAGGTGGGGGCCACTGCCCAGACAGCCCTGACACGTGTCCCAAGTCTTATGCGGCCCAAAATTCATGCGGCCCAAATCTCATGCGGCCCAATCTGCATGCGGTTCCAGTCTCACCATTGGCTCTCAGGACACGTGTCCTCAGCCGATCAATCTTCCAGATTTATGGCAATCCAAGATCGGGTCGAATCCCAATGATCTGGGGCACGTGGCAGGAGAATAAATTTGATTTATTCGCAGATATTAGAGAATCATTATAAGAAAGATTTATGCCAATCAACATTAATTGCTAATGGGGATTTGGTATAATCTATCCTTAATGGTTCTGATTCGTCACAATCAGAAACGAACGACCTGGATTGATCAATCCCCAGGCCGTCGCCATCTCCAAGAGCTAATCATTGGCAACCCTAGTGATCACATTCCACTATTATAAATAGCAAGGTGCCATTCCCTTGTAATATATAGAGAGATATACAAAAGAAAAAACCAGAGAAGAATACGTATACACAGAGAGACTTCCCCCATAGTCAGGGAGAGAATATACACAGAGAGAGAGAAGCCGGGGGAGCAATCAGAGAGAGAGCAAGAAGGCATTTCTTCGTCAACGACCAAGCAGATCTTCCCCGAGTCAAGGCTGCGTACCGATCGTCCAAGGAGTAAGGCAGAGCGACCGTCGCTTTCCCGAGCCTCTATCGTCACCCCCCAGAATCTAAAATAAACAATCGTACTTAGACTGCTGTACCTAGGTTTTCGTCCCTAGGCTTTCTTTGTACGAGCGAGTTTGTATTGTGAGTCTAAGTTCAGTCCTCCGATAATTGTTCTGTACTTTTACAATCAATGGCAAACATTCACGAGGTGATAATTAATGCACAAAAATAAAGAAGATCAAGGTAAAGCATGAAATAAAATTAATTAGAGAATCCAGTAAAAATAATTTAGGATCATAGTTCTAGAGAGAAGATAGCCTCTTAAATGAATACAGTCAACGAACAATTAAATCATTATTCAAATTGCAAATGTGTTAGAAGGTCGCAATTAAAAGATCTAGAATTGAAGGAAGGTTAAATAAGCCGAGGTGGAAATACAGTCACATAGCTGGGTAGATGACTAACAACACTTGTGTATATACTACTATCATGGTCATGGATGATATGGCAATTAGTGTGGAATACTTCTAACTCCTTAGGGCTACCATGGTGGCCTACCATTAAATTTAACTCGAGTTTCCTCCAAAAAAGTTTCAAAAATAACCCACCAAAATTTGTATTCACTCCAATCCGTTCAAATTCATCATAAAAAATTTAAATCACTCTCATAAATCTCAAAGCAAAATTTTATCACGTTACTACTACCCCTTTCCAAAATTAACGTTTAAATTCAACTATTTAACTCAAGAGTTCATAATTTACGAATCCATAAAAATTTTACAATCAATCAAAAATTTAACACTCTAAAATTTTCAGATAACTCATAATAAAACTCTTAGCATATTAAAAACAATCTCAAAAATTAAGCTCAATGCTCTCATCAATTTTAACTTCTATTCATGCTAAGTTATTCCAACAAAATCACAACTTTTAAATGGTAACTTCCTTTAATCAATCAAAATAACTTTCCATCACATCCTTCGAAATTCTCCAAAAATTTAATATTAGCAATCCCACATTAAACTAAATTTTCAAATAATCTTATCAGTCAAAATCTTTTTTTTAACCAAAAATCTAAATAGATTTGTAATTCCTCAATCATAGGACACAATTTAAAATAAAGAAAAAAAATTTAAAATCGTTTTCAATTGTTGTAAACCAAAATTTACCATCATTACTTCCACTTAAAATTTAAAATTTACTAAACGCAAAAATCGCAAGTTGTACAACTCAAATTTAAATAATTTCTACGGCCATTTTTTATTTTTTATTTAGTTAAGATCATTTTCAAACCAAATTTATAACTGTTCAAAGGTGTATAACTATAATCCAATAAATCATAAACATGAAACTCGAAATTCAAATAAATTTTATATTTGTTCAAAGATGTATATCTATCACCCAAAAATTATAAATATCATAATTCGATAAGCAAATAAATTTTATACTTGTGCAAAGAATTATAACTATAACCCAATAAATCATAAATATCAAATCTCAAAAAGCCAATCAATTTCTTAAATCAATGGTATAAAGATTCTAGCTATTTTTTTTCCTTCCTGCAGTATAAATCCTATGGTGTTTACTATTTAGAAATCTCAAGATTAAAACCTTCCTTGGTAGTATCCTACTTTACAAATTACTAATCATTAAATCACACCTTAAAAAAAAACCTTTTAACTCAATTAGAGTCTTAAATGTATTCCAATTGCCAATATAACCATTCTAGCCATGTGTTTGACCCATGAGCATATACTAGTGTAGTCATCTTCCTAGTTGACAGTAAGCACGAAAATAAGAATCAACGGTGGAAAGGAATCAAGCAAGATGCAATTCAAGGAAGTTGGACGAGAGTTCGAAAATTGAAGTCAAGAAAGGGTGTCAAGTAGGTGGATGAGATTGTAGACTCTAATCCTATATTGCAGGTCCGTTCGGTACAGTCATGTAACCGAAACGACGAACTTGACCTGCATGGGCCACCACAAAAACATGTAACGCCCCAGTCCCAAAATACGTAGGACTAGGAACGTAGACATGCCAGCTGTATACATACGAAGTACACTCCAATATATGGAAACTTCGTATGAATACATAAGCTGTAAAATGTGGAGAACCAAGACATGCTAAATCTCATCCACAATATTTAATAAATAAAGATAGAATCAACTTGAACAGTTATGGTACAATCGCTGGGCGGAGACAAAGTCCACTACCAACTATCTCAATGATATAAATGTACAAGAAAGCGATCGACAAAATGATAAAACGAACCAAGCGCAATTGTCTTCGAAGGAATGGAGAAGACTACGGCCTTGGCTAGAACACCTGCAGGAAACATGAACACACACCTGGGGAAAAACCAGGTCCTCAGAGGGACGTAACAAGACACATAATATCATGCCGATAAACTGAATAAATAAGCTCAACAGAAAAGTATGCATGAGTAAAGGTTCCTAACCATTCTATGTGGAATGCACTTTAGAGGACAACGTTCTACGCAGGGGCTATAACGGATTCACGCAAGCAAGTAATAGAGAGTGGCCAGCAAGTAGCGCTCATCCGAGACGCTATCGACCTGGGCAGAAGGTAGTGCTCATGAGAGTTACCCTCGGCCCAAAATGTGTGTAAAAATAAAATGTAGCCCCTACGCTAATAACTGTCCTCTCCCCCCAATGATACTATACACGTGTCGACTCCACAACACTGTTTAATCCTTAATAACTGCCAAGTCTTCTACACAAATCTATTAGCAGTTATATCCTAACGCACGGCCTGTACGCGCCAATGATCAGTCAGCACGCAAGTCCGCATCTATATGTGACTCACAACTCACACACAATCCGTGGCACATCGTGACAGTTTATGAGATGCACTAAACCTACGGTGGTCCCTTAACTCTAAGCCAATTGCATAAAATATAATAATTTACATATATATATAATTTTGAAAGAACAATATAAAGAAAAAGCATGCATGATATTGAGCAAGAATTTAAACAGTAAAGGCAAGGTGTCTTGCCTGAGGTTATGTGCAAAAGGGAATAATCCAGTAGCTCGAACCGGCAAAATAAACAAAGCAAGAAAGCCAAATCCTGCAGATGACTCCGGATGCTGCAACAAACATCACGGACGAGTTTGGAATAAAAGATATACCTAGAAAATGCCTGTCCAAAAGTTAAATTCTGGAATAGAAGAAAAATCGTAATTTTGGGTCAAAACGATATCCGCCGTTGGACCCGCTTTGCACCAAAATACGTGCCAGAACCTACGGTCTCTAAAGTCATCAAACTACATGTCTACGAATTTGTTTGGATGAGATGAACCCAACGGTATGTCCAATTTTGGATTCCGGTGGGCCGTGCACAAAATCGCCCGTTGAGTGGGATTGTGGGCCCGCCAAAATAGCGTCCCGATCAACGGTCTCAGAATCGGACCAAACTTGGCTCACAGGACCAGAAAAATATTTCGAGTCCAATGACGCAAGTTTCATCATGATATGATGAGTGTGCACAAATTTGTGACTTAATTTGCAAAGGTCGATACGGGGGTATCTCGACGGATACGCACTGATTTCGTCGCGCACATGCAACGAAATCGGGTTCCGTCAGTTCCCACACGTCGATAACATCCATATGTGCCTTTCGATACGTATAGTGCGCGACCGCGTTGCCCGATTTGTCGGGGTGCACGCCGTATCGGGTGTTTTTCCACTTTTTGAAAACAGAATTTACAATTTTTTCGTGAAACTTTAACAACGTGTAACTTTCTACATACTAGATAAAAAGTGAATCCAAAAGGTGTGTTATAATCTCGGTTATGTTTTCTTTGACTGTCTTTAATTAGTTTTTACAAATTTTTAATACACAGCAAGAAAATTGGCCGACAAGTTGTCATTTAGAATTGGTTTTTAACAGTCCAGAAAATCTAAATTTTTGCTAACTTCGGTTCGATTTTTCGAACAAATTAGATGGTCTTGTAAAAATCCATCTGAAGGATATCGAAGAGGGTTAAGTCTACTTTCCAGAACATTTTACGGATCGGGAATCGGAGTTACGAGTAAAAAGTTACGTCGTAGGGAAGTAGGGTACCTTGAGTGGGAAAACTGCTCCGTGGGTGACGCGGGACTGACTTTCGATGCTCCGTTCGTCACGCACAAAACTATGTTGCTAGTGAAACGAACTTGTAGGCGAAGAGGGTATGATCAACATCAACTTTCGTTTGGAAGTCTCGGATTTTGAGGTTTGTAGAAAAAGTTATATATAACAACTTCTCACAAAACCTAATGCTAATAGGTTTAGTTTTACTAAATCCCACGGGTTGTGGGTTTGCCTTGTTAGCATGCTGCGTACATAATTTGGGTGGGGGGCCCGCCCACTTAAAGTGGGCGGCTGTAGCTTTTTTCCTTTTTTTTCTTTTTCTTTTTCTTTTCTTTTCTTTATCTTTTCAAACTCTTAAATATAATATATATATATATATATATATATATATATATATATATATATATATATATATATATATATATATATATATATATATATATGTATATATATCCATAAATACACCAACAATTTATTTAAAAAATCCAAATACCATTTAAAATTCAACTATCCAATTATTTAATATATTTAGATATATCTACATATATACATAAATTCCATTCACAATAAACCAACTCAACATAATAATAATAATATTTAAATAGAATAAACATGTTTAATAAATCTTCAAAAATAACTTTAATAATAATAAATTAATAAAATTGCTCCAATGGGTGAATTGTACACACACCCTTATCCGGGTGCAGAAACATGTACAATCTTGTAAAATATTATTTAATAATAAAAATACCAATAATTGTACGAATAATTAAATAATAAGAAATTGTACATAAAATTCTAAAGTAATTTAAAAAATATTTGTATATACATAAAATATTCCTATATGGCCACCTTAGCCACCCCACATGCTCACATGGACTTAAATTTGGTTCGGGCCCTGTTCGGACTGAATTGTCCAAACTGGGTCATCAAAAAAAAATAATAAAACCATAAATTGTATAAATTCATTTTTAAGTTGAATAAAATAAAAAAATAAGTAAAAAAATAGGGGTTTTACATCAGGCGCTTGAAACTGTTCGCTGTACTGTTCCCATGATGTCCACCTCTGCCCAGAGCATCTGTCGCTGTCTGATACAAGGCATCTTCTCGACGGTCCTGCGATGCAAGCAACTCCCTGATAAGTCCAACCAAGGCTCCATCATCCTGTCTTGCAGGCTGGGCAGGCTGCACCGGGGGTTCTGGATCTCCGGAAGGCATGACCCGAGAAGCTGCTCCTGAGTGCTGGGCTTGATCCTGTTGTGGCTGCTGGTCCACGGGAGGTGCTCCGCCTTGCTGATCGGTAGGACCACAAACAATGCTGCTGAAGAAGACGACATAGGAAACAATAAGGACCAAGATAGATCAAAGATACGAGCATGTGATCAGATCAAGATTCCAGGGATTCAGAGGATACGAGCAGAGATCAAGGGCGAGTGCTGATTGAGACATCTATTCGATAAACCCTCACATATCTTGATTTACAAGACCTGCATGGGCCACCACTTAAACCATGTCCCGCCCCAGAACCAAAATACTGGAGAGCGGAGGCGAACATAGCCAGATGTAGTGCCTCGTCCCGCAAAGTCAATCGGAGGAATCGAAATGTCGACGGCGTTCGGACTTAGCCTTGCAACGGCTACTCGAAGGCTCGCTCGGTCGAGGCAACTCCTCGCACAGGTGGGGTAGTTTCGGTGAACTTGCCTCATCTTAGCCTTCACTTAATAACTCGTATGGTTTCCAACTCGCACAAGTAGGCTAATATAAAAGCTACGAACGCACATAGCTAAGGGAATAATCCCAACTCGTCGGAATGTCTTAGAACATGGAAAATGGTCCCACGATCTTCATAGAAGTCAGCTCAGTGTGCTTTCAAATGACACTCGATCCTTCGATCTCGTGGCTTGGGAGAAGGAAGTTGGCTTAAGTTGCTAAGTTGTCCCGACACTTGAAATATCCTAAGTTATAGGTGCCGTCTGCGTGAATGCTTAATAAAGCTAGCATGCACGGTCCTGTCTCGCAAGGCTTGGCATAGCCTTCGCACGTCCCGCAAGTTAAGTCGTCTTGCATGGCTGTTGGCTTAAGTCTAGACACAAACTTGGTTGTTCAAGTCGACCTCGTGCATAGCACGTTCCCTCGATGCGTAGCTCGGCATAGCCCTTGCTCGTCGAGTCGTTGTCCGAATAAGTTAAAAAAGTATTATGTTGGGCTATCGAAGCCATTTCTAGCACTATCCCGCTCTAGCTGCGGTTGTCAAGTCGCGTAGTCCCTCGAGAACAAGGCTCGTCGTATAAAGTATATGACTTGAGCGATAGCGTCGCCTAGAGAACCAGGTCTGTCTAAGGCACGAGCTACGGTCGATTTAGTAAAAAACATGCCATAGTCAAAGGAAGCCCACGTGACTGGTTGTCGCCGAGATCGGTCCCGCTACTTGGGAGTCTCGCTAAGTCTTGATAAGTCCCGCACACGAGATCGGTCCTGCTACTTGGGAGTCTTGCTATGTCTTGATAAGTCCCGCACACGAGATCGGTCCTGCTACTTGGGAGTCTCGCTATATCTTGTAAGGAAACACACGAGATCGGTCCCGCGGCCCCACTACTTGGGAGTCTCGCTATGTCTTGTAAGGAAACACACGAGATCGGTCCCGCGGCTTGGGAGTCTCGATAGAAAGTAGAAAAACATGGTCATGAATAAGGAAGGACTTGGTAGATCGAGTTGCATGGTCATTGGACAACTTGTCGACAAGGTGTAGTCTTCTCGAATGATCACCGGGGCGCCGGGATCATTCGGCCCGGAGGAAGCGAGGCGGCTTAAAGAAGGATGTCGGATAACCTCATGGGGATATCGGCGCTTCCGAGGCTAGCTACCCATGGAAGGGCGGTCCGATATTCCCGCCTAGCCGAGCCCAAGAAAGCTTGACATTGCTAGTGACCACTCATGTAGATGTGTCGACAAGAGCGGCAATCCGCATATTTGCCTTTGGATAGCGTCGAGTACTAGCACGGCGTCGATCGAATCATGAGGCATTCTAGCACGACGTGTACCAAGTTAGCAAGATACGTGCTTCGGCACAAATCAAGGCTTTCGCGTATCAAGTATTGGCATTCGCGTATTGGCTTTCGCGTATCAATATTGGCATTCGCGTATTGGCTTTCGCGTATCGGCATTGTTGGCCTAAGTTTGCATAAGTTAAGCCGAGTGCCATCACTTTAAGTCGAAAGGACTGTAATGTAAAAGTTGGCTAAGTCGGGGAGTCGTTAGGCACGACCTCATCTTGAAGCACGGACAAGTCTAGGCAAAGTCTAAGGGTGTCACCCTCACTTTTCCAAGTTAGGGGTAAAATAGTAATTTTCTATTTTAGATTATTTTGGGAATTTTATTTCATGAATAATAATATTTAATGATTATAGGAGTCGGGTTCGAATTTCATCGCATTCCGACTTAATTTGGGACCCCGGGGAATTTCGACTTGAGTTGTATTTAACATGTTAATTAGCCATGGCTCACCCAAACTTAACTTTTAGGTTTAGGAGTTTGGACTAGTCCCCCATGAGTTTTTAAGCTTAATTATGAATTTTATTTACTTTTAGATAACCCCCAAACCCAAATTTGGACTTAACTTAGCATGTAAGCAAGGTAGGGGCAAACTTGTAAATTGCAAGTTGCCCCAAACCCTTTCCAATAGGGCCGGCCACATCCCCCCACCCCATTCCTTCTTCTTCACTTCAAAGTTCACCATTTTCTTCTTCTTCAAGTTTCTTCCCAAGTAAGAATAGGAAATCCTTGGTTTTGATCTCCAAATAAACTTCTTCTTCCCAATATTCTTTCATACAAGTCTTCTTCTATCCCAAGTAGTGATTCTCTAAGCTTTTGGGAGCAAGAAGTGAAGTGGGTGTGTCCTAAACAATTCGTTGTGTCGGAGCCGTGTCGGAGGACTTTCGAATCGGGAATCCATCTTCCGATAGGTACAACCTACCCCCTAATCTATTCTTTTCATCATGTAATCTAGGTTGGACCATGTAGGATTGATTTTCATAGTTGTGTCCTGCCTATTCGTGTCGAGTTTGAGTCCGTTTGGAGTGTCCTAGGAGAAGTTAGTGTTTGTGTTTGTGTCCTTAAGTTTCCCCAAATTTGGACACTTGTAGAATATTTAGATTTGTGTCTAAGTGGTTAGGCACTTTTAAATTCATATTTATTATGTGTGTGTGTGTCCATATATATATATATATATATATATATATATATATATATATATATATATATATATATATATATATATATATATATATATATATATATATATATATATATATATGTGTGTGTGTGTGTAAGTGTGTGTCCATATATATATATTTATATGTGTTTGTGAGTATATATACATATATATATATATATATATATATATATATATATATATATATATATATTTATATATATATATATATATATATATATATATATATATATAATATATATATATATATATATATATATGTATGTGTGTGTTTATGTATGTACATATGTAGATATGTATGTGTGAGTGTGTGTATTTACATATATAGAGAGGGGGATGAATGAGGGTATTTGTTGAGTGTTTATATATGTATAGAAGAGTTTTAGAAGAGAATTAGAGAGATTCGAGAAGAGTTTAGCGAAGAAGGATAGAGGAATTTGAGAGGGAGAATAGAGAGAAGGAGAAGGGAAGAAGGGGAAGGCAATGACAGCAGCTGGGGGGGCCAAGGGGCTGCTGCCCCCCCCCCCCCCCCCCCCCCCACAGCAGCAGCAGTAACAGCAGTAGACAGCAACAGTGGCAGCAGCAAGGGCACAAATCCCCCCCCCCCTATTTGACCCCCTTTTGATCCCACTTTAACCCCTATATGTATACATATATATATACATATATATATACCCATATATATAGCTCTAAATACACCTAATCAACCCACTAAAATAGCCCCTACAATTAGTCCTAAGTGAGTGTGAAATAATAAGTTGAGTGAGTGAGTGAATGGTCGAGTTAGAAATTAGTGAAGAGGGGATTTTGAGTTCCGTGATTCGGAACGCGTCGAAACTTGGAGGGGACTTAGTAAATGTGAAATAGAGTTTGCAGGTAGGCTTCTAGGTGGAAATCGGGGTTGCGTGTGAGATTAGGAGAACGGTATCGCACCGTACCATCGAGTATCTTGAGATATTCAAGATAACGGGTAAACGGGCGATACGGACCGTAAGATGGACTGGATGTCCACTTACCCTAGAGAACTTGGTAGGTAATGGTTGTATAGGCTAGTACCCTACTACCCTAGGAAGCCCGGAGTGGAATTCCTAAGGAAAGGCCACTTGGCGTCGAGTTAGAATGGTTAAGGGTAAATATTTTAAGGGGTAATCGGGTAAATTCAAAATACGGGGTTCGGGTATTCGGATTGACTAGAAACTTGGGTGGCTTGTTGGGTACACCCTATAAATTTCATATTTGAACCGATTTTGGCTCGGTTGACCCAGAGTTGACTTTTTACCCAAAAGTCAACCGTGAGTCAACACTTTGTCTAGATTTGACCAAATCCAAACTAGAGTTGACCAGTTGACCAAAAGTCAACTGTTGGTCAACATTTTACCAGTTTGACCTAAGGTTGACCTAGAGTTGACCAAAGTTGACCTGGGTTGACCAGTTGACCAAAAGTCAACTGTAGGCCAACTCTTGACCCCGTTTGATTCGCTTTGACTTGTTTTGACTTGCGATGACTGGTATGACCTAGAGTCGACTTAGTCTGACTTAGATTGACTTGATATATCTTGATTTGACCTAGATTGACTTGACAGGACTTAGTGTGACTCAGCGAGACCTAGTTTGACCTAGATTTCATATTATTCATTGTGAATCATTCTTAAACTTGTTTAAACCTAAATTAACATACAATATCTCATCTTTAGGTTTCTGATTACCATACTGAGCATTGATATACCCTACAGCTCAGAACAGCAGGCAAGTACATTCTCTGATAATAGTTACTTATTTTGATATCTTCTCTACCAGTTCAGTTATAGTGTTTACTTGATTCTCGACACATTGGTGCACGGACTAGTATTGTCGGATTCCTGTCATGAGATGTCATTCCTGGATTTCTTGGGATACGGGTTGTCATGCCCCAGTACCGAAATACGGAGACGGACTAGGCCAGCTACTCTATATGAGGTACGTAACGTCATACGGCGATCGTGGCTGTCGAGAGACTAGGGGGTACATGCTACAATCAAGTCTCCTATGGTCCCACAGAGTTCTATGTCTCAATCAATCAAGTCACATCAGCAATAAATGAACATTAAAGATAAAGCAGTAAGGCGTCCCCGACGCTTCATCAAAATGATCATGAGAGACTAGCTTTATAATTTAGCTATCTCGGAGAGTCAGGAGTACAAAATTGTACACAGCTGCAGTCTGTTTAATTACAATTATGTACTGACACAAAATATCAAGTAATCCGGCTAACAGGTGCCGATGGCTAAACGCCGCAAAAGTATAAGCTGGAGTGGTGGAGAAGAAACCCACTCGAGTCCCCGAACCGCCATGCTCCTAGTATGCACCATGGATGTCAGGGAGGAAGATCGTGTCCTCCGGCTCTGCTACGAGATCTGGCCAAACAAAACCAGCGGGGTCAGCCCCGAATAGCAAGTACCGCCAAAGGGGCACAAGAGTTAAGATTAAAACACAGTTAAATAGAATGATTGATAATAGTAATACTTATGCTACCATTATAGGGTAACGCCACATCCTCGAACCCATATGGCACCCTTACAACCAAACAAGGACAAAAGGTGCCGCATGGAGTCGGGACGCGTCGTACTCTATAACTTTCACATAAGTTAAAGGGTATAAACAATAAAATCTCATGATCGTAACTTCGGTCAATAGCCTATCGCAGCACAATAACCAATCCAACAATCAAACAAGAACATGGGTTGGATCATGTACCATGATAGACCATGTTCCTCAGTCATTCACAGAAGTAGCACTTCACAATCAGAATAAGTCTTCCGTTCATAACTTCGGTCCACAGCCTGTTATAGTACGATAACCAACCCAACAATCAAACAAGAACATGGGTTGGATCATGTACCATGACAGTCCGCTTCCCTCAGTTATTCACGGAAGGTAATAGGATACAAGCAAGTCGTTTTCACGACCAATCAAGTCTACGAGTTTCTAGTGGGATGAGGTTATCCTCGCGTCATGTTATTAGAAAATCCTCAGATCGTATCTTTCCAGCAAGGCTAGCCCACCCAGGGGTTCGTGTAGACAGGTGTTATTGAGCACAGGTCCCTCGTAAGGCCACATTGCCAAAAACATGTAATATATAGCAGGAATTAATCGGATACAGTCATCCACTCGTTGCGGATGACACAGTATCCGTGGAGACCAGCCGGTGCGTCAAGACAATATCTCAAGGCGGCTGGTGTAACACGATCTCGGGATTTGGCCCTCCCCATGCATCTAGTATGTTTAGTTGCCTAATTTACCCTAGGTGAAATCTTGGACTCATATGCTGTGGCCTGCATGATTATCCTCCTAAAGTCGTACTTCAGTACGAGTACCCCAAAGAGGATCCATGTCAATCAGTATGTCAACATGTGCTACCCTCCTTAGTGTAATGCATCATTGCAAATACGCCACGTGGAGTTACGAGTCATTTGTCGAGTATGAACAAGAACTGGGACATTCAGGTACATGTATCAGGTAGGAACACTTTGTTCACCGGGGTCACATTAGTGCTCATATCATGCTCGGGACAAAAGGCGTAAGGATATAAAATGGTCATATAATATCTGATAAAATATCAAAAGCGTACACACAAAAAGCACGCACGCTCAAGGGGTAAAAGTCACGCAGGCTTACTCAGGCTCACTCAAGGCAGCGTGCGTGAAAAGTCACGCAGGCTCACTCAAGGCAGCGTGCGTGAAAAGTCACGCAGGCTCACTCAAGGCAGCGTGCGTGAAAAGTCACGCAGGCTCAAGGGGAGAGCTGCGTGAAAAGTCACGCAAGCTCAAGGGAAGAGCTGCGTGAAAAGTCACGCAAGCTCAAGGGAAGAGCTGCGTGAAAAGTCACGCAGACTCAAGGAAAGAGCTGCATGAAAAGTCACGCAAGCTCAAGGGAAGAGCTGCGTGAAAAGTCACGCAGACTCAAGGGAAGAGCTGCGTGAAAAGTCACGCAGGCTCAAGGAGAGAGCTGCGTGAAAAGTCACGCAAGCTCAAGGAGAGAGCTGCGTGAAAAGTCACGCAAGCTCAAGGAAAGAGCTGCGTGAAAAGTCACGCAAGCTCAAGGGAAGAGCTGCGTGAAAAGTCACGCAGACTCAAGGGAAGAGCTGCGTGAAAAGTCACGCAAGCTCAAGGGAAGAGCTGCGTGAAAAGTCACGCAGGCTCAAGGAGAGAGCTGCATGAAAAGTCACGCAAGCTCAAGGAAAGACACGCTTCCAACAGAAAGCGTGCTCAAACAGGAGCACACTGTTCACTGTCTTCTCCAAACAGCAAGAACACCTTGGCTGAACCCAAACTTTAAAGTATCATAACTTGGCCATCCGAACTCCAAATCCAGATTTCCAAAGTTCCAACTTGGGTGAAACTGAATGCTCTTCCACATGGAAGCATCTAAAACCCATAAAATCCAACTAAAGTAGATCAAACCATACAAAATCCGAAAATGATTAAAACCTAGATCTACAAAAATCAAGGCTTCAAAATGGAAATTTCCAAGTTCTAAACTAGTATAGATTGAGGAGAAGAACATGTTTTGGCAAATAGTTTTGTAAGAAATCATTGACAAAAATATGGATCCATCTCTTGAGCAAGTTGGTACTTGCCTTGGTTGGTGGAGGAAATAAATGAGAGGAAGTAAATGAGAGGAGAGAGAATGAGATGAGTTATATATATAAAGATCTTGGACCCATGGGTTCATGATGAACCATTGGTGAACCAAGAATAGGTTACCCAAATGAGCCAAAACTGTAGGCCCAAATACAGAAAATAAATTAGAAAAATAATATTTTGTCGAATATTTTTGGGAAATACATGAAGAAATATTGTATAATAAATATCGTATAAATACAAGGTAAATAAAAATTATTAATTTCACATATTAAAATACGTATTCCAGGATCGGGGAGTGACACGGGTACTTGCTTGGTCTTGATTCTTGTACTTGTATTGATGCCGATTCCTGAAGAGGACTTGCTCCCCTTTTAGGGAATCCCGCGTCATGATGTGTTATGTCCGGATTCGTATACTACTCGGGGATGGAGAATTTTATAGATAGTGTGATCAATGCCCACCTTGAGTTACTACTTGTATCATAGCTATACCCTCACCTCACGATGGGTATAGCCTGACCTGTGCTGCTACTTGCTCCATAGCTTGCCATCCCGGCCGGGCCGAGTCCACGTACTTGTAGCCGGTCGGTTGGAAGCCTGATTTTTGACCCATACCGATCACATTATGCTATAATATTCGAGACACTTTTATATTTATTACATCAGTTACATGATTTACAGTTCAGCTTACTTTTTCTGTATGATTCACCCTGACATGATTTCCAGTTTACATATCCTGTTATACTTACATCTTGATATGTTCATCTTGTACTCTATTATGATTGACTGTTAGAGCATTTGTCATTACTATGGAATTTGTTGCCAGCGTTGTACTCGTTCATTTTTCTGACAGGATAACGTTATGATATATCCAGATGACATAGATGCGGACTGCTCTATCTACTATGGGTATGGTCAGGACATAGATTGCGACCAGTTGACACCCTTGGAGCCAGTGGATGATAGTACTTCTGTCTAGATCTTTTAGCTAGGTTTGACTGGACTGCAATCCAGCTAGCTTTCAGACTTTAGTTTTCTATGTTATATTTGAGACCCTGAGATGTTATGTATATATCTGGGCTTGTGTCGGACACTGGACTTATTTCTATTTTTATCTATCATATGTCTTTCCTTCTGAGCTATCTACCTTAGTTTTATTCTGTGATTGAGACTGTACTGTTATGTCACCTCCACTCGGAGTGTATATACTATATAGGTACCTTTATACTGTTAGTCGTAGTATTTACAGACGTTATATATAGCGTTATATCGCCGATACTGCGACGTAGGTTGGATGTACCCACGTGCTCGTGCCCCTCATAAGGGTACGGGTCGTGACAAAGGGCATGACATGTATGAGTCGACCCCTTGATGTCATTGGCACGAGATCAAGTTAAAGTCACAGCACGACCCTGCCATCCCGAGTTGAAGTTTAATCGAGTACAAAGCGATGAGGCACTGCCTCGATCGAAACGCCTTGTTCTAAAATAGATCCTAAGGCAAGATTAGAAAGACAATCATAAAAGGACTTGTAAGCTGTACAAAGTAAATGAATGTGTCGGTTATATATGGGTGGGCGAGAAGCTCACTCCACCAGTACAGTTGAGTACTGACACCCACACAGTGTTCATGTGCAGGCACAGGTAGAAGCTTGTGGCGCGGAGCTCGCTTGGATGCGTCGAGGCACGGAGTTCCTTGGCGATTTGAAGCGTGCGGCCGCGTGGATTGAAGACTTATACGGGACATAATGTATGGACATCGCCTTCCGAAGCTTCCGTTGGCTCAAGCATTGTAATCGAGAGATGAGAGAGAGTAGAGAGACTTATAAAATGAGAGAAAAGTGAGCACGAGAGACTTATAATTTGGCCTTGTGCCCACAAATGTAATCTTGTATTCAATATCAATAAAGATTTTTTTTGAATAACTTGTGTTTGCTTTAAATTTCTACTGCATGTTTCAATGTTTCTGTTTGGGTCTTCTGTGCGACGACCCCGTCGCAGCCGATGTAATCGGTCGTTATGAAACTGCCTTGCACGAGCGCAATCTAGGCTTGTACGGCATCACGCCTTAGCGAGGACAATCGCTCCTACGGAAGCGGGGCATGACATAATGGTATCAGAGCACGGCTTTACGTCCTTGGACTTCACGTCGAATTTTTCAGTTTTGAAAGCTCGTCGTTGGAAAATAAGTATGCGCTCTCTCTCGATTGTCCCTCGGCATGTCCATACAATAAGTCTAAATATTTTCAAAAGCTCGTACAAGCATTCACTCGAACGCATCGGTACGCTATCACCGGATGCATCGGTAGGCCTTTGCGCCGAACGGTGTCAAACTTGTCTTGATAAGAAAACTTGTGCTAAAAGTTAGCAAGTCGCGTGAGTGCCTAACTAGTCCTGTGTCGACTGTAGAAGCATAGAAAATATTAGAATAAGACATAAATGGCCCATGCGGTTTTGGGTAGCAAGTCTATGCGGCTCATACTGGAGTTGTCCTATGCGGCCCAAAAGAAGACCCTCAGACTCATGCGGCTCGGGGATGAATGCGGTTCAGCAGGAATATGCGGCTCAATTGACGACACGTGTGACCCCCCCCACAGTTGGCCACTGGAGTAATGGCCTCATTTAATGCTCTGACACGACTCGACGGATGTCTCTGACATAAAGTATCATAATGGCTCTGCCATAATGACAGACTCTTCGGGAAAAGAAGAAAATCTCTGCCCGATCTGACAAAAATCCTAGATTGCTGCGTGGCAAAAGTCTCATGCGGCTCGGATAGAGAACAGCTTCATGCGGCTCATTGAGGAATCATTCTAATATGATTAACAAAAATCTGCCATATGCGGTCCACCCATAGCCCGGTCTATGCGGCTCGACACCACGCTAATTCATGCAGCCCACAGAAACTATGTATATGCAGCTCATGGAGAGATCGTCCCCTGCGGCTCGCAAAGATTATGCATATGCGGCGCATGGAAAGTTCGTCCCCTGCGGCTCGATGAGGCATTGACTCATGCGGCTCACGAGGAGTATCCCCCTGCGGTTCAAGTGTTGGTCACCCTATGCGGCCCTGGCAGGACCTTCAATTAAAAAACGTGGCACTGAAGATGCAACAGAATCCCAACGAGAATATTCGACATCATCATCATAATTGCCGAGATCAGGGCATATCATTCATCATCAAGCCAATAGGACATGTGGCGAGCAATCAAATATTGGCATAATCAATCACGAAGATTTAAAGCAGTCAGCATTAACTGCTCATAAGATTTGGTGCTATCCGCATTAGTGGTCGAGATTCATTATGATCAGGATCAAGGGCCCAGATAGAATGAAGGAGCGCCGACATTCCAAACAGATAATCATCAGCAAACCCTAATGATCCTACCCCACTCTTATAAATAGCCAGCATCATTTCCATGTAAAAAGGTCGGCAATAAAAGAATAAAAAAAAATAAGAAGAGAGAGATCTACACAGAGAGAGCTCCCCCTTTTCTTGATAATCACAGAGAGAGAGAAGTCAGGAGAGCAACCCGAGGAGAGTAAGGAGAGCCTTTCTTCGTCAACGCCGAGCAGATCTTCCCCGAGCCAAGGCTGCATACCGATCGTCCAAGGAGTAAGGCAGAGCGGCCGTCGCTTTCCCGAGCCTCTATCGTCACCCCCCAGAATAAAAAATAAACAATCGTACTTAGTCTGCTGTACCTAGATTTTCGTCCCTAGGCTTTCTTTGTACGAGCGAGTTTGTATTGTGAGTCTAAGTTCAGTCCTCCGATAATTGTTCTGTTCTTTTACAATCAATGGCAAACACGATGGCGACTCTGCTGGGGACTAACTTCTCCACGGCTGAGGAGTTGGTGACGCAATCGGATGCAGCCAAACTTGGCTCCACACAACAGAAGATGGTCGTCCGCTTCGACCAACAGGCGTTCGAAGAGATGCTCTCTGAAGGCAGCGCTGGCCCGGTCCAGAAACGCACCCGCTCCACGAAGGCTCGCAAAGAGTGGAGGCCAAAGTCATTTGCTCCTCCCCAAGCCCTCGATGGGATACCCTCGGTCGTTCAAGACGGCGAGAAAGACTCTCCTGCAGCCCCACTTCAGATCGCAGACACCTCTACTGTCCCCAAGTCCGGCAGAAGAAAACACTATGATGCTGGACTTGCAGGGGCAAAGAGGGTCTCTGCTCAACCTGAACCGCAGAGGACCGTCAACCACATGAAGAAAACTCATGCGGCCATTTCTGTCAGCCGCATAACTTATGCAGCTACAGTTCCCAACCGCATGGATGAGATTCATGCGGCTAGTAAAGTCAACCGCTTGCAGAAAACCTATGCGGCCACAGATGCCAACCGCATGCGGACAGCCCGCACGGCCGTGACTCCTAACCGCATAAGAACTCGTCCCATAACAGAAGACAGTCGCATGCAGATAGCCTGCACGGCACCCAACGCTAGCCGCATAGCATCTCTACCACACTTCTCTCGATAAGTTTTCGACCGACTCTCATGCGGTCCTAACTCTGATCACTTTCTGGATGAAAATCCAGACTCTGTGATACCTAATGTGGACTCTTCCTATTACGCACCCACAAGTGCTAAAAGGAAAAAGTCTAGGGCAGCGCGGGCTCATCAAGTCCAGACAGCTGCCCCAACCTCTGACTATCGGGGCGTCCCGCTGAGTATCACGCGGGCCTCTGACAGAAAGTTGTATAAAACCACTCGAGTCCAGCCCCCGGCGGCAAACGGACAAAGCGGTTCCTCTGACCTGCATGAAGCTACCCTCCACAAACGCAAGGAAAGAAAAGGAGTCTCAGTGTGCAGAGAGTCCTCACAGGGACGTTACTGTACCCAGATTATCGTCAACTGCTGTTGCAACAACACGGCAGTAACGGAAGACCGGCCATCCGTCTTCCAAAGATTACAACATCCGAGCTCGGAAGACGAGGCACCTCCCGTTGCCTCCTGCAATTCCGTGCGAAAAGTCCCCGTTGAGGGGAGAGGAAAGAAGACAAGCATCTCCAGCCCAAAGGTGTCAACTATTGCAGCTAAGAAGTCGTCGTCTAAAGGATTATCCTCTACTGGAGTATTCCAACACACCCGTTCAAAGACGAAAACTGCTGCAGTAGGAAGTTCGCCGTCTACGTCATTGGGGGTCGTCGAAACTGGGGGTAGCACTCCTCCAAACCTCCACGACAACCCGACATTCCAAGAAGACGGACTGGAGGAAGCAAATCCTCCGACGGATACAACAGATACCGACGTCCCCGAGGACGTCCTAAACTAAGCAAGCTCTGAAGCTGGGGGTACTGTTCCTTCCGAGTCCGAACCTGAAGAGAACATCCCCACATATCCTGACGATTTCTCGATGTATGAGTATGACTCGGAGGGCATGTCCGCCACCTCTCCTTCTGTCACTCCTCACGTGAGGACGGTATTCATGACGGACAACAGCCAAGGTGGTTCCGGCGATCGCCAACATATCGACACTTTGGAGGCCATACTGCACGCCTTGGTCAAGTCTGTAGACGAGATCAAAGCAGCGCTTCCTACTCTGCAGGGAGTGACACCTGGTCAGACAAGCACGGGTCCCGCGAACAACATAGATTCAAATTCAGTGGCACCAAACCCGGGCAATAATGCTCCCGAGATAACGGCCCCTACCACGACAAATGAGGCCCGAGAAGTAAGGAGAGAGGTTCAGGAGCTTCGAGCGATGTTCTACGCCCGAGAAAATTCTCAAGACCTCAGAATACGGCAACCATACCCTGCTGAATGGAGGGATGTGCCCTTTCTCCCAAGATATAAGCCGTTCAATATCAACCCATATGATGGTAAGACTTCAGCAAGCCGGTACATCACTTACTTTGAGGTCACTACCGACCATCTGCCCCCATGATGATGCCATCCTCACACGGTTATTTATTGGGGCACTGGAAGGAGTCGTCTTCGATTGGTACCGCAACCTGCCAGATAATTGCATCCACTCCTTCGCTGGCTTCAAGCGCTTGTTCTTGGAGAGGCTCTATGAGGTAGGGCAGGACGTCACGATGTCTACCCTCATGGACGTCGTTCAAGGAGAGAAAGAACTGACGAGAAATTACATTGAGCGGTTTCGTCAAACTGCAATGAAGTTACCATCTGGCAACCCGGACTCTTCTTTGATTGAAATTTACCAAAAGAGACTACTTCCAACAATTAGTCTCTGGATGGGCGAAAGTCAGTTCAAGGATTGGAAGGCTTTTATCATCAGTGCTACAAGTGCTGAAGAACGATTGAAGAAGGCTCGCCAACTAGGGTTGCATATCTCGGAGGGAGAGAACAAGAGCAAGCGTCCCAACACCAGCAACGACTATGGGGGTAGCCCCTCCAACAACCGGGACAACAAAGGCAAGCAGGCTATGGTGACCGATACAGCCCAGAAGCCCGAGCCACAGCCGGCAGACAAACAATGGCCTCAAATCACTTATTTCTTTGAAGACGGTCACGTCAAGCCTATCCTGGACATGCTGATACAAGGAGATAGGATTCAGCTTCCTCCACCAAGACGGGAGCCTCGGTCGGCTGATCTGGAGAACCCAAAGTTCTGCCATTACCATCGCTACGTCCACCATGCTACACACGACTACTACCAACTGAAACGGTATATCCAAAACCTCATCGATTCGAACGCCCTGGCCATCGATTTCGAAGAGGTAACCGTGGCAGCCAACATGGTGTCCGTACAATTCGACAGCTTCCCTCCAACAGAGACTCAGGACGGGGTTATACCCATCCCTCTGGCAACAATGGAGATTGCTAATCTGCCGCCTGCTCGCGATCAAGCCGCTGGTCTAGTACCCCTCACCACATCACGAGGGAAAATCATTTGGGTCCATCCGGACCTAGTCCACGAGGTAACTCAGCCCTCTCCACCTTCAAAAAGGAAAAGTAAAAAAGTCAGATCCTGCCGCACTGCCTCGGCGGAAGAAGAGGAAGTCTCGGCCGTCACTACTCGATCTGGAACACAAGCCCAACCGGTGACCGAAAACGCGACTGATGATCATCCGCCCACTACCAATGATGCTCCGGGACCGGCTCAGCCTTCGACGACCGACAAGCCTAGGCCGAAGGAGACTCGCTTCGACAAGTCCCTCCGGAAGGAGACACCTCAGGGGCTGGAGAGGCCCTACAACTTCGACATCTTAGCGCAATTAGCTAATACCCCGGCCAAATTGTCTTTATATGAACTCCTCAGGCTCTCAAAGGATGTCCGCACGGCTTTAAGTGAGGCGCTCCAAAATGCCGACGCATACTTGGCTCAGGTCAACCTCACAGGAGATAACCAACCTGCAGAGCTCCAAGATAGTGCGTGTACGGAAGCAATGCACAATATCGTCTTCTCTCCGCAAGATATGCTCATCAAAACTAACCTGCATGATCGCCCGCTATACTACACGGGATACATCGGCGACGTAAAGGTGGACCGAATGCACATTGATCCTGGGTCCTCCATAAGCATCATTCCGAAGGGTCTGCTACATCATCTTCGCATTCCAATGCATCGCCTGACGCCTACAAGCACCGCCATTAGCGGTTTCAATTCAGGCAGGAGCTACCCAATAGGGAAGATTTGCTTAAAATGTCAGATTGGCGATCTCCAATCAGAAGTCACCTGCTACGTCATAGATGCCGACACTTCTTACAATATCCTTCTGGGGCGGCCTTGGATACACGATTACATGATCGTGCCTTCCACGCTACACCAGTGCTTCAAATATGTCGATAAGCACGGCTTCGTGAGGACAGAGTTTGCTGATATCGATCCCTTCAAGGGGGTCGAATCTTATTACTCAGAGTCCTGTCTGTACGAAAAATCAAAGAAGCATCTGATCGAGGAGGAGGTACAAGCTCACACCAAGACAACCACAAGATCAGAAGAACCCCTGACGATCCACCTCCAGGCTCGCAAACCGGGCAGTTTTGCACCCCTTACGGCTACTCTGCGTAAGGACACAATCAGTCTATCGGCGCAAGAAGAGCAGATGAGAATCCGGCTGCCGAGGTCTGGCCAAGTGCCGAGACCCACACCAGGGCCTTTTACCATCAGACTACCGAGAGTCGATCAGCTCCAAGCGGAGAAACTCAATCCCTCCGACAGACCGCTCACGATACGTCTTCCTAAAATGGGCCATCACCCCGACGCGAGGTCTGACACTTCCAGCGAACCAGCCACTCCTCGCCCCACGTCAGATACCAAGCTGGGGGTTGCTAGTCTACCAACAACTCCACGACCTGCTCCGCTGGTCGAGCCTCTGAAGATCAAGCTGACTAGGTCGCTCTCTCAGTCTTCATTTATACAGGGGGTGGCCGAAGAAGAACCAGAATTAGCCAAGTATGTGGCTGCCCACTCCGATACCCCTTCCGCGGATGATGTAATCCCTCTCGAAAAGATACCTTATTTTATCAATAAGGGCTATCTTTGAATTACATCGAGCTCAACAAGCTATGTACAATGTATGCTATGGACCACGGTATAGGCACTCACCTACACACACAAGTGACAAATGTATATACCACAATCCAGCTTACTCCGGCAGAAGACGCTTACCGAATAGTCGAGGGAGGGGACCACCCTATTATCTTCGGACGGAAAGACGATCCGTACCCCTTCACCATAAAAGAAGTCGATCTTGGGTCAGATACCGGGAGATTGCCTCTATACCTTTATAGTCCCCAGTCCAAATACCTCATGCAGAAACAAGGATATGGTCTAGAAACTACACCAGGTTTGAATTACGGTACCGGACGGCGACTACCTTTGAAGCCCCCAGTACCGTCTGGTAAACCACGGGACTACTATAGCAAAACTCGATGTGGACTAGGGTATGTAACTCCCACAACGACTCCAGAGAGTTCAGATGAAGAATGTAATTGGCAGTTACACTCAACCGGGTCACCAACTTCCGACTCAGACACAAGCATTGGGGACATATTCAGACAAGTCCTATCAGTCAACTTGGCATTTGTCGATGCTTACGAAGAAGACGAGGACATTCCTGAAATCCTCGAGCTTGAGACGTGGGCCCAACAGTTAGACGCACAATGGAAAAAGCAGTTCGAGCTAAGAGAACCTCCTACAGAGGATGAAGTTATGCAGGTCAACCTCGGCACCGAATCCTCTCCAAAGCCAATCTTCGTCAGTAAAAGCCTAACAGACGAGGAACGAGAATCACTGCTGGAACTCATCAGAGAATACATTGACGTATTTGCATGGAGTTACGAAGACATGCCGGGATTAGATCCCGATATTGCTCTCCATAAGCTCAATATACGGCCGGATGCAAAGCCAGTCAAGCAGCAGCAACGACGCTTCCGCCCGGGCGTCATGGACGCGATCGAAGCCGAAGTCAACAAGCTGATAGCCAGCGGCTTCATCCGTGAGGAGCAACACCCTGACTGGGTCGCCAATATAGTCCCGGTCCTTAAGAAGAACGAGAAGATCTGAATCTGCATCGACTTCCATAATCTAAATGAGGCATGTCCGAAAGACGAATTTCCCCTTCCGATCACGGACATTATGATTGACAACACATGCGGCTTCGAACGTATGGCATTCATGGATGGATTCTCGGGATACAATCAAATCAAGATGTCCCCCGACGATGAGAAGCACACATCATTTAGAACACCGATCGGCACATACTGTTACACAGTCATGCCATTCGGTCTAAAGAACGCTGGTGCCACATATCAGCGGGCTATGAGTATCATTTTTAGAGAACATTTGCACAAAACAGTGGAATGCTACGTCGACGACATCGCTGTCAAGAGTCGCCGTAAGGAGGATCATCTGCAAGATCTGATAACGGTATTCGACCTGATGCGAGCCCACAACCTGAAGATGAACCCTACAAAGTCATTCTTGGGCGTATCCAGCGGGAAGTTCTTAGGTTTTATCATCACTGCACGGGGTATCCATGTAGACCCTGAGAAAACCAAGGCAATAATGGAGATGGGTCCCCCGAAAAATCTCCGCGAACTTAGAGGCCTCCAAGGGAGGCTAGCCTATATCAGAAGGTTCATTTCCAATCTCTCCGGACGATGCCGGCCGTTCACACACCTCATGAAGAAGGGAGTCTCATTCGTATGGGACAAAGAATGCCAACGCGCTTTCGACGACATCAAAGAATATTTGTCAAATCCTCCAGTCCTGGTGGCCCCGGTCCCTGGAAAACCATTCTTGCTCTATGTACGAGCAATAGAACACTCCCTCGGTGCCCTGCTGGCACAAAATAACGACGCAGGACACGAACAGGCCATATACTACCTCAGCCGAATGATGGTCGGGCCCGAACACCGATACACTACCGTAGAAAAAGAATGCCTCGCCTTGGTATTCGCCATTCAAAAGATGCGGCATTATGTTACAGGACAAACCATACATGTGATCTCACGGGTAAATCCCCTCAGGGTCCTCATGACTAAACCAGGGGCGCTCAGCTCTCGTCTCGCTACATGGGCAATACTGCTATCCCCATATCATATGATCTTCGTCCCACAGAAGGCTGTCAAAGGCCAAGCCCTGGCAGACTTTTTGGCGGCCCATCCAGGATCGGGGTCATCCAGAATATACGAGGAAATCCCAGATAAGGTCGCCGATTCTAATACAACCACCCACAACAACATATGGAGGATGTTCTTCGATGGCGCTTCAAGAACCGGACCCAAGGGAAATATCGTCGTCGGGGTCGGAGTAGTATTGATCTCTCCTACCGGGCTAGTGATCAATCGCGCCTACTCTCTCACGGAACCCTGTTCCAACAATGTGGCCGAGTACAACGCTTTGGTCATTGGCCTCCAACTCGCAAAGGAGCTGGGTGTAGAATATCTCGAAGCATACGGCGATTCACAATTAATCGTCAATCAGATTCGGGGGTCGTACGAAGTCCGCCATGAAGACATGATCCCCTACCACCAAATAGCAATCAACATTATCTCCTCATTCGAGGGATTCTTTATTGAACACGTCCCCAGACTTCAAAATATCGAAGCCGATGCCCTAGCAGGCCTTGCCGCTTCCTTAGCAGTGCCGAACCAAGCGCATCACTCGGTTGAGGTGATAGGCCACGAACTGGTCTGTCCCAAGAACAATATTCAATTCGTGGCGAGCTATTCCGCCCAAACGGTCGACGAAACACCAGACTGGAGACAGCCGTTCATTGACTTCGTCGTATACGATATCCTCCCGGAGAATCCAAGGGAAGCCACCTCCATCAGACGGCGTTCTCTCAGATTCTTCTACGACACAGAGACAAAGATGCTGTACCGACGATCCTACGATGGATTATTACTCCGGTGCTTGTCAAACGCAGAAGCCAAAGAAGCTGTACGAGAAGCTCACGACGGTGTCTGTGGGGCCCATCAGCCTGGCCCTAAGTTACAGGACCGCCTTCGCCGTATGGGCTACTACTGGCCCACGATGGTGGCAGACGCAATAGACTATGCCAGAAAATGTAAGGCTTGCCAAGTCCACGCGGACTTCATTCACCAACCATCCGAGTTTCTACATCCAACGGTGGCATCCTGGCCATTCGAAGCATGGGGAATGGATATCATTGGTCCAATCACCCCCACCTTCCTCCCGAGGACATCGCTTCATACTTGCGATCACCGACTACTTCTTCAAATGGGCGGAAGCCGTCCCACTCGCAGAAGTTAAGACTTCAAACGTGATCAGCTTCCTTAAGCATCACGTCATCTACCGCTTCGGACTGCCGCGGAGGATCATCCATGATAATGGTCCACAGTTTGCAAGCCATACATTCTATCGATTCTGCGACAAATACCGCATTCAGAATGCCGCTTCGACACCATATAACCCGGCAGTAAACGGGTTGGCAGAGGCATTCAATAAAACAATCATCAAACTCCTCAAGAAGTTTGTCTCCTCCAATAAATGCGACTGGAACGAGAAGCTCGGCGAATGCTTATGGGCTTATCGCACCACGGTTCGAACAGCTACTGGGAATACACCATTCTCTTTAGTATACGGGAGTGAGGCAGTCCTCCCACTGGAAACTCAGATTCCCTTACTCCGCGTCGCCCTCACTTATCAATTGACAACGGATGATAACTATCGACACCGATTACAAGAGTTGGAGGCCTTAGACGAAAAGCGCCTCCTAGCCCAGCAAAGGATCGAGCTATACCAAGCACGTATCTCAGGAGCCTTCAACAAGAAGGTCAAAATCAGAACATTCCAAGTGGGCGATCTCGTTCTGGCAGTCCGGAGACCAATGGTCATGACTCACAAGACCGCAGGCAAGTTCCAGCCAAAATGGGAAGGTCCATTTGTCATCGAGGCCATGTTCTCCAACGGCGCCTACCGCCTCGCCAAGCAGAATGGGGACTTGCTTATGTTGCCCGTCAACGGCAAGTTTCTGAAGAAATACTATGTTTAGACAACATTCTCCAAATTATCGAGTCATGTACCCTCTTTGTACCCCTGAACTCGCACCCACCATTCTCCAAATTATCGAGTCATGTACCCTCTTAGTACCCCTGAACTCGCACCCACCATTTTCCAAATTATCGAGTCATGTATCCATTGATACCACTGAACCCACATCCACAACATTTCAGATTACCGAGCCATGCACCCGCTGGTGCCACTGAACTCTCATCTCCTCAATATTCTAGAAAATCCAAATTATGTACTTACATTCCGGTCGCTCTCTCAGATAGTAAGTCACGTATAATCATACCTCTGAACTTTCTTCCTGAAAGAGATCCTCCCTCATGATCCACTATCCGCACTCCCAGTGTACAAAAAGGGTAATCGATCCACTAATTTCCGAAACGACCATGTCCTCATTACCTCTGAGTCGTTTTCACTTCCACCAAAAACAAACCGCCCCCTCGCATAGAACTTCCATGTCCTCCTACCTCTGAGTAGTTCTATGCACCCCTTCTTCATTGAGCCCACTCCTGCCATGTCCTCATTACCTCTGAGTGGGAAGGCTCCGTCGAAGAAATCACCATATTTGCCATGTCCACATTACCTCTGAGCAAGTATATTGGTTCTCTTTCAACCTATTATCTGTACCCACAACCGGAGTGCGACAAGGATAATAGGTCCACAAATGTCCTCTGTTGACCACAAATGTCCTCTGTTGACTACAAAATGTCCTCTGTTGACCACAAATGTCCTCTGTTGACCACAAATATCCTCTGTTGACCACAAAGAGCTTCCGTAAAGTCTCTCATGCCATGTTCTCATTACCGCTGAGCAGGAAGATTTCACGATAAAACCTTCACGTTTGCCATGTCATCATAACCTCTGAACAAATGTGATTGGTTTCCTTTCATTCCATTATCCGTATCCTGAACCAGGGTACGCCAAGGATAATAGGTCCACAAATATCCCTTGCTAAGCTTCTTAGCATAAATCCACCATCTTACCATGCCCCGGGAGCCCAGCTGTTCTACGGCATTCCTTTCCCCAGTACCGAGAACATCCATGACCATTTTGTCGTGGCTGTCCCGGACATCCTGATCAAACTTGTTATCCGTACCTAAAACCAAGGTACGCCCAGGGTAACAAGTCCACAAATAATCCCCCAGCAAGTCCAATTCCATGAACACCACAAGAACAAGAAAGAGAAGATGAGTTGAAACATGCTCATTTATCTCAAAATTCAAAAGAGCTACATCAGTGGGGATCACATCCCTTGCAAATAAAAATATACACATATGAAAGAAAAACAAAAAGAGAAGCAGAAAAGGACAGATGGTGGATCACTGCTCCGGGGCGCATAACACCGTGAGGCGGTCCTTTATCAAGGCGACCGACCGCTCAAAACTCTGTTTGGCTCGACGCTCTGCCTCCTGATTCAGCACCGCCGGGTCCTCCAGATGAGCATAGGCTCGCCAGTTGTCCTCAAACTCCTTAAAAGACCGCTCCAAGGTGGCAGAGGATCGGGAAACCCGCTCGGCCTCCCGAGCAATCGACTCCTGCTCTGCACGAGCAGCTTCCCGCTCTAACTCTAGGAAGGCCAACTCCTGTTGGAGTGCAAGAATCCGCTCCCGTGTGGCCGCTACTCCACGAGAAGCAAACTCTTCACGAGCCCTACAAGCCTGACTTCGACGACCCAGATGGGCATATGAAACAGAAAGCTTGTCAAGGTCTTCCCGCACAGCTGGCACGGCAGCATCCCGAGTGAGCTTGATCTTGTCCCGAGCAGCAACGAGGCGACCCCGCTCCCGTTCAATTGCAGCGGGCAAGCCAGCCTGCCGTGTTGCCAGTAGTTGGGTCACAAGTCGATCAGCCTCTGTCAACTTGGGCTCCAGGAGCGTGGCTAACCCCATCCCGCCAGGAAGGTCCTTCAAAGTGTCAATCTGGCCCCGAGCACCCTTCAAAGACATAGTGAAAGGGATTCCCCGTTCTACAGCAGCGTCGACACCCCTCCCTAAGTGACGATAGAAGCTATCAACCACATCCTGCGTCACCTCGTTCAAAGCCTCCGAGGAGGCCGGTGTCAACGGGAGTGTGGCCGGCAGCACAGAAGAAGATGCAACAGAATCTGCCGCTTCGGCCACAAGAGAAACCAGCTCCGTACGGTAAGACGCTTGAACAGCGGCCAACTCCTCTTCAGCAGCCCGCAGGATTTGGATGCTCGACAAGGTCGAGAAGTCGACTTCCGGAGCCGTATCAACAGCGGAAGACGAGGCAGAAACCATTGCCAACTCCCTCCCCGTCTGCCCGGAGACGGCAGGAGGCTCTTCAACATGAGAGAGAGGAGAAGAAACATTCCTTTTGTCCGGATAATGGCCGACCGAACTCTCCCCGAGAACATCCGCGGCGGGAGGAAAAAGGTCAGTACCTGCAGGGCCAAGGCAACCATGAATCGACTTGACCCGAAGGATATGTTGATAGAGCAAATAAGCCCCTTCGGTTGTCAATATATGGCCTATCTTACCAATGGAGGAGTATGGAGGCTGAGGTTCGCTTACAGCCACCACAGCCTCCTCACCAATAGCCTCCGAATCAGGAATCGGAGAGTCATCCCCGGGAGAAGAGGTACTGAGAACGGTGTCATCTCGCTGAAGCTCAACGACCGCGGGGGCGGGCCCAGAGGAACCTTCGTTCCCCCGAGCTGATGCTTCAGCAAACCCGGAACTTCCAGCCGCCTCCGGGAGAGCTCCAGCAGAAAGGACCGCGGCGCACATATCGCTGATTAAGGCAGCAAGGGCGGGATCAACCTCGGAGACAGTAGATGGTTCAGAAGACCCCGGTCCGTCGGATGCCTACAAAGAAAAGTGATTAAATCATATCTGCGAGAGGAAAGGGAACTACAACAAAGAAATAAATCCAATTTAGCCTTACCTCCGGAGTAGCATCGGTACCGTCATCCCTTTCGGTAATAAGCAATCCACGAGACTTAACGGCAGCTCTCTTCACGGAAAAGGTCGCTCTACTGCCAGAAAATTCGCGCCTGACTCGCTTACGTGAGGAACCAGACACAGCCGGAAGCTGTTCTTCCCTCACTCTTCCACCTTCTGTAGAAAGCAATGGGCCCTCCGTCGGTTCATCAGGGATGGGAAGCGATTGATCTGCTACTTCTTTGCCTCCATCAAAAAGAGAATCTTCGCTGTCATCTTCCTCCCCAGCCGACTCGGAAGGTTCTGATTCAGGGAGAGGAGTCTGAAGCGCTAGTTGCTTTCTGGCCTTAGCCCCCTTTGGCTTCTCCTCTAAGCCTGTACCCACGATAAAACTGGTACTCGGATCGAAATTAATAGGAGGCTTGTTCGCCATGACATGATACAAAGCGGCCACGTATAAAATTTCCCTTGGCGTCTGAGCATCAGGGACCGAGAAGCTGGCTCGAGTATGATAAGCATCATAATAATTCCATGCCCTGACGCCATCAAGAACACTACCTTCGAAGCCCAAACCAGGATTGGGATGATCAAGGAATAACTGGCTATAACCAAACTGCCGAGAAAACCTGCTAGGTAGGTAAGGCTCCAGGTACACCCTATCGCGGTTGCGATAAACCAAATGAGCAGGACGGATGTTACGCAACCAGGTGAGCATATCCGGAGATAGAAAGTGAGGAGGTCCAGTACCATCAAGGTGTACCTTACTCACATCCTCATCAAAAAAAGGAGGAACAGACACAAAAAGGTGACACCCATCTACCCTCGCCAGTGCCCTCCGACAAGCCGGCATAGTATTGTATTCCCAAGACTGGCGATGGCATTTGAAGAGGAAAGCATCTTCATCCGTAGCATCTTTCGCTATCCCGGGTCCCAGCAAAGACTTGTAATGCATCGCCAACCACGCCATCAAGTAATGGAAAGGCAATTCTACGCGCTCAAAATCCAAGGTCTTCTTACGCGCAACAACTTTGGATGAGAAGGTCCGAAGACCGTGGTGGATGCTGCACACCATGGCGGGAAGAAGGGCCAGCCTAACTCCGAACACCAGTTTAACGGCGGAAAGAATAAAATGGCGACCGATCCTCTCGATGGAACCTGCTCCTTCCGAGACGACGCAATTCCGTAACCATATCATCAAAAAGCCAGCCAGAAGCGCCTTCTCTGACATCTGCGTGGTCCCATAGTAAAAGTAGCTGAGAGAGTCAGTTTGACTCCCAAATATGTCACTCCTGGACCGCGACTTCTTGACGCCTGACATCAAATCCTTCACCTCCACGTACGTTTTAGGGGTTCGAGGAGTAACTCCACCAGAAGGGTTAACTTTGAAAAGGTAACTAATCCATGATGTGGTGTGGGGAGCGGTCCCTTCGGAGCTATCCGCTGTCTTTATGGCCATCTGGTGACAAGCACTATGGTGGCACAGCAACTCCCGGTATACTGCAACGAAACCTGGGAATCGTCGGTCCAAGTCCTCAAACTCCTCATTCGAAGGGGTATACACCTCGAAAGGCTCATTTCCCCAGGGGAGTTTAGAGACAGTATACATCTCATGAAGAGCAAGCCCCAGCTCCCCTACTGGTGAAAAGAATGTCCCCGTTCGCCAGCTATACATCTCCAAGAGCGCCATGAACAGCGGCTTATTAATAGGGAGCCCGTGACAAGTCCCTCGAACAGCATGATAAAGTCCCACCTCACGCAAGAGTGTTCCGTAGGTCTGCAGGACCCAGGTGGTCAACTGGACCCACATAGAAGTAGGGTTTATCCAGTTCGGCAACGCTATCCTACCAACAGGATAGGACTTCTTACGGACAAGCCGATTCAAGAAGGTGTCAGCCTGAGCAAATGAGAAGTTGGGACCGTATGCATTCATGAAGAAGCCCGGGGCCAGACCCATCATATACCGAGGGACGGGATCCTTACCTGGGTACGCTGACCGCATATTCGGATTGTAATGGATGTCGCCCATCAACATCCCCGATTGAGTAGGGGTTAAGTTGCATACCATCTTCCTATTCAACAGTACCATGTTGAACCACGATAAGGGATAATGGCGTTCCATAAAAGGGATATGGATTGACTCCCCGTCCAAAGAAAAATCCCAGTTCTCAGAAATCTCTAACACTCGAGAGTTCCCTATGATTAGAGCATCTCCAAAGAGGAATAGAGGCTTCAGGTATTTCCCATCCAGCCTTCCAGTGTTCATCATAGAACGAAGGTAATGAAGGGTCTGATTCTCGATGGCGTTCAACCTCTCCAAAGGCTCATCAGCAGGGAACTGATTCAATACATGCTTAATTAGGTCGTCAAGACGCACACCCAAAGCGAATTGATTTGAACCAACCAAAAGTTCCCCCGCCCCCGCAGGATTCACGGGCAGATTCACTAGAAAAAGATAAAAGAAACAAGGTCAGAAGATAGACAAAAAACAGAAGCATTTGAAAGATTATTGGAGTCTATGCGGCTCGGGTCGCCACAGCCTCATGCGGCTCATCAGCAGATAGGTCCATGCGGCTCTGCGCGTCATAGCCCCATGCGACTCTGAATTAACCAAGTTCGTACAACTCAGATTCAGAAGGGTTTATAGATTCATGCGGCTAAGCCCGACTCATACAAATCGCTGCGGCTACAAACCATCAAGTTCATGCGGTTCAAAAGTGAGCAACGCTTATGCGGCCCAAGTCGAAAACACACATGCGGCACTGATCGAATGTGACAAGCTCATGCGGCCATAATGGGCGAAGTGCTTATGCGGTCACATCGATATGTCTCGTATATGTGGCTTGTGCATAAAGTATGCAACAGAGCCATGGCAGCAGGTAGGGTTTTTCGGAGTGACCCCCTTACCAGCGATGGGCGGGTGAACATCAGGATGGACAGCGCCTACAGCAGCCGGCGGAGGAGCGACTACATTCGTCGCCGCAGTCGCCGTAGCAGCAACTGCCTTGCCCTTCGCGGCCTTCGATGCAGCAGATCTCTTGGGAGCCATGGTCGATGGATGAAGAAGGAAAACGAAGAGCGAAGTTGGCAACAGGGAATTCAAGCTAAGAAAGGAGGTAAAGAAATCCCCAAGAGCTGAAAAACTCCTATTTATAGGCGATCCATAAAGTAGAAAGACGCCTCGGATTACGCGCCGCCTCCAAAAATAAAGGCGAGAACGCTTCGGTCAAGGCAAAACCGACCCTTGGGATCCTCCCCCAAAAGGCGGCGTCAAATCAAATCGAAGGCAATTAATGAAGATTTGCTCACGTGGTCAGGGCGCGTGGCGAAGAGCCTATGCGGCCAGAAGAATCTATGCGGCCGAGATGCTAATGCGGCCAGGAAGCTCAGGTAAACAGAACATCCTATGCGGCATGAACGGGGCCATGCTTCTTATTCAAAGTGTTTCAATTTTATAAATTGAAAACTTTGAAGGGGGTCCTGTAGAAACATGGAAAATATTAGAATAAAGACATAAATGGCCCATGCGGTTTTGGGTAGCAAGTCTATGCGGCTCATACTGGAGTTGCCCTATGCGGCCCAAAAGAAGACCCTCAGACTCATGCGGCTCGGGGATGAATGCGGTTCAGCAGGAATATGCGGCTCAATTGACGACACGTGTGACCCCCCCCCACAGTTGGCCACTGGAGTAATGGCCTCATTTAATGCTCTGACACGACTCGACGGATGTCTCTGACATAAAGTATCATAATGGCTCTGCCATAATGACAGACTCTTCGGGAAAAGAAGAAAATCTCTGACCCGATCTGACAAAAATCCTAGATTGCCGCGTGGCAAAAGTCTCATGCGGCTCGGATAGAGAACAGCTTCATGCGGCTCATTGAGGAATCATTCTAATATGATTAACAAAAATCTGCCATATACGGTCCACCCATAGCCCGGTCTATGCGGCTCAACACCACGCTAATTCATGCGGCCCACAGAAACTATGCATATGCGGCTCATGGAGAGATCGTCCCCTGCGGCTCGCAAAGATTATGCATATGCGGCACATAGAAAGTTCGTCCCCTGCGGCTCGATGAGGCATTGACTCATGCGGCTCACGAGGAGTATCCCCCTGCGGTTCAAGTGTTGGTCACCCTATGCGGCCCTGGCAGGATCTTCAATTAAAAAACGTGGCACTGAAGATGCAACAGAATCCCAACGAGAATATTCGACATCATCATCATAATTGCCGAGATCAGGGCATATCATTCATCATCAAGCCAATAGGACACGTGGCGAGCAATCAAATATTGGCATAATCAATCACGAAGATTTAAAGCAGTCAGCATTAACTGCTCATAAGATTTGGTGCTATCCGCATTAGTGGTCGAGATTCATTATGATCAGGATCAAGGGCCCAGATAGAACGAAGGAGCGTCGACATTCCAAACAGATAATCATCAGCAAACCCTAATGATCCTACCCCACTCTTATAAATAGCCAGCATCATTCCGATGTAAAAAGGTCGGCAACAAAAGAATAAAAAAATAAGAAGAGAGAGATCTACACAGAGAGAGCTCCCCCTTTCTTGATAATCACAGAGAGAGAGAAGTCAGGAGAGCAACCCGAGGAGAGTAAGGAGAGCCTTTCTTCGTCAACGCCGAGCAGATCTTCTCCGAGCCAAGGCTGCATACCGATCGTCCAAGGAGTAAGGCAGAGCGGCCGTCGCTTTCCCGAGCCTTTATCGTCACCCCCCAGAATCAAAAATAAACAATCGTACTTAGTCTGCTGTACCTAGGTTTTCGTCCCTAGGCTTTCTTTGTACGAGCGAGTTTGTATTGTGAGTCTAAGTTCAGTCCTCCGATAATTGTTCTGTTCTTTTACAATCAATGGCAAACATCGACGTAGAATTTGAGCGTGAAAACTCGGAATATAGTCCACACGGGATAGCTATGCACATGGCCTTTTGGCTAAGTTGTGCCGCGTGTCGCGCACCTCGACTTTTGGTGCAAACGAGTTGCAAGCGATATCAAGTACCGCTCGGTCAGAAACGATGTTACACTTAGAGTACCTATCGATAGGAACGCTATCGAACTAACGCTTAGGCATACACAAAATATTAGTTTGTATTTTGAGGAAATAGTGCGAACGACTTAGTACGTCGAGACGACGTGAGTGATTACGCTAGAGATTCGTTGAACGAATCTGAAAGATATCTTAGCGAATGATGCAAACGTGATTGAGGACTAGATTGGATGGCTCGAATCCGAGTGGTGTACGGTTTGTCTTGGAAATCATTCGAGCAAGAATCGAGGATTACGAGTAATAACGAGTATGCCGGCGAGGCGATGCAATCGTGCAGAGCCTTAGATCGCGTCACGCTTAGTTGATCGTGATTTTGTGTGTCCCGAACGAGATGTCGTTCGGACAACTTGTGAATGAGTAACGCGAGTTAGAAAATGATTCGAAACGATGAATGAAAGTGAATGTCTTGATCGAGGAAGCTCGAGGATTGCACGTGTGATTTTGGATTGAATCGAATGGAATTATGGTATATCCGGTTCGGACAATAGCATCAGTCGCACGACTCGAAATTGGTTGGAAAGGAAGATCATCAGGTTACGCATATCGTCGATGGTATTGAGGCATAGCAAAGATCGATATACGATAACTCGGGGGTACTCTGACTCGGCGAAGGACGATCGTGCAAATGTCATTGTTCCGATGGATGCTATACTCAGAATATTGAAACGTGTCGAGGAAATGATAGACATAACTCGAGGATTTTCTGGTTGAATGAATGACGGTCGGATTATCAAATAAAGATCTTGGCTTAGATGGAAATGAACTGTTTGGATTTGCTTCGTCGATAACCATAACTTCGACATTCTTGTCTTATGCGAGCGCAACTCCAGCCTCGCACATGTGTCGTGCCGATTAGGGCGATCACTCCGCATGAGCGCTGGTATGGTGATTCATATAGCAGAAGTGATTGAACTTGCACGGCATAGCAATCTGATTGCTTCGACTTGTGGTTTGACGCGAAGGTAGACTCGGGAATAACTTGGTGTGCTTGAGGATTGAGTAGGTCCAATCCGTATATCGAGAATGAATTAGTCTAGACTCAAGCAAGAGTTATTCTCCGATGAGAATGATTATTCCGCGGGAGCGTTGCATGGTGATTCATGAACCACCGTGGATAATCAGACTCGCGTGAGATTGGGGCACAACGTATTGTCGAGCTAGATGACCTCGTGATCGAATACATGAGTTGGTTAGAAGTGGTGATTTGAATGGATTCGGATACGCGCAACGAATGCATTGATGCGAATAGGTGATCATGCTCGATGTTTAGAAATCTGAGTGATGTAAACTTGGGTAGAAAACCTCGTGCTATCGACTTTGGTTTGACCCTAGGATTGCGGTCAGTGTTGGCATTATTGTTGGAGAACTATGATTCCAATCCTGACATTGACTTAGCCCTGAGAAATAGCCTAACAGATAGGCGAGACGTCCTGTTTCAAGTGTTAGCAATCGAAATATTGATCTTGAGGATTGGCATGGACTGAAAGAGTGAATCAAGAATAGGAAACCCTGCTCACGAGATTCGACTGACACGCATATATTTCAGGGATGCCTGAATATGTGTATGATGCGACTCGAGTGAGAATGACGAATTCTCTGTCATGCGGCTTGGTGAATGCATGTATTTTAGGGACGCCTGGAATGCGTGCACGATCCAGCCAAGTGATATGTTGAGTTCAAGCGAGACTTGAAGAATGAAAATGGTCGAGGATTTTGAAATCATGTTAATGGAAAGATTGATAGTCATGCGAGCGTGGCTCGGAATCGAGGAAACGCGTAGGTGAAGTATGTACGATAGTCCCGCGTCTGGGCACGATTAAGTCTTGACCATAGAAATGGTAGGATGGCTTGCCTTCAGGAAAGTCTCGAGGACGAGACTTGTTCTGAGTGGTGTATGATGTAGTGTCTCGTTCCGTAAAGTCAATCGGAGGAATCGAAACGCCGACGGCGTTCGGACTTAGCCTTGCAACGGCTACTCGAAGGCTCGCTCGGTCGAGGCAACTCCTCGCACAGGTGGGGTAGTTTCGGTGAACTTGTCTCATCTTAGCCTTCACTTAATAACTCGTATGGTTTCCAACTCGCACAAGTAGGCTAATATAAAAGCTACGAACGCACATAGCTAAGGGAATAATCCCAACTCGTCGGAATGTCTTAGAACATGGAAAATGGTCCCACGGTCTTCATAAAAGTCGGCTCAATGTGCTTTCAAATGACACTCGATCCTTCGATCCCGTGGCTTGGAAGAAGGAAGTTGGCTTAACTTGCTAAGTTGTCCCGACACTTGAAACAGACTAAGTCATAGGCGTCGCCTGCGTGAATGCTTAATAAAGCATGCACGGTCCTGTTTCGCAAGGCTTGTCATAGCCTTCGCATGTCCCGTAAGTTAAGTCGTCTTGTACGGCTGTTGGCTTAAGTCTAGGCGCGAACTTGGTTGTTCAAGTCGACCTCGTGCATAGCATGTTCCCTCGATGCGTAGCTCGGCATAGCCCTTGCTCGTCGAGTCGTTGTCCGAATAATTTAGATAAGTATTGTGCTGGGCTATCGAAGCCATTTCTAGCACTATCCCGCTCTAGCTGCGGTTGTCAAGTCGCGTAGTCCCTCGAGAATAAGGCTCGTCGTATAAAGTATATGACTTGAGCGATAGCGTCGCCTAGAGAAACAGGTCTGTCTAAGGCACGAGCTACGGTCGATTTAGTGAAAAACATACCATAGTCAAAGGAAGCCCATGTGACTGGTTGTCGCCGAGATCGGTCCCGCTACTTGGGAGTCTCGCTAAGTCTTGATAAGTCCCGTACACGAGATCGGTCACGCTACTTGGGAGTCTCGCTATGTCTTGATAAGTCCCGCACACGAGATCGGTCCCGCTACTTGGGAGTCACGCTATGTCTTGAAAGGAAACACACGAGATCGGTCATACGGCTTGGGAGTCTTGATAGAAAGTACGAAAATATGGTCATGAATAAGGAAGGACTTGGTAGATCGAGTTGCATGGTCATTGGACAACTTGTCGACAAGGTGTAGTCTTCTCGAATGATCACCGGGGCGCCGGGATCATTCGGCCCGGGGGAAGCGAGGCGGCTTAAAGAAGGATACCGGATAACCGCATGGGGATATCGGCGCTTCCGGGGCTAGCTACCCATGGAAGGGCGGTCCGATATTCCCATCTAGCCGAGTCCAAGATAGCTTGACATTGCTAGTGACCACTCATGTAGATGTGTCGGCAAGAGCGGCAATCCGTATGTTTGCCTTTGGATAGCGTCGAGTACTAGCACGGCGTCGGTCGAATCATGAGGCAGTCTAGCATGACGTGTATCAAGTTAACAAGATACGTGCTTCGGCACAAATCAAGGCTTTCGCGTATCAAGTATTGGCATTCACGTTTCAATATTGGCATTCGCGTATTGGCTTTCGCGTATCGGTATTGTTGGCCTAAGTTTGCATAAGTTAAGTCGAGTGCCATCACTTTAAGTCGAAAGGACCGTAATGTAAAAGTTGGCTAAGTCGGGGAGTGGTTAGGCACGACCTCATCTTGAAGCACGGACAAGTCTAGGCAAAGTCTAAGGGCATGACCTGCATGAGTCGACCCCTTGATGTCATTGGCACGAGATCAAGTTAAAGTCACAATACGACCCTGCCGTCCCGAGTTGAAGTTTAATCGAGTACAAAGCGATGAGGCACTGCCTCGATCGAAATACACGTTAGCATGGCACGACCCTGTCGTTGCACGACCACGTCGTTGCATGACCCTGTCGTTGTATTGTTAAGTATAGGCCGAGACGTCTTGTCTAAAATGGATCCTAAGGCAAGATTGGAAAGACAATCATTAAGGAACTTGTAAGCTGCATAAAGTAAATGAACGTGTCGGTTATGTATGGGTGGACGAGAAGCTCACTTCACCAGTACAGTTGAGTACTGACACCCACACAGTGTTCATGTGCAGGCACAGGTAGAAGCTCGTGGTGCGGAGCTCGCTTGGATGCGTCGAGACACGGAGTTCCTTGGCGATTCGAAGCGTACGGCCGCGTGGATTGAAGACTTATACGGGACATAATGTATGGACATCGCCTTCCGAAGCTTCCGCTGGCTCAAGCATTGTAATCGAGAGATGAGAGAGAGTAGAGAGACTTGTAAAATGAGAGAAAAGTGAGCATGAGAGACTTGTAATTTGGCCTTATGCCCACAAATGTAATCTTGTATTCAATATCAATAAAGAGTTCTTTTGAATAACTTGTGTTTGCTTTAAATTTCCGCTGTATGTTTCAATATTTCTGTTTGGGACTTCTGTGCGACAACCCCGTCGCAGCCGATGTAATCGGCCGTTATGAAACTGCCTTGCACGAGCACAATCTAGGCTTGTACGGCATCACGCCTTAGCAAGGACGATCGCTCCTACGGGAGCGGGGCATGACAGCTACGTATATTGAAGTGCAACCCACCTCGCTATACGGTCACGGCTGTCTAGATACATAAGGGTTTAACTACAATCCATCAGTCTTCTATGGTCAATAACAAGCCTAAATGTCTCAATCTCAAGCAAGCAAGTAAAGTTATAAGATGTAAGATTGCCAAATATACAATAGTAAGGCGTCCCAGACATTACATATTCAGCTGATCATGAAGCTAGTCGTTACAACATACGAGGACTAGCAAGAGTTCAGTAATACATGATCAACCCTAGGATTTTTCAATCATACTACAGTCCGTAGGCAGACAGTAAATAAGGTACGCAATACGAGCTAACAGGTGTTCGCCGGCTAAACGCCTCAAAATAATAATTTTACAATAGAGTGGAAGAGCCAAAAAAAATAAACCTACTCGTTGCCCTGGTTACGCCTGGTGGTCACCATCGGGCTGGAAGGTCGATAGATCCTCTGGAGCTGCTCCGAAATCTGGCCATACAAAACCTGCTGGATCAGATCCCAGAAAGAGCAAGTGCCACAAAGGAGGCTTCACTTAAGAACCAAAACCAGCATATCAGAAACAAATATTAAAAGTAAGTATGAAAGAGCCCGATAATAAAAAATAACAACAGTCATATTAGAGTACGAGGGAACCATTCAAGTAGTCAGGTCACAACCCTTAAACCAAACAAGGATCGGGGTTGTAACCCTTCACCTGAATAGAACTCCATCTCCAAATCTTATTGGTAAAGTGAAACATGACGAGCATGACGTGGGGTGCAATAAGACAATAAACGAAGAGAGGACACAGAACTACTCCGGGAGCCAGGTTACAACCCTTAAACCAAACGAGGACCGGGGTTGTAATCCTTCACCTGAACAGAACTTAGCCTCTGATCTTTATTGTTAAAAAGTGACAATCATGCGATCATACTTGCAATATTCGAGCACTGTATCTATACTATACAATCGCTCACGGCCAATCAGTGACTACGGCTTTCTACATTAGCTAACTAGGGTTATCACAAGCCTTAGTTACTAGCAATATGCAATGAGATGTTCCTCCGGCCACAAGCCCTGCAGCTAATCCAGGTTATCCAGGCGACTTGGATTCATTAAGCAATGCCTCGTTCTTTTCCATATATCGGTGAATTTAGACATGTGCCCTACTCGTCGGCAGGCTACAAGTCCAACAATGGTGGCCGAGATAACGGGATCGTCTGTAACTGGGAAAATCTCTTATGAGTACTGAATTATTCTAGTTATTAGCCTTATCCATTTACAGTATGTACCCCTGACCGTGGTACTCAGGGATCCGTGTCCTAGACATGATGCAAAATATTACCGGTTTATTTTGTACAAACATAATCACCCACGGTGTCCAGGCCATTCAATCTTGTCATGACATGCTAGCCGTCGCTACAACATTCGAGATATATATCATGTCAAATTCACTGTCAAGAGTGCGCCACGACGGGCCACTATCATGTCATGTCATTTGTCAAAAGTGTACCACAACGGGTCACCATCGTGTCATGGAACATATTTAAAATTAACATTTAACCTCGTATGAGCATATATGCAATAACTAAACATAAACAGGGTGCAAGAGCTGTGGAGGAATCATGCGGCTCAGAAAATAAGGGAATAACTTCCACATACGAACTCCAAATGAGGTGTTCCAAAGATATTCGGAGAGGCAAGACAAAGATCTAAAACTTTCATGTTTTAAGTTTTTCGAAATTCTGGCTAGAAAATAGTTAAACTTGGCAAAAACAGTCATTATGTGCACTTTTTACGCCAAAATTTCAATTCTGCGTAAAATACACAAAAGAGAAGGGTTCCAGCGTAAAAATTTACATTCTGGATACTATAAAGCTGAAGCGGGAAAGGAGTTGACGAGAATAGTACCTACTACTACCTCTACTGGTGCCAATCCTTCCTCTACGGTCATCACCATAGCCTGACCATGCCCTCGGGGCGCTGGTCCCCTCTGCTGAAATCCTCGCTGCCTGTTCTGACTCAGGGCTTGGGCTTGTGCATACTGCTGGGGGTGTTGTTGCTGGAATGCCTGGGACTGAGGCAGCAAGGGCCTCTGAGTTTGATACTGCTGCTGCTGGACTGGTGCTGGTCCTCTCACCAAAGGGCTAGAAAGGTTGGACGATGATGAACTACCCCTATTCGGGCAGGATCCAACCTTATGATCTGCTGCTCCACAAGCCAGACACAATCCCTGTGCCCTGTGACATTCTGCTACCACATGTCCTGGCTTCCCACAGTGAGAACATCCCACTGCGGAAGAGTGCTTCTGCTTCTGCTGTGCCGGGGCTGAATACTGAACCGACGTTACTGAGGTCGTCCGCCTCGTAGCTCCAATGGTCAAGGCCCTAACTGCCAGGCTGGTGCTGAAGACTGATTCATCTGACCGTGAGATCTCTTCCGACCTCCGGCCCTATCCACAATCCTCTGGGAGGTATAATCATTCCTCCTAGCTGCTCTCAAGACTGCATCAAAAGCCTGATGTTCAAACTCCTCGACTGCCAATAAAATCTCCAGGTGAAGCCCCTGCTAGAATCGTTGGGCTCTATCAAACTCGATCGCCACCAAGATGGGAGCAAACCGACTGAGTCTAGAAAACTCGGTCGCATATTCATCGACCGTCCTGCCCATCTGCTTCAGATTGGTGAACCTCGTCTGTAGATCGTACCGAGCTACAGCATCAAAATACTTGGTCTAGAATCTTTCTCTGAATACTGCCCAAGCGATGGATGCCACTAATCCAATGGCCTGCGCATCCCACCAACTGCGGGCAAGATCCAATAACTGCAGGTGCACCATGGCTACTTTCTCGGCTTCTGGAGTCATGGCTGCTTCTAGAATCACCTCTGTGTCCTGAAGCCAAGCATCTACGGCAATAGCATCTTCGCTACCATCGAAGAATGGAGGGTTCAAGCGCTTGAAGCTGTTGGCCGCGTTGTTACCCTGATGACCTCCTCTGGTCAGAGCATCTGTCACTGCATGGTGCAAGGCATCTCCTCGACGATCCTGGAAAGCTATCAAGATCCTGATGAGACCCACCAAAGTGCCATTATCCGGCTCTGCAGGCTGAACTGGCTGGACTGGTGGCTCTCCTTCCGTAGGCACGACTCTGGAGGCCACTCCGGAATGCTGGGCTTGATCTCCAGGTTGCTGCTGGTCCGCGAGAGGTGCTCCGTCTTGCTGATCGGCAGGTCCAGGTACTATGCCGCTGAAGAAGACGACATACGGAACAATAAGGAAGGGCAAAGACAGATCAAACGATACAAACATGTGATCAGGACAAGAATTTCAGGGATTTAGAGGATACGAACAGAGATCAATGGCGAGTACTGATTGAGACATCTATTCGGTAAACCCTCATATATCTTGAATCACAAGACCTGCATGGGCTACCACTTAAACCATATTTTGCCCCAGAACCAGAATACTGGAGAGCGGGGGCAGACATAGCCAGCTACGTATATTGAAGTGCATCCTACCTCGCTATACGGTCACGGCTGTCTAGATACATGAGAGTTTAACTACAAGCCAACAGTCTCTTAGGGTCATGAACAAGCCTAGTGTCTCAATCACAAGCAAGTAAGTAAATGTTACAAGATGTAAGATCACCAAATATACAATAGTAAGGCATCCCAAACATTACATATTCAGCTGATCATGAAGCTAGTCATTACAAAATGTGAGGACTAGCAAGAGTTTAGTCATACATGATCAACCCTAGGATCTGTCAATCATGTTACAGCCCGTAGGCAGACAGTATGTAAAGGTGTAATCGAGCTAAACAAGTGCTCGTCGGCTAAACGCCTCAAAAGAATATTTTTACAATAAAGTGGGAGAGCCAAAAAAAATAACCCCCTCGTTGTACTGTTACGCCTGGTAGTCACCATCGGGATGGAAAGTCGATAGATCCTCTAGAGCTGCTCCGGTATCTGGCCATACAAAACCAGCTGGGTCAGATTCCAGAAAGAGCAAGTGCCACAAAGGAAGCTTCACTTAGGAACTAAAACCAGCAATTAACACAGAATGTAATAAGTAGCAAAAACTGGAAATATGGAATTATCAGGATGATATACGACGAGATAACCATGGAACTACTCAGATAACCAGGTTATAACCCGTAAACCAAACAAGGACCGGGGTTGTAACACTTCATCTGAACGGAACTTGGTTTCTCACCATTTATCGGCAAGATAATATAAGAATTCAGGTCATGTAACAATCTTGTACAGGAATCAAGACAAGACTAGACTGGTTATGCCCCATCCAACAATCACGACCAAACAATAAGTACGGCTTGATACTTTAACTAACTAGGGTTATCACAGGCCTAGTTACTAATTAACAAGATGCAACGAGATTATTCTACAGCCACAAGCCCTGCAGACCATCCAGGTTATCCAGGTCGAATATTAGGGGTTGAATTCATGTGGGTACATCGTCCAGGAAATACATGTACCCTTAAATGACTTAGAGGGTGCAACACATGACAGTGTGTTGGAAATATGCCCTACTCGACGGCAGGCTACATATCCCAAGCGCTCCCAAGTAACGGGATTGCCTGTAGCTGGGAAATCTTTTCATGACTACTGTGTTATTCTAGTTATTAGCCTTAGTCCATTTCAGTAGGTATCCCTGACTGTGGTACTCAGGGGTCCCATCCTAAGCATGATGTAAGACAAGACTGGTTTGATTGTACAAGCACATTCGCCCACGGTGTCCAGGTTATTGATACTTGTCCTGTCATGTCATGCTAGCCGTCGCAACAGCATATCAAGGTATATCATGTCAGGTTTTCTTGTCAGGAGTGCGCCACGGTGGGCCACTATCATGTCATATTACTTGTCAAGAGTGCACCCCTATGGGTCACTAACGTGTTCATGGTATAAGTGCAGGGTAACATAGTACAAGCATTCTATCAAGAGACCCAAGTTATACCGAATGGTTACAAGACCTGAGTTAACAATAACAATAAAATAATAATAGTTAACTCATCAAATAAGTAGCTTAGGAGAGAGCCATGCGGCTGGGGTAATGGGTCCTCATGCGGCCGAGATGAAAATATTCATGCGGCTCAGGAAGAACGGGTATACGCGACTCAGAAAGCATATGGGACTCATGCGGCCAGAAATGGGGAGGGCGCATGCGGCTCAAAGGGCAGGGTCTTATGCGGCTCAGGAGTTACCTCTTATGCGGCCAGGAATGACTCGGGTCCTTATGCGACAGAATAGAGACTAGTTCATGCGGCTGGGTAAAGCGAGACGCACGCGGCTCAGTCCATGCGGCTGGAAGTGGGCGGGTTTTCATGCGGCTGGGATTCAATTCATGCGGTCGGGATGGACTTATGCGGCCAGATCAAGAAAGTTTATGCGGCTGGAAATGAACAGGTCACATGCGGCTCGGGATGAAGGGGGTCTTATGCGGCTGGGAATGGGCGGAGTCTTATGCGGATCGAAGTTCAATAACTTATGCGGCCAAGAAGGAAACTTGTCGCATGAGAAGGCATGCGGCTAAGTTCATGCGGCTCAAGGGTTCAGGGTCTCATGCGGCTGGGATTATCCATGCGGCTCGTGAGAAATCTAGCCGCATGAAATAGTCATGCGACCAAGTCAAGTTATGTTCTTCTTCTCTAAATTTTCCGAGAAGAAGAACCATGAAGGCCATGCTTCCAAGCTCCATAATTCCATCATCCAGAGTCCAAATTCGAACTTCCATAGGTCAAAATGGGGCAGAATAAAATTCTCTACAACATGAAACCATCAAAACTTGGAAATAATAATATTAAATAGATCAAAACCTAAGAAAATCTGAAAATACAATAAACTTGGATCTACATGAATTTAACCATGGAAATTAAAAATACCAAGTACTAAAGTGGGTTAGAATGTTGTGAAGAAGAGAACAGAACAATAAAATATGGGATTCCTCCATGAAGCAAGATGTACTTGCCTAAGCTCTTCCTCTCTCTCTCTCTCTCAGGTAGGTGAGGAGTTAATGGTGGGGAAGAAGGAAGTAAATGAGGAGAGAGAAGGGAGAATGGGTTAATAAATAGTAGTGGTTGTGGTAGGTAGGGGGGTTGGTTCACAATCGAACCAAGCCGAACCAATACAAGCCATACGAACCAAGATGAACCATGGCCAAGAAATGAAAATACCCAATAAACCAAGCAAGAAGACATGCAATACGAGTCAAAATACGTACACGTATACCTAGATACGTAATACGAACAACAGACATTACAACTATCCAGCATAAAATACGCATAAACAGGGTTCCCTACGTAAAATTTCACATTCTAGATACTATCCAGCGTAAAATACGCGTAAACAGGGTTCCCTGCGTAAAATTTTACATTCTGGATACTATCCAGTGTAAAATACCCATAAACAGGGTTTCCTGCATAAAAATTCACATTCTAGATACTATCCAGCGTAAAATACGCATAAACAGGGTTCCCTGCATAAAATTTCACATTCTGGATACTATCCAGCGTAAAATACGCATAAACAGGGTTCCCTGCGTAAAATTTTACTCAGCCGACATGAAAAATTCAGAAAACTTGTTTTGGCCATAAAAACTTTATTTTAACTCGAAATGAGGTGAATCAAAAACCAAATTCATACAAAATTTCGTGCTCTTGCTCATGGAACTAGTAGTTTTCAAAAATAACAAGTTTTAGTAGATCAAAACCAAGAAAAACTCCATGAACTTATGAAACCCCAAAGTTATAATGTAGATCTAGAAGAATCTATCCATAAAAACCAAAAACTCCAAGTTCTAAAGAGGCTTATAATCATGTAAAGAAGAGAATGGAACAATAAAACTTGAGATCCATCATGAAGCAAGTTGCACTTGCCTAGGGCTCTTGGGTGTAGGTGGAGAGGACTAAATGAAGAAGAAGAGTTATTGAAGTGATAATGAGGAGAGAGAAGAGAGTGGGATTAATAAATGGTGAGGGTGGGGGTAGGTAGGGATTTGGTTCATAAATAAAACCAAACCAAGCCAAACCGAACCGAACCAAGCAATAGAAAATGCCAAATAGACCAAGCAAGGAGTCATACAATACGAGTCAAAAATACATACACGTATACCAATATACGTAATACGAACCATGGTCATTACATATATTGTAACGGTTTACTTCAATCGAGTCGTACTGTCGATGAAGGCCGTACAATATCTGCAATTTCTCCTAGGCCGACACGAACCCGGCGTCCCGGGATCGTTCGAGGAATTTACCCTTGCGTATAAGTTGTCCAATAACCATGCAAGGCTCAACTCGATCTATCAAGTCCTTTCTTAATCATGACCATGCTTTCTTATCGAGACTCCCAAGTAGCGGGACCGATCTCGTGTATTTTCTTATCGAGACTCCCAAGTAGCGGGACTGATCTCGTGCACTTCCTTATCGAGACTCCTAATTAGCGGGACTGATCTCGCGTGACCTTCCTTATCGAGACTCCCAAGTAGCGGGATCGATCTCGTGTATTTCTTTATCGAGACTCTCAAGTAGCGGGACCGATCTCATGTACTTCCTTATCGAGACTCCCAAGTAGCGGGACCGATCTCGCGTGCTTCCTTTATCCGTGGCAAGCTTTTCTAAACCAATCGTGGCTCGTGACTTAGACAGACCTTGTTCTCTAGGCGACGTTATCGCTCCAGTCACATACTTATATGACGAGCCTCGTTCTCATGGGACTATGTGACTTGGCAGCCGCAGAAAGAGTGGGACAGTGCTAGAAATAGCTTTGATAGACCAACATAATTTTGTCTAACTTGTTCGGACAACGACTTGACGAGCAAAGGCTACGCAAAGCTTCGCATCGAGAGAATATGTCATGCACGCGTTCGACTTGAACAACCAAATTCTTTGGGTACCTAGACTTAAGCCACAAGCCGTGCTATACGACTTAAACCACGGGACAGGTGAAGGCTATGCCAAATCTTGGACGATGGGACCGTGCCTGCTTTATCAAGCATTTCTGCGGGCGAAGCCTATGACTTAGGCTAATTCTTGCATTGTAGTAACTTAGCAACTTAGACCAACTTCCTTCTCCCAAGCCACGGGACGAAGGACTGAGTGTCATTTTGAAAGCACGCTGAGCAGACTTCTAAGCAGACCGTGGAACCTTTTTCCATGTTCTAACACATTCCGACCCGTCGGGATTATTCTCTTAACTATGTGGATGCATCTCTTTTATTATCAAGCCTAACTTGTACGAGTTAAAAATATGCGATTTATTATGTGAAGGCAAAGATGGGGCAAGTTCACCGAAACTATCCCACCTGAGCGAGTCTTCGAGCAAGTCGTTGCGAGGCTAAGGCCGAACGTCGTCGGCATTTTGATTCCTCCGATTGACTGAGTGGGATGGGGTACTACACACGAACTCCTGCAATGGCACGAGCATCGAATTAGAATCCTTCTTTCAAAATTCCCAAAGACGCATTCAGAAATCGATGCGAAAGCACACTTATAAAACCCAAGCAACAATTCATTCAGAAAGCCAAGAAAACCAATAAAACCAATAGCAGACCGATTTTGTCACTCGCTTTAGAATTCATTCGCCAAGATACAATCTACTGTATTTAGGACTTATTCCAGCAGTAGCCGATCCATTAGTTGGAACGGTACTCATATCATTCGTCCAAATCAATTTTATTGATGCCATGATTTTTGTGTACCAAACTCGTCGCTGAGTCAGACTAGCCATCTATGTTCCCGACCACGTCTAACTTGCCATGAGCCTATTACATAGTGTTTCGCCCCAACGGAAGCGGGGCACTACATTGATGAAGGTGATGGTGGTGCTGGTGATGGTGATAGTGATGGGTGATGGTGAAGGTGGTGGTAGTGGTGGTGGTAATGATGGTGGTGGTGGTGATGATGGACGCGACAGCGTTGGGGCGAGGGCAGGGGTGCGGCAGCGGCGGGGCGGGGGCGCGGCAGCGGTGGGGCGGGGGCGCGACAGCGGCGGCGGGGCGAATTTGGGTTTGGGTTTGTGAGAAGACGAGAATATTTTTGTCAAAAATTACCGGTCATTTGACCGTCAGCTATGGACGGTTTTCGTCAAAACTGGGGGGATTCGTATATTATGGTAAAGCAGTGGGATGCACCTTAAATTTGGATAAAACAAGTAGGATGCGACTCAAAATTTCTTTTAAATTAATGATAAAAATATAGTTAGATTTAGTAATGGGGTAAATACAAATAACTCTATACTATATCATGTAACCACTATGTATTACTTGTACCTTTTTTTAATCCTAACTTAATACGTTGACAGATTTAGACGATAAGGACTATCCGACTTAATATGGTAATGGTAAGGGTTACGCATACGTCACTGCAGGTGACCAGGCTTAGTGGAGACTATATAGTTTCTTATAAGTTTAGTAGTAGTTCTCTATTCCAGTCATTTATTATTATAGCATATTTGTTTCTGAGGATATTATTCTATGACCGTGACTTGGTGACTTTGGTTTGGAAATAATTTTGGTAATGTCGTTAATTTCTCTTTTGGATTCATTTAAATGTTTATTATTGCTTATCAGAAGTGCTAGTTATATCCTTCTTTTCTTTCTGTTGTTATCTACATGTCATATTTATGTCCTGTGAATGAGCTAGAATAAAAGTAATACATTGTTCATTATTTACATTATGGATTGTGGATATGTTATGATTGTATCGACAATGTACTACCATCAATATGACGATATAGGCAGAGTGTAGTCAGGTACCCTTGTCCAATTATTATATTTGGGAGCAAGGTGTGATATATATTCTACATTTTTATATACTAATAACCTCATGATCTATGTCTTTGTTTGTGACTATTAGAAAATTTTATTGTACCCTGTCGATTCATGAGATGAAGAACAAAAATTAAATTGCGGAAGCGTACCTGAATCCATTGTCTTTGCTTGATGGATCTTGAAGCACACATCTCTTTATGGGGTTTGATCTTCCAACCCGCTACGGCCCTTAATAACAAAGATGAAATCTTTGTTCCTCTCTTTGTTGATGGGGATACAGAAGAGAATAGAGAAACCCTCTCTTTGGTGGCCGTATGAGTTGGGGACCATAACCCTAATGAATACATATATTTATATGTTTTGATATTTCTAATTTGGCCCCTCATCAAATTAGATTTATCTCCGGTATCTACACATTAATTCCATGACAATTATACCCTTAAGCCAATTTCTAAATAGACCACTTTAATTTGGCTTAATTATTTAGATATCCCAACATAATTAATTTTACATGTGTGGCCCCATATTATTGAATAATCCAACAATCTCCCACTGGGCCACATATGTAACCTTATAATTGTGTTAACCTTAGTGAGCTCATAAATTGCTATCTTAATCCTTAGGGTATATCCGGACAATCTCGTCCATTAACCATATCAATATAGGATCAAAGCGGCATTCGTCACATATAGCGTAACTAAACCATCAATGGTCACATATACCAATATAGCTAAACGACATAGATCAATCATGAATGCGTAGCATAGAAATTACACGCAATGTGATCAATACATGTCTATTTCCATCTGGTCCTCCTTAACTTTAATGAGATCAATACTTTAACATAATGAAAACAGAATGAACTGAATTTCCATATATTTGATCAGATAAATATCCAAAATACTTTAATACATAAATGTGTCCAAAACCACATAGCACCCAAATACATAAAATACAAACTCCTACTATATTACTATATTCTTAATTAAGATAACACCCACATGAGTAGTATGCTCATGAAAGACCCTGGGTGATAATGCTTTTGTGAGCGGATCCGCTAACATAGAGTTTGTCCTAATGTGCTATATGGACACTATAACCATTCTGAATTCTTTCCTTCACAATTAGAAACTTTATGTCAATATGCTTTGACTTATACAAGTTTCTGTTGTCATTGGAATACAGTACTGCTGATTTATTGTCACACCATAATTTTATGTGGTCTTTCAATACCGTACTGTAGGCGCAGCCTTGTGACAAAATTTTGCAACCATATTCCCTAAATAGATGTCCCACAGCATGTTATAAACCTTGCTGTCATGGTGGAAGAAATTATGAGTGCTTGTTTGACACTCATCCAAAATATATCTCCATTAGTCAGAATAACCTGATGTGGATCTCCTGCTGTGTTGGCATCCAACAAAATCGGAGTCGAAATACCTTATGATCTCCAGAATTATCCGATCTCCTACAAAGAGCATATAATTTCTTGTTCTCTATTAATTACTTAAGTAGTTTGGCTGCTACCCAATGATCCATCCATATTTGTTTAAATATCTGCCTAACATCCTAATATGTACGCAATATCCTGACGTGTACATACTTGAGCATATATTAGACTCCCTACAACTGATCATAAAGAAAAATCTATTATATTTTCTTAATTTTAAGGCTAACCTTAGGACACTTGATTGAGACCGAATTTGTGATGTGTCACCTATTTTGCATTGAATACTTTAATCAATATACAAAACCAGAAAATTATTCCTACTCCCACTGAACTTGTGATACACACAATCTTCAACAGTGTTTATCTCAAAACCAAACGAGATAATTACTTGAAGTACCTTTGACGAGAAGCTTGCTTGAGTTCATAAATAGATTTTGTCAATTTGCAAACCATATTCTTTGGGTCTTTCGACACAAAGTTTTCTGGTTGCACCATATAAACTGTTTCATCAATGTTACCATTAGGAAATATCGTTTTGACATCCATTTAATATAATTTAAGATCAAAATGTGCAACATGTGCTATGATTGTTTTAAAGGAGTTTTTTAAAGATACCGAAGAGAAAAACTGTTTAAAATCAATCCCAAAATATTGAGTAAAGTCACTAGCTACAAGACGTACTTAATACCTCTCCACATGACCATTCGAATCTTTCTTGGTTCTAAATGTCCATTTGCAGCCAATGGACTTCATAACTTTTGGTAATGGGACAAGTTCTTAAATTTTATTGTCCTGTATGGACTTATACTCCTTATTTATTGTATCAATCCACTTTGAGAACTTGAACTTTCCATGGCCTGACGGAAGTTGATTAGATCATCTTCCAGTATCCACAGTCTTCCTCACGTTGCTAGAGAAATATGACAATATTATCCGAAATTATATTTCTCCTTTCTCTGGTGGACCAACTTAATATTACCGGTTCTTGAGGTTGTTGAGTTTGTTCCTTTGGGGTGCCACTATGTTGTCGTTGTTAAGGTATCTCAACAATGACTTATAGAGGTAATTCGATATTGTCTTATTGAGGCTCCGAATTTACTTCATGATCATGACAGGTATAGAATCTTGTACATCGTCAAAGTGATAGTAGGAATCGTAATTGATTCCTTCTCAAAGATAATGATCCTTGTCATGACCCGCACCCAGTGTAAGGGCACGAGAAGTAACGAACGCCCAGCCTACGCCGCAGTGTCGGCGGTAGAACGCTGTCCTGAGTCACAGTATCTAATACAGTCTAAAATAAACTCCGAATGGAGAGTAAATAATAAGTAACTCAATCACAATACTAAGATGGAATAGAAGAAAGAATCTCAAGAGAATCACAGATAAAATTCTAGGTGTAAATCACCAGAATAAAACTCAAGTACAACTCATAATATCTCAAAATAGAAAAATAATAAAAATACTAAAGTCTCAGCTAGACTATGGGCAAGTCCTCAGTGACTGTGGGATCCTCCTGAGGGTCCACGCGCCAGTGTCATCTAAGCCAATGCCATAATAAGTAGGGCAGAACTCCTCATCATCACCTGTAAAATTTTAACATGCCCAGTCAGGACAGAATGAGCACATATCTCTCACAACAGTTCATATCAGGAATAGACATATAAAGCAAGCTATAGAAAACTATACATGAATCGTTGTAAAGAGAATCAACAAGAGAGAGAGACTATAAATGAGATATAATATGATAAATAGAGAAATGTAACCCTCTACGTGATTTAGAGCATGAATTGGTTATGTAAACGGTTTGGGTTGCACATGGATACAGCTATGGACTGCACATGGATACCTACTGGAGATAATAATCACATAACCAACTACACTCTCCATGTCCCCAATCAATACACAAGGATCAATGCATGTTATGTTATTGCACATGGATAACAACTACTGTATATATGGAGCTCATATGGTCATGAGTGTACATGAATAACATATGAGTGCACATGGATAAATATGAATACATGGAGTACATGATGGCCATAATAAAGTACATGAACATGACATACTCGATGTATCCGAGGGGATAACATCGCATGAAAAGATCCATAGGGTACTAATCCGTGTGAATATCGTGTCAGCATCAAGTATACTAGTCTATAACAAGAGAACATATCCAAAGAAGTATGAAAAGATCAGAGAATGTACTCGCCTGGCAAATAGAACTGCTGATGATGAGGAGTAGCTAAACTGGGGCAATATAAACCTATTTAAAATACACACAGGTCACAACCAAGTCCACAATATCAAGAGAAATAGCTACAATGCAAGACTACATGCTTCTAGGTCCATTTAGGTCAAAGTCAACCCTCGGTCAACTCTGGTCAAACCTGGTCAACACTGGTCAAACCAGGTCAAACCTGGGTCAACTGGTCCGTCTACTAATTTCTAGGTCATACACAAAATTTTAGGTCATTCGGAGTTCGTTTGAGTTGAATTGGATCAAGTTTGACCCAAAGTTGACTTTTGTCAATTTGGTCAACTTGTCGGCCAATTCGACTAAACTAAGCTCGAAATGACAAAACAAATCTGTCTGAGGGTTCCTATAGTCATATACACAACTACAATCTAATCTAAGAGAATTAACAAGCTTAAATATATATATACATATAGGTATATACACACATGTGTATATACAATACAACAAAACCCAAATCTAACAAAAAGTGATGTGTGCGTGTGTGTGTGCACTGGTGCTTACTGAAATGAGGTAAATTCTGAGATTAAAACAGCAAACACAATCATGATATATCCCAAATTAATATACTATTATATACATATATATACAATCAAGAAACTATCTATATATATATATATATATATATATATATATATATATATATATATATATATATATATATATATGTATATATATATATATATACAATGCTCAAAAAAAAAAATATATATATATACAATGCTCAAAAGGAAAGTAATACCAATGGTTTTTGAATATAGGTTTAGTGAATCTGGAATTAAAACTATCTCGACCCATTCTCAACATGTATGTATTCGCAATGGGTTTCAACGGGGTTATATATATATCTATATGTATACATAGCTATATATATAGAAAAGCATATATACTCATAATTGATGGAAAATTATGAAACAAAACCAAAAGTTAGTTCCCACAAATCCGAAACCTCATATATGCTCTAAAAACTCAGATTTGTAAACTAAGAAGTTGGAAATCAAAATATCGCATTTAACTCAAAAATCGAAATATCATATAAATCTCAATTTTATCCAATTCAGTGAAAACCTGATTATGCTTGGAAAAAACAAACAATTAGGTGATGATCCCGCAGATCACTTCCCACAATTTCTAATTATCATATATGAACTAACAATTTGGAAATACAGACTAAAAAGTCAAGGATCGAAAAATCACATTTATATTCAAAACTTTGAACCCGAAAAACTCAATTTTGACAAAACGACTCAAAACGCAAAATACACCAAATCAACCCGCGAAACTTGGCATACACGCTGGTCTCAACCTACGTGATATGCTCGGGTACTCTCGGGTTCGAAATCGTGTCCATATCGTGTCCACAGAACGCGTATCGAAATTTCCCGATACCGCGTGGTACGCGTGCGTTCTCGCTCGTTTGAGCGTCGCACACGCAACGAAATGCCACGTCTTGTGCACATAGCTGGGGGGTCCTAGGGTAGGTCTAGGACACAAAGACACAGCGATACGATGTGCTAAAGCGGCGCACGCAGCCCCCGCACCCGTGCGGCCTGCTGCGCGCGCGCGCGCGCCCGCCCGCCCTCGTGCACGTGGTTCCGTCCTCGTGGCTCGCTCTTTGGGCCACGCCACAACTCGGGATTCATCCTATGGGTCATCTAGGTATAGTTCGACATGTCCAGGGTCCTGGAACGGGTCTTCGCTGCGTCGTGTGCGCGCACGAAGTCCGTTCCTGCGACAAAAATCAGCCCGAGTGCAAAGTGTGGCTGACCAGTGTACGCGCGATTTCTTCGCGCTCGCTCGAAGAAACGTCGTGAAATTTTACGAACATGTGGGCAGAGGTTGCCCCTACGTGCTCGTAAAATTTCATGCAAGACGGGGCTCTGTGTGTCGAGTTATGACGCACAGACTGCAGGACGTGCACGGGACCGTGCACGGGATCTCGTACACGCGTGTCCGTGTCCGAAACGTCGCTGAAAAGTTATCGATTTCCAATCCGTCTTCACGAAAGTTTATTAAAATGATATTATCTAAACATCCATGAAGTCAGAATCGAAAAATAGCAACTTTCAATCCAAAGCGGTATTTCGTCGAACACGTGCCGTAAGGGACCGACACAGGCTCGATACCTCCATCAAACGGAGTCAAAATCCCACCAAATTTCGTGGGCAAGGCTAGGGAACCTATATGGATGCAAAAATGAAGAAAATACCAGATTTGCAATGGTAGATTAGGGTTTTACCTATTGAGTGTCAAAACTCAATGATCGGGGCTCCTCGGTTGTCGTGTCGGCCGATTTCCCTCCAGCAAAACCTTCCGTCTCCATTCCAGAAATGGTCCAACAGATCCTCCTCTCCTCGTCGAGTGCAACGGTGTTCGTTTGGGAAGAAATGGACTCCGGATGAAGGAAAAAAGTGTTTTGGAGAGTTGGATCTCTTAGGGTTTCTTTGTGGATGCTACAAACTACAAATGAATGCAACAAAGGGAGAGGGTACTGCTGTTGGGCGGCCAAGGGGGGTTCTCTAGGGTTAGGGTTTCACTTGGGCTAACTCTTTCTCAAGTAGAAATGGGCCCAAGTCGAAAAGCTCAAAGGCCTACATGCAAAAAGGCTAATTAAATAATTAAAAACCTTAAAAATAATCTAATGCACAAATTAAATTCTAAAAATGAAAATAACAATTCTAATACATGGTTAGGCCCCTATACAAGTCCACTAAGGTTAAACCAGTTGCTAGCACAAACAAGAGTCAACATATTCAGAAAATCACAGAAAGGCCAAAATGGCTAAAAATTAATTAATCACTCTAAAAATTTACTAATAAAATCTAAATTAATTCTAATAACAATAAATCTAATTTCTGATATAGCATTAAGGTTCTAGGTCATGGTTGGCTAAGGTCAAACTACCAAGTCACCAGTCTGCAACCAATCAAATCACACTACAAGCAATCCAATTAATAAATAGATAAAAATTCAAATAAAAATCATAAAAATTGAATTAAATAACAATTACTAAAATAACCTTGAAATTGAAAAGTGAGTGTGACAAATCTACCCTCTTTAAAATAATTTTGTCCTCGAAATTAAGATGATCCTACTCTTTCTAGGTCAAATCCCCAACAATCATGGTCTTAAGAAAACTTATCTAAATCATGCAGTTGAAAAGAAATCATACAGGGTTATGGCAGGTAATATCAGTCTGGGGTCTCCTCTAGCCACTATAGTCATACTAGATCAAAAGTAGTCATAAGATATCAAGCATACAAACACTATGGTAGAGTACAGTAATCATCAAGATAGGATAAGGTATGGGTCAAGAACTCACCTCTACTAGGTATGGTAGCTGGAACTCTCTCCCGGAGGTAGGCCTCGACTAGGGACAGGTGTAGTAGGACAGTTTCGTATCTTGTGTGCAGCTGATCCACAAAATAGGCACAATCCTATTCTCTTCTTACAGTCCTTCCATACGTGCCCAAGCTTTTTACAGAAAGTACAGGTAGGCACCCACTCAACTGGCCTCTGCTGGACAGGAATCTGAACTGGATAGGCTGGTCTAGGCTGAAAGCCTGGGTACTACTGAGGCTCTCGATATAAACTGCTCATCGCTCTCTTAGGACTAGGCTCCTCCCTCGAATGCATGTAATCCCACAACAGTTGAAAACTGAAACTCTGCTCTCTCATAAGCTCCGCCTGAAGTCTTTGCACCTCCTACACATCCTGAAGGAGTCTGTAAATATGAGCCCCATCAGGGATGGCACGGGGTACCACTCCAGGAGCAAAGGAAGGCCCTCAGTCTCCGACTGAACTGCAGTCCTCTCCTGAAGGATAGAAGATGGAGGGAAATTCTTCGATGAGGCTACTAACACCTCCTGAGCAATAGAAGGGGGAAGTACAATCTCGGTCTCATCCAGAATTACAGCTGTGCACTGGGGACAAACTCTGGTCATGGGTGCTATTCTGGAAAAGATAAGAAAATAATAAATCATCTGGCTGTAAGGCAGTCTATCATCCTATACAAATACTGGTGATAGAAAAAATAACTGAAATTAACCATAAAGCATTACTATTCTAAAGATGATCAAAATTGAAAGTTTAAAGCACGACTTGTCAATAGCCCTGAAATCGAAGCACACTACATATATATATATATCTATAAGAAATTTTAGTCTCGATATGATCTAAGTTGATCAAATCCAGGATAAATCGAGGTTTGGGCAAGATGGAGAATGAGGTCATTGAAGTCTGGGCACGAGTATCCAAGACTTGAAATCCATGTCACAATTGAATTAATTTAATTGAATAAGGTTCCAAACATTGGATAATGAGGAGAATGACCAAGTCGACTGGTCGCGATCAAGGGTTTAGAATTCAACACTATTGAAATCCTAAATAATACTGCAAGGATATGGAAATAAGCTACTATCCTACTTTTGATAAGGAAGCTAAACGTGATACCCTGGGTTGACCTATTAAGTACATTGCCTTGTCTTTCTGAAATATGTGAAAGGCAAAAGCAAAAAGAGTTCAAAGACGATGCTATTGAGTACAATACGTGGTTCATAGACGACGAAAATAATTCAAGGAGAATTGTCAAACTGTCGTGGATGAGACATATGCCCTAGAGTCTCATCTACGTAGAGTAATATATGAAAACGAACCAAAGTGCACTAGGTTGATCAGACCACCATACACCGGTTCTAATTAGACAATATGTTAGTGGGTCGACCCAATAAAATATGTCATGATCAAGCTTGAAAAAAATAATAAGCTTGCAAAACTAAGGCTAAATTAGCAGCGTAAGGTAGTCAAAATATAAGTAAGGGAGGTAATGATGAAGAAGAAAAATAGTCCAAGATCATTAACTAAGCTGGTCAAGCAATCAAGATAAGGTACAAGGTTAAGCATTTAAGGAACAAGAATAACACCATCCCATGTCGGGTCGGAAGAATTGAGTCATGGTTGGATCTCGAATTTAAGTCAGAAAGTATTTTAGTATCATGGTAAGGGTTCAAGAGGTGACAACTAATACAAGAATAAAGGAAATCAAGTTGAAGCATGAAATAAATTTAATTAAGAATCCAGTGAAATAATTTAGGGACACAGTACTAAAGGCGAATACTGTTAAGGAACGATTAAATACAAACGGTTAGAAAGTCACAATAAAAGATCTAGGTTTGAGGGAAGGTTGAGTAAGTCAAGATTGAGATACAGTCACATAGTTTGGCAGACGACTAACAACACTTGAGTATATACTACTATCATAGTCATGAGTGATATGGCAATTAGTGTGGAACACTTCTATCTCATTAAGGTTACCTTGGTGGCCTACCATTACATTCATTTAAAAAGAAATTCCAAAATAACTACCGCAATTTGTATTCACTCTAAGCCCTCCAATCTAACCAGGACTAACATTTAAATCCTTTTCATAAACCTCATAGTAACTTTTATCACATTACTACTAACCTTTCCAAAATTTAACATTTCAATCCAACTTTGAACTCCAGAGTTAATAAATCATGAATCCATAAAATTCTATATCATTTCATAACTTTAAAAACTCCCAATTTGTCTCAAATAATCCTCAAAAATAGACACTCAGCATATCACGGCAATCTAGCATTACAACTCAGTATTTTAACGCACTTATCAACCATAATTTCTCTTTCTAAGTCATTGAAACATAACCACTACTTCTTAAACCAAAATCTAAATAGATTTTTAAATCTCCAATCAATTGACACGATTCCAAATTTCGAGATTTTTTTTTCTTCCAAAACAATCGTTTTCATATCTTCCCGATCTTCTAAACCAAAAATTTTAATATCATTGCTTCCACTTAAATTTGAAATTCATAAACATATACATCGCAACTTGTACGACTCAAATTAATAGTTCATACTGCCACCCCTTTTTTTCCATTATCAAACCACTCTATATACGTTCAAAGATGTATAATCATAATCCAATAATTCATGAATCACATCAATTCCTGAAATCCATTTACATAAATTCTAACTATTTTCCTCCAGCATCAAAATATAATTTTATAATCCTCTGGTGATCATTACTTAGAATCTTATGATAAATTTCCTTGGTAATATCCCAACTTACAAACTACTAATCATTAAATCGTCCTTTTAGAAAAAGCTCTTATAACTTAGTCAAAGTCTCCGTGTATTCCAATTCCTTAATGTAATCCTTCTAGCCATGTATTTGACCAATGAGTATATAGCAGTGTAGCCATCTTCCTAACCATTATTAAGCACAAGAAAGTAAAGGTATTGGTGAAAGAGTTCAAACAAGATGCAAGAATCAAGAGAGGAAGGTGGATTAAAATAAGGAAAAAGGAATTTAAATCGAAGCTCACAATGAGATTCTCAAGGGTCGTCCCAAGAATCTCTCGAGAAATTCTAATAGTGATTGAGTATCCTCTCATTCTAACAACTTACTTCCTATACCCTATAGCAGGCTCGTAGTAATATAATTAAATTGTCGTACTACCACGACATCGCACTAATGCAAATCTGGTCCTGCATGGACCGAAGAGATGAAATCGTGTCTCCTTAACTATCTTTAAGATAGATCAACAAGGAATCAATTTCTGAAAAAGAAACGAAATCATCAAAGGAGGACAGTTGTTTTCAAAAGGAGACAATTAACAGCAAAAATTGATAAGAGTTTTCCTAATGTGATTAAGTACCTTAACTTATATCTTATATCCTACTACAGGCTGTAATGATACTCTAGTTCGAGTACCACTACGAATCACACTAGTTGTGATTGGACTGACCTGCATGGGCCACCACTAAAAACGTGTCACGACCCGCACCCAGTATAAGGGCACGAGAAGTAACGAACGCCCAGCCTACGCCGCAGTGTCGGCGGTAGAATGCTGTCCTGAGTCACAGTATCTAATACAGTCTAAAATAAACTCCGAATGGAGAGTAAATAATAAGTAACTCAATCACAATACTAAGATGGAATAGAAGAAAGAATCTCAAGAGAGTCACAGATAAAAGTCTAGGTGTAAATCACCAGAATAAAACTCAAGTACAACTCATAATGTCTCAAAATAGAAAAACAATAAAAATACTAAAATCTCAGCTAGACTATAGGCAAGTCCTCAACAACTGTGGGATCCTCCTGAGGGTCCATGTCGCCAGTGTCATCTAAGCCAATGCCATAATAAGTAGGGCAGAACTCCTCATCATCACCTGTAAAATTTTAACATGCCCAGTCAGGACGGAACGAGCACATATCTCTCACAATAGTTCATATCAGGAATGGACATATAAAGCAAGCTATAGAAAACTATACATAAATCGCTGTAAAGAGAATCGACAAGAGAGAGAGACTATAAATGAGATATAATATGATAAATAGAGAAATGTAACCCTCTATGTGATTTAGAGCATGAATTGGTTATGTAAACGGTTTGGGTTGCACATGGATACAACTATGGAGTTGTAACACCCAATTTTCCAGATGAGGGTAATTTTGAAATTTTGTAATTATAATTATTAATTATTGATATTTGATTCACATTATGATTTTTAGTGATTTTTAATAATTTTTAAACTATTTAAGAACTGTTTTAAGTCATGACTTGTGATTTTGATGTGCTGCTAGTGAAACCTGAGAGACTGCATGACCTAGAGCCTAACCATGTCATTAGGATGATTAATTATTATTTTTAGCCTAGGGGTAATTTGGTCTTTTTGACTTATTTGAATTATTTGGTGATTTGTTGAATCGGTGAATTCTAGTTTGACTTTGACTTGTTGAGACCTAGTGGACTAGCCTAGAAGCTAACCCTAGCCATGGTGACCCTAGTCTAACTTGAGTTAACCTATTTTAGTCATTAGAGAATAGTTTTAGAATGAGGAGATTTGGTTTAGTGAATTTAAGTCATGGCTTATGGTTTCATGAAATGACTTATGGCTTAATTATTTAATTGATCATGACTTAAGCCCATGGGCCATTTAGTGAACCCTAACCCTAACTATGAACAGCCACATAGGGATCCCCACCCTATTTAAACACTTGTTCATTAGGGCTTGCCTCTTTTTATCATTCCAACACTTGGAGAAAAGAAATGTAAGTTTTCCCCTTCCAAAAATTTCTATTTTATTCATTTGATCTCCTTTTTCATCCTAGTCTTTTGCATTGGGTTCTAAATTGAGTTTATGGACTGTTGGTAGAGAGCCATTTCAGTTTGGGATCAATTTGGAGCATTTGGCCATCAAGAGGAACACCCCCCATTTGGAGCTTTTCCATGCAATTTGCACCTATAGGTAAAACCCTTTAAATTGATTTAAATTTCAGTTTTCTTTGTATTTAGGGCTAGATCTAGGAGTCCCCTAGGTGTCCCTGAAGTTTTGGTGAATTTCGTGTCCGTTTGGTGTCCGTATCGGACACATGTCGTAGTGTATGTTAGGTGTTCGATGAATGCCTCTAAGGATTTTAATTTCGATTTTTGCTAAACTAATTACATGATTTTGAAGCTCTTGATGTGTACATTAATTTTGTTGAGGACTGAGTTGGTTTTTGTGCACTTTTCGTGTCTAAAATGGACACGCAAGTCGTGCACGACACTGCGCACAGGCCCGTACGGCTGTCCTGCTGATCGAGTGTCTTTGCGGACACGACACGACACGTGGCACCATGAAAATTTTTGGGGACGTACGGGCACCCACTGACATCACACACACAAAGTTTCACAAACTTTTGTTCACTGTGCGCGAAGTTATCGCGTTCGCACGGGTCACGCACTGTCACCGCACGCACGGAAATTGCTCACTGATACGGCCTCGTATCGACACGTAGACACCACGTGGACACGGGACAGGCACTTGGACACGTCCCCCTAGTCTAGGTGAACATGTGTGCACGGCCACGTGTCTCCACGTGGCCTGTGTCGTGAGTTGGACACACGTGCACGCGTGCATGAGGACTGAATTTCCTGTTTTCAGACACAGTTCGATTTGGGTTTTGGACACGTTCGTGTCCAGTTTCCTGGACACGAACACATCCCTCATGACACGTATGGCCTGTATTAACCTCTGCACACATCAATCGATGATCATTTGGGTTTTCGATTCAATGGGTTGAATTTGGTCGAGCTTTCCATTCTTTGATACAGTTTCATTATTTTTGATTTCTGAGTTAACTTATAAGATTTTTCTGTTTTGTAATATTTAAATACCATTATTAGGTCACTCATACTTGTATTAGAACACTAAAGGTTGGATTATGTTTGGTGTTTGAAAAAGGGATGTTCGACATGGGGTTTGGACTGAATTTGTTAACTAGTAAATATAGACTGTCAATGCACTGTTAACTGTTTTGAAATTTCTGAAATATAATGAGTTCAAACCATTTTTTTACCACGTTTAAACCATTATATAAATTCATATACATGTGAAATTGCATTACTTGAATGTTTGGTTGTGATTTATGTTAGGAATGAAGTTTTCGCTTTGGTTTGGCATTATCAACTGTTATTGAAAACTATCAAGTGGATTGATGCACAGTTCATCTTTTGGATTCCTGAATTTAAACCTTGTTCAAACTATTGGTTATGTTTTGATCACCACTTCCCATTTGATGTCCAGTTCCCTAGATATGGTTCCAACCTCTCATTCAGAGATCAAGTTTTAGGATGTTGGTTCAGTTTCCAGCTATCCTCATGTCCAAATCCCTTATCTCATGTTCAGCCCAAACTGAACATGTACCTGTCCACCATCCTTCCTGCTAAAGGAAATTTTTTGGTACCACATTGGTATAGGCCTTAGAGGTTGTGCATAGTTCCCCATCTCTGTGTACTTGTAGCAGTCCATTCCTTCCTTTCTAGTTAGCACCTTACCTTGCATTCCTCTGATACCAATCATGGTATCAGAACATGATTGATGCCCTTTCATCTACACCTTAGTAGCAGTCCATTAGGTTGAGTCTGGACCTGTTCACTGCAATGTGATGTTCAGATCCTTGAACTCTTTATATTACTCAGATCCTACCTTCTTGTACCAGTCCTTAACTTTATGTCCTGACAGGAACATCATGTAATGTTCTGTCCATACTATCCTGAACTGTCCTGCACACTGCATAGCTGCATATTGCATTCATTTCACTTCCCTTTACTGAAATCATTGAACCCTGCACTTGTCTGCAATGCATTTCCTGCAGTCCTTACATCACCTGCATCATGATGCATCTGTCCTTCACATTAGATGCCCTGCATTCTTGCATATCTGTCCAACTTGGTTTGGATATTAACTTTTGAAAACTGAATTGAATGTTTGTATAAATGTATACTCACACACACCACTCTACAAAAACTGAATTCCTTTTGACACACACACAAACCTGAGAACAGTTTCACTTTAAACCCTATTAGCATATTCACACACACACAAAAACTGAATTTAGCACCTATACACACACTTGACTGAGAACATATAGATTACTTGTTCACACACAACTGTCACTTGACCCTTACACATGTGACACTCTTGCACTAGCATTTTACTACATGTATCAGTCTAAGGATGCATGTTTTTCCATGTTCAACACACAAATTCCTGAGATTGTTTACTGTCAACTAATACCACTCTACCCACACACACCCTCACATGTATATGACACACACATGACCCTAACCATTGACACACACATGACCCTACCCATTGACACACCTAGCCTACACACATTGCACTGTATCATGCTCATACACACACACACACATCCCTTTCTAACACATTCAACCTTGCCATGACACATGCCATTACCCCTCTCTCTCTATTCACTCTATGTATGTATATATATCTATATACTTGATAATAATGTGGTGAATGTGTGTGATATTATATTAATGCAATGTATATACAATCTGTGTGATATAGCCTATATGGCCTATAGCCTATATGCATGGCACATTGCACTTGGGTGTATCCCTATGTGATTAGCCTAGGCATATAGCCTATGGCTCATAAACCTGTGTTTCTGGCTTGAATGCCAGTGTAGGAGTGTGGTTGGCTTGTATAGCCTAGAAATTGGGTGTGCTTGCTAGAATAGGCTGGGTAGGCCTAGTGAGACTTGACTAGACTAGGATTGACCTAGTTTGACTATTGCAGTTAACTTGGGTCGACCCAGAGTTGACCAAGTTTGACTTGGACCTAGTTTGACCTAGACAGTTGACCAGGTTTGACTTAGAGTTGACTTTGACCTAGATTGACCTAGAAATCATGTAGTTTACATTGTATCATCATTTACCTTGTTTTAAACATATTATAACCCATATTACTCTGTTTAGGACATTGTGACTCTGGTACAGGCATCTGATATTACACTACTCTTCTCAGAGTAGCAGGCGAGTACATTCTCTGATAGTTCTTCCATTTACTTGTCGTTTACTATACTTCAGTTGTAGCTAGTTCTATTTAATTCTGTATTACAAACACGATTTGATATTACTGGATCCATTTCATACGACACTCACTTATTAAGTCTGGCCTCTATTTTGGAATCACTACTGGAACCATCTACTGGAACCATCTACTGGAACCACCTACTGGAATCATCTACTGGAACCACCCTGGAATTATTTACTGGAACCATTCATTTACTGGCTGGACTTATACCTATTTTGTGTCATTTTTTGGATTCACTTGTACTTGTGGGCGGGGAAATATTGGAGTAGACATGTGAACATTCCCAAATACTGGAACCACTCCCTTGGAATTATACTGGAACGATAGCCATCCCACACTTGGCCGAGTGTGCGGTGTGCCGTATTACCTACAGCCGTTCATATGTCGATCCCAATATTTTAAAACACACTGTTAGAGTATAGGCTGGACTCACCCTGGAACCTTTGATCACCAACTGGACTCACCTTATACCGAACTCATCTTGTACTGGAACCACCAGGTATCAGATTCATGTTGTCTGGATTTACTTGGGTTTTGCACTTGTTTACATTTACATTCTGGACTTATTATGTTACTTTAGTTCAGCTAGATTTATTTTACAGTCTTCATTGCCATCATTCTTCTCTTGTTTTAGTTACTTACTTTTCTTGTATCTTATCTATTCTCCATACCATCACCTGTATATAAACTGTCATATTCATCAATAAAACTGTCTATAACTGCTTTATAGTTCTCTGTCATTTATTTGGATTTTCTTGATGAGTTGTACTCATTCCTGTCCTGACTGGACCTGTTAAAAATTTTACAGATGATTGCCCTGAGGACACATGCCCTACATATTACGGACCAGGAGACGGATTAGCTACTTTTGGCCCCGACACTCAGGAGTGATCGGGATTTAGTTTAGTAGACTGGCATCTGCTTTTATTTAGAGTTTATTGTATAGAATTGAGACTTGAGATGTGTTTAAGATTGTTCGAGATGTTGTTATTATTTCAGTAGTTATTGTTGTCTTAAATTTCTTAGTTATATTTCTGTGTTATCTTATCCTGCTTAGACTGTGATTGAGTTACACCATATCTTATACTTGTCCTCCGTTCGGAGTTGATCATGATGAGTACATTATATACTGCATGAGTTGATGGTTAGTTAGAGACTTAGAACAGCGTTCTACCGCCGACACTACGGCGTAGGCTGGGCGCTGTTACGTACTCGTACCCTCACAGTGGGTGCGGGTCATGACACATTTTTAGTGGTGGCCCATGCAGGTCGAGAGTCGTATTAGTGCGATGTCGTGGTAGTACGGCGACTTAGTTGTACTGCTGCGAGCCTACGATAGGATTGAGAGATAGGCTTGACGGAGAGGTACTCAATCACAGTTAGGACTACTTGAGAAGATTCCTGGGATGACCCTTGAGAATCTCATTATAAACTATCTTGAAATTCGATTCTGACAGTATCTGTCTATCTTCCTTGATTCATCGTTGAATTTGATTCTTGGTATTCATTATTGACTTGATTTTCTACCAAGATAACATTATGGGCTAGGTTGCCTCAGTCATGGAATCTAGAGTCTTCTACGGCCATATCAGTTGGTTGGGCGATGAGATAGAGTCCGATTTTGGATGTATTGTCACTACCATATTTCTAGTGTGAGGGTATTTTTGTCATTTTTGGGGTAATTTAAATTTATTAGAATTAATTTGAATTTATGGGAATTTTTAGGAATTATTTTGGAATTGTTTGGACTAGATTGATTTTGGCTAGTTTGGACCCATATAGACCAACCTAGGAGCTAATCCTAGTTAGTATGAGCTTGGTTAGGATTTATGACTCTAGTCTAACCTAGCCTAATCTTTGGTTTGGTCATTAGAATCTAATTAGCAATAGAAATTAGATAAGTCATAAGTCATGACTTATGGTTTGAACGAATTAATATAACAACTTAGCCATAGCCTATGTAACTTGGCCCAAGCCCAAACTACCAAACCCTAATCCCTAGCCCATCATGGCCGGCCACCCCATCCTTATTGGGATTCCCCCACTATAAAACCACTCCTAAAATCTAGGGTTGCCTCCTTCTTAGGAAAGCTCAAGTTAGAAAAATCAAGGTTTGTTCCTATTCAATAAATTCCTAAAATTCCATTCCTCTTCCTTTTCCATTCAAATCTTTTTTATTATGTCCTAATCTATCTATTCTTGCTGTCATTAATATTCTATTTCAGTTTGGGGTGATTTTGGTGGATTGGGACATCAAGAGGAGAGCATTTGAATAGGGGATTTTTCTTGAAGGTTCAAGCTTAGGTAACTCTCTCAAATTTCCATGAAATTTTGATTGGTCCTCATCATTAGGGAGCCCTAGGAGTCCCCTAAGCATTAGCATAGGTTTTGTGTCGGGTTTTGTGAGTTTCGTGTCCGTTCTGGACACGTATCAAAACCCTCGTTTCAGTGTTTGTCGAAATGCCTCAAAGGGCATTTCGATCTCGTTTGTACAATATTTTTTAAATAGGAATATTAGTTTTACTGTTGCTTATGCATTTTTATCTTCTGTGGTAGTGTTCGTGTCGTTTTGAGTCAGATTCGTGGAGTGGACACGCGCATGCACACGCTCGCGCGCGAGCTACAGTAATCCCCTGCTGCACGGGGTCTGTAGCGGACACGACACGGGGTTTCAGGACACGAAATTCAAGGGAAACCTAGGGGCAATGTCTGTCATGACATTCCCCAAGTTTTATTGGGTTTTGTGTCGTGTCGAAGGAGGAATCAATCGTGCACGGGGAATAGCCTGTGCAGTGCACTATTGATTCTTGCCACTGATACGGGCCTCGTGTCCGACACTGACACGTTGTGGGCACTGGCCAATGGGCCTATGAGGTAGCCCTATAGGTGGGCTACCTATGTGGATGACCACGAGACTCACTTGTGTCTTGTGTCGTGCACACGACACAAGTGCACGTGTGCACGAGGCAGTGCACTCGACAGTGCACTGTCATGCCTGTTTTGAGTTCTGTGTATTTGGACACGCCGTGTCCGGCCTTGGGTGACACGAAAGGGGGTGTGGGGTTTGTGCACATGGGTTGCTTCATTACCAATCAATAGATTCATGATTAGTTTAATTTTTCCTATTCAATTTCTCATTTAACCAAGTTACTGATACTTGCATTCTTGAGTAACTTCCAGCCTTCGAATTTGAGTTTGTCTGTTTAGTTTAACCTATTAATCACTGATGTATGTATGTTTTATAAGCTCTAATCTAATCCCCATATGTTATCTTGCTATGGTTGAAAATTGGGTTTGAATTGATGGGTTTTTGGACTGAAATCTGAGAATTCAGATTGGGGACTGTTAGTTTGTTTCTTTTGAGTTCCATATGTCAACTGATGCCTGTTTCTTGTGATCCCTTGTTAGACTTGTTTATTTCAAATCAATCTCATATGCTTAGACACTTGAAGTACACTCTAGCATAGCAACTGATACTAATCCCTTAAAACCTGAGATGTTATGAACTGATTTTCTTTCTTCCTTTAAAAAAAATGTGTTGTTCAATTGATAATAGGAAACCTGGGTTTGATGTTAACTGAGTATTAAACTAAAGTCTAAAACTGAGATTGAGGGGGGCAATGAATTGATTTCCCTTTTTCTTCTTAACTGAGTTGTTGAATAAAACCTGAGATGTGAAGAATAGGTTTAACTGAATTGTTGTAGGTTCAGAATTCATCATGTTATAGTTCATAACTCCCTCTTATTGCTCACTATTTTGTTAGTTCCAGGTTTTCATGATAACACAGTGCACCCTACATCAGTCACTCACTGCACACTCAAGTCCATTACACACACACAACATTTCCTCCTCTTGACAGTTTACACTTGTACACACACTCTCTATATATAAATCCCCTAGTCTCATATAGTTAAGTTTATGTGTATAATATGTATACATATATAATATATGTAATGTTGCATATATATATATATATATATATATATATATATATATATATATATATATATATATATATATATATATATATATATATATATATATATATATATATATATATATATATATGTGTGTATGTTGAACTATATGTCTATAACTTGTGTAATTGCCATATGTATGTAATGTATATGTTATATATAATGTAGATGCACAGTGTAATTGAATATAGGGGTTCTAATTGAATATAGATATTTTTCTAGTCTTTTGTCTCTCTCTTTCTAAATGCATTATGAATTGTGGCTATATAGCCTATGGTATATTGAGTGTGATAGTGTATATGGGCTTGATATAGTTGGGTACTTGATATGGGTCTAGTTAGCTAGTATAGCCTTGTTTAGACCATAGTGACCTAGTACAGACTAATGTGGACTAGTATAGACTAGTTGACCTAGTCTAGACTTGGTTGACCTAGTTTGACTTCTAGGGTTGACCAGAGTTGACCAAGAGTTAACTTTGGCCTAGATTGACCTAGAATCATGTAGAATGCATAGTAGGACTTCATTTTACTATTCTGGACTTGTTGTGACTTGTGCTGTTCTGATTAGGAGCCAGACACCACTCCTCGGATAGTACTTTCATATTGGACACTCAGATACCAGGCGAGTACATTCTCTGATCATTTTATATCCTGCTTAGAATTATTTCCTGTATTAAATTATTTTACTTGTGCTGTCACGACATTATCACGGATTAGTACTATACGGATCTCGTACTCCTGTGCTTTCACCATACATGTACAACTTTTTAGTGTAGATCATGTACAACTCTTTAGTATAGATCATGTACAACTCTTTAGTGTAGATCATGTACAACTCTGTAGTGTAGATCATGTACAACTCTGTAGTGTAGATCATGTACAACTCTTTAGTGTAGATCATGTACAAATCTGTTCCATTCATATGTGCTATCCTGTACTCTGACTCACTAGCCACTGTTAGTTCCTTACTTATGGTAGATATTTCTATTACAGTCTTCTCTCTCTGTTTACATACTGTATTCTTCAGTACCTGTATCTTACTTTACGGCATGATTATATTTTCTAACCTGCTATGAACTGTTGAGATGTACTGTACTCGCTCCTATCCTGACTGGACCTGTTAAAAATATTACAGAGGATGAGGAGGAGGCTGGTCTGGATACTTACTACGGGGCAGCCTTAGATGACACCTGCGAGCTGGACTCTCAGGAGGACCCAGCTCTAGCTGAGGATATCACCCTGATTGCCTAGACTAGATTAGTTAGGCTTATCTTACTTTATGCAGTCTCGAGACATGTTTTAGCTAGACTATATTTGGAGTTCAGAGTTGTATATATTCTTTCATTCTGTATCTGAGACCATGTACTTCTGGATTTTGTTGGGATTATCTTAGACTACTTTTCATCTATTTATTTTCTTGAGTTCTATTTCATATCGTGTTATCTCTTCCTTAGTTGTGATTGAGTTATTACTACTATGTCACCCCCATTCGGGGAGTATAAACTGTTTAGAGATATATATTGCTAGTTGGTTGTTGACCTAGGACAGCGTTCTACCACCGACACTGCGGCGTAGGCTGGGCGTTACGTTCTCGTACCCTCACAGTGGGTGCGGGTCGTGACACGTTTTTAGTGGTGGCCTATGCAGGTCTGGACTAGAAGTGTAGTGGTATCCGAATTAGAGTATCACTACAGCCTGCAGTAGGATATAGGACATTAATTTTAAGGTACTCAATCACTTTAGGAAAAATTCTTTTATTGCCATCTAAATCCTTTTGTCAGCTGATCCTTTGAATTATAACTGTTCGCCTTTGTTATTTCGCTTCTTTCTCAGAAATTGATACTCTTGCTTGTCTATCTTCAGGATAGTAGAGACTCGATCGCAGCGTGCCACTCATGAGGATGCTATAGAGGGGACTGCTACCTCTCAGCCAGTACAGCGAGACCAGGGGACTGCAGCTCCTGTCACCTCTGCTCGTATTGAGACCTCGGCAGTAGCAGCAGGAGGTATGCTTCCACCGGCTCGGAGGCAGGACCCAGTCATTCCAGAGGATCCTTTCCGGCAGCCACCTACAGGGACAGTGGACACAGTGCAGCTGCTAGCTTTCCTTCGGCAGTACATGGAGGGTCAGCAGACCCAGCAGCATAGGCATACAGCGGAGCTCACTCGAGGCATTGAGCTGGCAGTGACTGCAGTAGAGAGAGTCATAGCTCAGCCAGCGGCAGTCCCGCAGCCGCACCAGCCGCGGGAGAAGGGCATCCAGGACTTTCAGAAGATGCACCCTAGAGACTTTCGGGGGACAGAGGGGATCTTGTATGCCGATGAGTGGATCAAGCATATGGAGGAGATTTTTAGATTGGCTGAGATTTCGACGAGGCTCCAGATAGAGGCAGCGGCCAGCATAATGCAGGATCTGGCCCGTACCTGGTACCAGACCGACCCGAGGGTCGGCACAGCAGGACAGACTTGGGCAGCGTTCAAGAAGCTGTTCAAGGAGAAGTTCTTTCCAGACGCAGCACTGGGGGCCCTCGAGACCCAGTTTGAGGCCCTAGTCCAGGGGAGCCAGTCCGTGGAGGAGTACGCAGGAAAGTTCTGTCGCCTGAGCAGATTTATGGATGACTTATCCGAGACGACGAAGGCCCGAAGGTTCCGGAAGGGCTTGGTAAAGGAGGTCAAGTCCTACACCAAGAACGCCCGCAGTGCTACATTTGAGGAGATCCTGGTGGACGCACTAGCTGCAGAGGATGATCTTGAGCTTAGGCTCAAGAGGGGGCGAGACTCCCAGGGAGGCAGCAGTAGCGGAGGACCGGCCAAGAGGCCGCACTTTCAGCAGCAGCACCACTAGCAGCAGAGGTTCCAGTCGCAGCAGTTTCAGCAGCCGATTCAGCAGAGGCCAGTTCACCAGCAGCAGTTTCAGCATCAGGCACCCAGGCACCAGGCAGTCAGTTGCACCTTCTGCAAGAAGCCTGGGCATGTCTTCAACGAGTGCAGAAAGAGGCTCGGGAGGTGCCTTCTTTGCGGAGCGGCAGATCACCAGCTGAGGGATTGTGCTAGGTCTGGGGGACAAGTAGCCCAGGGAGGAGGAGCCAGAGCAGCAGCAGGCCAGCAGAGGGGACCAGCCCTGCCGATGCAGCAGCAGAGGTTCGTCCAGCACCAGCAGCAGGCCAGGAGAGGCCAGCAGGGGCGAGCTTTCGCCATGGCAGCAGAGGATGCAGAGGCGATTGGAGAGCTGATTGCAGGTTCGATCCTTCTCGACTCCAGTCCAACATTTGTATTATTCGATTTCGGTGCTTTACATAGCTTCATATCAGTATCTTTTACGATTAGACACGGTATTATAGCTGAATCGTTGCCTAGGACTTACAAGATCATGACCGGGGGTGGCATTATCCTCGTGAGTGATGTTTGTAAGGGTCGGAGAGTAGTTTTGGGAGGCCGTGAGTTGGAGGTGAGACTGCTCATAATACCATTGCTAAACTATGATATAGTACTAGACATGGATTGGTTGAGCAGGCACCACGCTAGCATTGATTGCAGAGGGGGTAGAGTTCTTTTTAGAGCACCCGGGGAGCCAGAGTTCGAGTACTCCAGACGTCAGGCAGAGCAGAGCAGCGAAGTCTTCTGTGGAGTCTCGGTCGAGGAGCAGACGATTCCATACCCCTTGATAGCAGAGTATATGGATGTTTTCCCAGAGGAGTTGCCGGGACTGCCACCAGATAGAGACATAGAGTTCTCGATAGACTTGGTTCCAGGAGCGAAACCCATCTCTCAGCATGTCTATCGGGTGAACAACAGCGAGCTGGTGGAGCTAAAGAAGCAGGTGGATGAGCTACAGGACAAGGGCTTCATCCGCTCGAGTTCGTCGCCATGGGGTGCACCAGTGTTGTTTGTGCCGAAGAAGGATGGATCAGTACGCATGTGTATTGACTATAGGGCACTCAACAACCTCACGATCAAGAACAAATACCCACTGCCGCGGATCGACGATCTATTTGACCAGTTGAGCGGAGCTCGGGTATTTTCTAAGATTGATCTGAGGTTGGGATATCCCCAGGTGAAGGTGAAGAGGGAGGATATTCCCAAGACCGCTTTCAGGATGCGGTACGGGCAGTTCGAGTTTTTGGTTATGTCGTTTGGTTTAACCAATGTACCAGCAGTGTTTATGAACCTTATGAACAAGGTGTCCCACCAGTATCTGGATCAGTTTGTGGTGGTGTTTATTGATGACATCTTGGTATATTCCAAGACTGAGGAGGAACACGAGGAGCATTTGAGGATCGTGCTGGAGACTCTCAGGAAGGAGCAGCTTTACGGGAAGCTCTCCAAGTGTGAGTTCTTCTTAGATCGGGTGGACTTCTTGGGGCATGTGGTGACTGGAGATGGTATCTCAGTTGACCCCAAGAAGATTGTAGCAGTTGAGGCATGGACAGCGCCGACTTCAGTTGCAGAGATCAGGAGTTTCCTGGGGCTGACAGGGTATTATCGGAGGTTTGTGCAGGATTTCTCTCGGGTTGCAGAGCCGTTGACTCGGTTGACCCGAAAGGATGCTGAGTTCGTTTGGTCAGAGGAGTGTCAGACAGCTTTTGATGAGTTGAAGAAGCGGCTTACGACAGCTCCGATTCCGACATTACCTTCAGGATCGGGTGGTTTCATTATTTATAGTGATGCTTCAGAAAAGGGGCTGGAATGTGTGTTGCAGCAGCACGGGAAGGTGATTGCCTATGCTTCCAGGCAATTGCGTCCCCATGAGAAGAACTACCCTACCCATGACCTGGAGCTGGCAGCAGTGATATTCGCTCTAAAGCTGTGGAAGCATTATCTGTATGGTGAGAGGGTGGAGATCTTCACAGATCACAAGAGCTTAAAGTATGTGTTCACTCAGAAGGAGTTGAACATAAGGCAGCGCAGATTGTTGGAGTTGATAAAGGACTTCGATATTGCACTGCAGTATCATCCAGGGAAGGCCAACGTGGTTGCCGATGCCTTGAGTAGTTATCCGACAGCCATGTGTTTGACCATGGATCGGCATTTGCTTGCCGACTTGGAGAGCCTTGGGATTGAGGTGATCGTGCCCGGAGTGCAGATGCAGCTATGGGGGATGCAGATTCAGTCAGACTTGGTGGAGAGGATCAAGTCGGCACAGTTTGAGGACGTTGCTCTGCGGTGTCTCCGAGAGCAGGTTCGAACAGGATTGCTGGAGGGCGAGTTTTCTCTTACAGAGGATGGTGCCTTGAGGCACGGTTCCAGGTTATGTGTGCCCAGTGGAGATCTCAGAGAGCAGGTTATGCAGGAGGCCCACAGATCTCAGTACTCTATACACCCGGGTGCCGACAAGATGTACCGAGATCTGAGGGAGCATGTTTGGTGGTCAGGAATGAAGTGGGAGGTGGCTCGCTTCGTGGCTAGGTGTTTGGTCTGTCAGCAGGTCAAGGCAGAGAGACAGAGGCCCGGTGGATTATTGCAGCCGCTGCCCATTCCCGAGTGAAAATGGGAGCATATCACTATGGACTTCATATCAGGATTGCCGCGCACACCAGGAGAAAAAGACACGATTTGGGTCATCGTTGACAGGTTGACCAAATCGGCCCACTTTTTACCATTCAAGGTGGGTACGTCTACAGAGAGGCTGGCAGAGATGTATATGCGGCAGATAGTCAGGATTCACGGGATTCCAGTCAGTATCGTCTCAGATCGGGATAGCCATTTTACTTCCCATTTCTGGAGGAGTCGGCAGACCAGCTTGGGCACTCAGCTCAAGTTTAGTACTGCATACCACCCCCAGACGGACGGACAGTCAGAGCGGACTATTCAGACCCTTGAGGATATGCTACGGACGTGCGTCCTAGACTTTGGAGGTTCCTGGGAGGATCATCTTCATTTGGTGGAGTTTGCCTACAACAATAGTTACCAGGCCAGCATTGAGATGTCACCTTTTGAGGCTCTGTACGGGCGTAGGTGCCGTACACCCTTATCCTGGGATGATGTTGGTGAGCGAGCTTTACTGGGGCCAGAGATGGTTGTTGATGCGGCCGAGAAGGTGAAGCTCATCAGGGACAGACTTCACGTGGTGCAAGACAGACATCGGTACTGGGCCGATAGCCACCGGAGGCCCTTGGAGTTTGAGGTACAGATTAGAGTAGGATTAGATTTAGGTTTGTTGTTTGTGTTTTGATCATGTTTGTTTATTAATTTAACTGAGACCTTGTTTGTGATTAGGTCGGAGACCAGGTTTTTTTGAGGATATCTCCGACTCGTGGTACGATACGTTTTGGTGGAGACGGGAAGCTTAGCCCACGCTTTATCGGCCCTTTCGTTATCAGCGGAAGAGTCGGTGACGTTGCATACAGGCTAGACTTTCTGCCTGTACTAGTGGGGGTCCACAATGTATTTCATGTATCACAGTTGAGACGGTACGTGGCTGACCCTAGCCATGTGCTCGAACATTCAGAGATAGAGGTTGGGCCTTCTCTCAGCTATCCAGAGCAGCCAGTGGAGATTCTGGATCGACGGAAGAAGGTTCTGAGGAACCAGGTGATACCCTTGGTACGCGTCGCATGAAGGCATCATTCTCCATGAGAGTCTACCTAGAAGCGGGAGGATGAGATGCGCGAGCGCTACCCTTATCTTTTTGGACCGTGAGGTATGCTTTCTATCCTTCTCATCAGATGTATTTCGCCTTTCAATTTCGAGGACAAAATTCTTTTAAGGAGGGTAGATTTGTCACTACCATATTTCTAGTGTGAGGGTATTTTTGTCATTTTTGGGGTAATTTAAATTTATTAGAATTAATTTGAATTTATGGGAATTTTTAGGAATTATTTTGGAATTGTTTGGACTAGATTGATTTTGGCTAGTTTGGACCCATGTAGACCAACCTAGGAGCTAACCCTAGTTAGTATGAGCTTGGTTAGGATTTATGACTCTAGTCTAACCTAGCCTAATCTTTGGTTTGGTCATTAGAACCTAATTAGAAATAGAAATTAGATAAGTCATAAGTCATGACTTATGGTTTGAACCAATTAATATAACAACTTAGCCATAGCCTATGTAACTTGGCCCAAGCCCAAACTACCAAACCCTAATCCCTAGCCCATCATGGCCGGCCACCCCATCCTCATTGGGATTCCCCCACTATAAAACCCCTCCTAAAATCTAAGGTTGCCTCCTTCTTAGGAAAGCTCAAGTTAGAAAAATCAAGGTTTGTTCCTATTCAATAAATCCCTAAAATTCTATTCCTCTTCCTTTTCCATTCAAATCTTTTCTATTAGGTCCTAATCTATCTATTCTTGCTGTCATTAATGTTCTATTTCAATTTGGGATGATTTTGGTGGATTGGGACATCAAGAGGAGAGCATTTGAATAGGGGATTTTTCTTGAAGGTTCAAGCTTAGGTAACTTTCTCAAATTTCCATGAAATTTTGATTGGTCCTCATCATTAGGGAGCCCTAGGAGTCCCCTAAGCATCAGTATAGGTTTTGTGTCGGGTTTTGTGAGTTTCGTGTCCATTCTGGACACGTATCAAAACCCCCGTTTCAGTGTTTGTCAAAATGCCTCAAAGGGCATTTCGATCTCGTTTGTACAATGTTTTTTAAATAGGAATATTAGTTTTACTGTTGCTTATGCATTTTTGATCTTCTGTGGTAGTGTTCGTGTCATTTTGAGTCGGATTCATGGAGTGGACACGCGCGTGCACACGCTTGCGTATGAGCTACAGTAATCCCCTGCTGCACGGGGTCTGTAGCGGACACGACACGGGGTTTCAGGACACGAAATTCAAGGGAAACCTAGGGGCAATATCTGTCATGACATTCCCTAAGTTTCATTGGGTTTTGTGTCGTATCGAAGGAGGAATCAATCGTGCACGGGGAATAGCCTGTGCAGTGCACTGTTGATTCTTGCCACTGATACGGGCCTCGTGTCCGACACTGACACGTTGTGGGCACTGGCCAATGGGCCTATGAGGTAGCCCTATAGGTGGGCTACCTATATGGATGACCACGAGACTCACTTGTGTCTTGTGTCGTGCACACGACACAAGTGCACGTGTGCACGAGGCAGTGCACTCGACAGTGCACTGTCATGCCTGTTTTGAGTTCTGTGTATTTGGACACGCCGTGTCCGACCTTGGGTGACACGAAAGGGAGTGTGGGGTCTGTGCACATGGGTTGCTTCATTACCAATCAATAGATTCATGATTAGTTTAATTTTTCCTATTCAATTTCTCATTTAACCAAGTTACTGATACTTGCATTCCTGAGTAACTTCCAGTCTTCGAATTTGAGTTTGCCTGTTTAGTTTAACCTATTAATCACTGATGTATGTATGTTTTATAAGCTCTAATCTAATCCCCATATGTTATCTTTCTATGGTTGAAAATTGGGTTTGAATTGATGGGTTTTTGGACTGAAATCTGAGAATTCAGATTGGGGACTGTTAGTTTGTTTCTTTTGAGTTCCATATGTCAACTGATGCCTGTTTCTTGTGATCCCTTATTAGACTTGTTTATTTCAAATCAATCTCATATGCTTAGACACTTGAAGTACACTCTAGCATAGCAACTGATACTAATCCCTTAAAACCTGAGATGTTATGAACTGACTTTCTTTCTTCCTTTAAAAAAAATGTGTTGTTCATTTGATAATAGGAAACCTGGGTTTGATGTTAACTGAGTATTAAACTAAAGTCTAAAACTGAGATTGAGCGGGGCAATGAATTGATTTCCCTTTTTCTTCTTAACTGAGTTGTTGAATAAAACCTGAGATGTGAAGAATAGGTTTAACTGAATTGTTGTAGGTTCAGAATTCATCATGTTATAGTTCATAACTCCCTCTTATTGCTCACTGTTTTGTTAGTTCCAGGTTTTCATGATAACACAGTGCACCCTACATCAGTCACTCACTGCACACACAAGTCCATTACACACACACAACATTTCCTCCTCTTGACAGTTTACACTTGTACACACACTCTCTATATATAAATCCCCTAGTCTCATATAGTTAAGTTTATGTGTATAATATGTATACATATATAATATATGTAATGTTGCCTATATATATATGTATGTTGAACTATATGTCTATAACTTGTGTAATTGCCATATGTATGTAATGTATATGTTATATATAATGTAGATGCACAGTGTAATTGAATATAGGGGTTCTAATTGAATATAGATATTTTCCTAGTCTTTTGTCTCTCTCTTTCTAAATGCATTATGAATTGTGGCTATATAGCCTATGGTATATTGAGTGTGATAGTGTATATTGGCTTGATATAGTTGGGTACTTGATATGGGTCTAGTTAGCTAGTATTGCCTTGTTTAGACCATAGTGACCTAGTACAGACTAATGTGGACTAGTATAAACTAGTTGACCTAGTCTAGACTTGGTTGACCTAGTTTGACTTCTAGGGTTGACCAGAGTTGACCAAGAGTTGACTTTGGCCTAGATTGACCTAGAATTATGTAGAATGCATAGTAGGACTTCATTTTACTATTCTGGACTTGTTGTGACTTGTGCTGTTCTGATTAGGAGTCAGACACCACTCCTCGAACAGTACTTTCATATTGGACACTCAGATACCAGGCGAGTACATTCTCTGATCATTTCATATCCTGCTTAGAATTACTTCCTGCATTAAATTACTTTACTTGTGCTGTCACGACATTATCACGGATTAGTACTATACAGATCTCGTACTCCTGTGCTTTCACCATACATGTACAACTTTTTAGTGTAGATCATGTACAACTCTTTAGTGTAGATCATGTACAACTCTGTAGTGTAGATCATGTACAACTCTGTAGTGTAGATCATGTACAACTCTTTAGTGTAGATCATGTACAAATCTGTTCTGTTCACATGTGCTATCCTGTACTCTGACTCACTAGCCACTGTTAGTTCCTTACTTATAGTAGATATTTCTATTACAGTCTTCTCTCTCTGTTTACATACTGTATTCTTCAGCACCTGTATCTTACTTTACTGTATGATTATATTTTTTAACCTGCTATGAACTGTTGAGATGTACTGTACTCGTTCCTGTCCTGACTGGACCTGTTGAAAATATTATAGAGGACGAGGAGGAGACTGGTCTGGATACTTACTACGGGGCAGCCTTAGATGACACCTGCGAGCTGACTCTCAGGAGGACCCAGCTCTAGCTGAGGATATCACCCCGATTGCCTAGACTAGATTAGTTAGGCTTATCTTACTTTATGCAGTCTCGAGACATGTTTTAGCTAGACTATATTTGGAGTTCAGAGTTGTATATATTCTTTCATTCTGTATCTGAGACCATGTACTTCTGGATTTTGCTGGGATTATCTTAGACTACTTTTTATCTATTTATTTCCTTGAGTTCTATTTCACATCGTGCTATCTCTTCCTTAGTTGTGATTGAGTTATTACTGCTATGTCACCCCCATTCGGGGAGTATAAACTGTTTAGAGATATATTGCTAGTTGGTTGTTGACCTAGAACAGCGTTCTACCGTCGACACTGCGCCGTAGGCTGGGCGTTGTTACGTTCTCGTATCCTCACAGTGGGTGCGGGTCGTGACACGTATTTCTCGGGTGTGAGAATTTAAGTTTTCGCAGCCAAGCTAGCGGCAATGCAAAAATTTTAAATACCATTATTCTAGATGTATGTACATTAGTTGTGGACTCTATGGTTTATCGCAGCCATACTTACTGGTGTGACGAGGATTCTGGTGATATGGTTCTGGATAGACGGGTATGATTATTAGATTACAGGATAGATACCATATAGATGGTGCCCTAGAGAATTTGAGTAGAATATCAGGGTAGATATTACTTGAGTGTCAAGAATTAGATAGAGGGAGCTAGGCCACCTGTAGTGCAGTACCGTGCCTCGCACCAACAGAGGGATACACCCCAGAGGGGCAGGGCTTCTGTGCTGACAGTCTAGTAGACCGACGCTACGGGTGACGGGTTAGCAAGTCTGTCTTCCTGTTCTTCTTTCCATCTTGTTGGGTGATTCCATTAGTACCTGTCAGGATATTGTTGTGATTGCTAGATAGTATAGCTACCCTGTTCGAGACTGTAAAATCACGACCAGTAGGATTGTGTTGCTTCGACTTTGATTGATTGGGGGTTTGACCTAGTATGGGGTACGATCATCTTAATTTCGAGGACAAAATTTTTCTAAGGTGGGTAGGATTGTAACACCCAGTTTTCCAGATGAGGGTAATTTTGAAATTTTGTAATTATAATTATTAATTATTGATATTTGATTCACATTATAATTTTTAGTGATTTTTAATAATTTTTAAACTATTTAAGAACTGGTTTAAGTCATGACTTATGATTTTGATGTGCTGCTAGTGAAACCTGAGAGACTGCATGACCTAGAGCCTAACCATGTCATTAGGATGATTAATTATCATTTTTAGCCTAGGGGTAATTTGGTCTTTTTGACTTATTTGAATTATTTGGTGATTTGTTGAATCGGTGAATTCTAGTTTGACTTTGACTTGTTGAGACCTAGTGGACTAGCCTAGAAGCTAACCCTAGCCATGGTGACCCTAGTCTAACTTGAGTTAACCTATTTTAGTCATTAGAGAATAGTTTTAGAATGAGGAGATTTGGTTTAGTGAATTTAAGTCATGGCTTATGGTTTCATGAAATGACTTATGGCTTAATTATTTAATTGATCATCACTTAAGCCCATGGGCCATTTAGTGAACCCTAACCCTAATTATTGGACCTATGAACAGCCACATAGGGATCCCCACCCTATTTAAACACTTGTTCATTAGGGCTTGTCTCTTTTTATCATTCCTACACTTGGAGAAAAGAAATATAAGTTTCCCCCTTCCAAAAATTCCTATTTTATTCATTTGATCTCCTTTTTTATCCTAATCTTTTGTATTGGGTTCTAAATTGAGTTTATGGACTGTTGGTGGAGAGCCATTTCAGTTTGGGATCAATTTGGAGCATTTGGCCATCAAGAGGAACACCCCCCATTTGGAGCTTTTCTATGCAATTTGCACCTATAGGTAAAACCCTTTAAATTGATTTAAATTTCAGTTTTCTTTGCATGTAGGGCTAGATCTAGGAGTCCCCTAGGTGTCCCTAAAGTTTGGGTAAATTTCGTGTCCGTTTGGTGTCCGTATCGGACACGTGTCGTAGTGTATGTTAGGTGTTCGATGAAATGCCTCTAAGGATTTTAATTTCGATTTTTGCTAAACTAATTACATGATTTTGAAGCTCTTGATGTGTACATTAATTTTGTTGAGGACTGAGTTGGTTTTTGTGCGATTTTCGTGTCCAAAATGGATACGCAAGTCGTGCACGACACTGCGCACAGGCCCGTACGGCTGTCCTGCTGATCGAGTGTCTTTGCGGACACGACACGACACGTGGCACCATGAAAATTTGTAGGGACGTGCGGGCACCCACTGACATCACCCACACAAAGTTTCACGAACTTTCGTTCACTGTGCGCGAAGTTATCGCGTTCGCACGGGTCACGCACTGTCACTACACGCACGAAAATTGCTCACTGATACGGCCTCGTATCGACACGTAGACACCACGTGGACACGGGACAGGCACTTGGACACGTCCCCCTAGTCTAGGTGAACACGTGTGCACGGCCACGTGTCTCCACGTGGCCTGTGTCGTGAGTTGGACACACGTGCACACACGAGGACTGAATTTCCTGTTTTCAAACACAGTTCGATTTGGGTTTTGGACACGTTCGTGTCCAGTTTCCTGGACACGAACACATCCCTCATGACACGTATGGCCTGTATTAACCTCTGCACACATCAATCGATGATCATTCGGGTTTTCGATTCAATGGGTTGAATTTGGTTGAGCCTTCCATTCTCTGATACAGTTTCATTATTTTTTGATTTCTGAGTTAACTTATAAGATTTTTCTGTTTTGTAATGTTTAAATACCATTATTAGGTCACTCACACTTGTATTAGAATACTGAATGTTGGATTATGTTTGGTGTTTGAAAAAGGGATGTTCGAAATGGGGTTTGGACTGAATTTGTTAACTGGTAAATATAGACTGTCAATGCACTGTTAACTGTTTTAAAATTTTTGAAATATAATGAGTTCAAACCATTTTTTTACCATGTTTAAACCATCATATAAATTCATATACATGTGAAATTGTATTACTTGAATGTTTGGTTGTGATTTATGTTAGGAATGAAGTTTTCGCTTTGGTTTGGCATTATCAACTGTTATTGAAAACTGTCAAGTGGACTGATGCACAGTTCATCTTTTGGATTCCTGAATTTAAACCTTGTTCAAACTACTGGTTATGTTTTGATCACCACTTTCCATTTGATGTCCAGTTCCCTAGATATGGTTCCAACCTCTCATTCAGAGATCAAGTTTTGGGGTGTTGGTTCAGTTTCCAGCTATCCTCATGTCCAAATCCCTTATCTCATGTTCAGCCCAAACTGAACATGTACCTGTCCACCATCCTTCCTGCTAAAGGAAATTTTCTGGTACCACATTAGTATAGGCCTTAGAGGTTGTGCATAGTTCCCCATCTCTGTGTACTTGTAGCAGTCCATTCCTTCATTTCTAGTTAGCACCTTACCTTGCATTCCTCTGATACCAATCATGGTATCAGAACATGATTGATGCCCTTTCATCTACACCTTAGTAGCAGTCCATTAGGTTGAGTCCAGACCTGTTCACTGCAATGTGATGTTCAGACCCTTGAACTCTTTATATTACTCAGATCCTACCTTCTTGTACCAGTCCCTAACTTTATGTCCTGACAGGAACATCATGTAATGTTCTGTCCACACTATCCTGAACTGTCCTGTACACTACATAGCTGCATATTGCATTCATTTCACTTCCCTTTACTGAAATCATTGAACCCTGCACTTGTCTGCAATGCATTTCCTGCAGTCCTTGCATCACCTGCATCATAATGCATCTGCCCTTCACATTAGATGCCCTGCATTCTTGTATATCTGTCCAACTTGGTTTGGATATTAACTTTTGAAAACTGAAATGAATGTTTGTGTAAATGTATACTCACACACACCACTCTACAAAAACTGAATTCCTTTTGACACACACACAAACCTGAGAACAGTTTCACTTTAAACCCTATTAACATATTCACACACACACAAAAACTGAATTTAGCACCTATATACACACTTGACTGAGAACATATAGATTACTTGTTCACACACAACTGTCACTTGACCCTTACACATGTGACACTCTTGCACTAGCATTTCACTACATGTATCAGTCTATGGATGCATGTTTTTCCATGTTCAACACACAAATTCCTGAGATTGTTTACTGTCAACTAATACCACTCGAACCACACATACCCTCACATGTATATGACACACACATGACCCTAACCATTGACACACACATGACCCTACCCATTGACACACCTAGCCTACACATATTGCACTGTATCATGCTCATACACACACACACACACATCCCTTTCTAACACATTCAACCTTGCCATGACACATGCCATTACCCCTCTCTCCCTATTCACTCTATGTATGTATATATATCTATATACTTGATAATAATGTGGTGTATGTGTGTGATATTATATTAATGTAATGTATATACAATCTGTGTGATATAGCCTATATGTCCTATAGCCTATATGCATGGCATATTGCACTTGGGTGTATTCCTATGTGATTAGCCTAGGCATATAGCCTATGGCTCATAAACCTGTGTTTCTGGCTTGAATGCCAGTGTAGGAGTGTGGTTGGCTTGTATAGCCTAGAAATTGGGTGTGCTTGCTAGAATAGGCTGGGTAGGCCTAGTGAGACTTGACTAGACTAGGATTGACCTAGTTTGACTATTGCAGTTGACTTGGGTCGACCCAGAGTTGACCAAGTTTGACTTGGACCTAGTTTGACCTAGACAGTTGACCAGGTTTGACTTAGAGTTGACTTTGACCTAGATTGACCTAGAAATCATGTAGTTTGTATTGTATCATCATTTACCTTGTTTTAAACATATTATAACCTATATTACTCTGTTTAGGACATTGTGACTCTGGTGCAGGCATCTGATATTACACTACTCTTCTCAGAGTAGCAGGCGAGTACATTCTCTGATAGTTCTTCCATTTACTTGTCGTTTACTATACTTCAGTTGTAGCTAGTTCTATTTGATTCTGTATTACAAACACGATTTGATATTACTGGATCCATTTCATACGACACTCACTTATTAAGTCTGGCCTCTATTTTGGAATCACTACTGGAACCATCTACTGGAACCATCTACTGGAACCACCTACTGGAATCATCTACTGGAACCACCCTGGAATCATTTACTGGAACCATTCGTTTACTGGCTGGACTTATACCTATTTTGTGTCATTTTCTGGATTCACTTGTACTTGTGGGCGGGAAAATATTGGAGTAGACATGTGAACATTCCCAAATACTGGAACCACTCTCTTGGAATTATACTGGAACGATAGCCATCCCATACTTGGCCGAGTGTGCGGTGTGCCGTATTACCTACAGCCGTTCACATGTCGATCCCGATATTTTAAAACACACTGTTAGTATAGGCTGGACTCACCCTGGAACCTTTGATCACCAACTGGACTCACCTTATACCGGACTCATCTTGTACTGGAACCACCTGGTATCAGATTCATGTTGTCTGAATTTACTTGGGTTTTGCACTTGTTTACATTTACATTCTGGACTTATTATGTTACTTTAGTTCAGCTAGATTTATTTTACAGTCTTCATTGCCATCATTCTTCTCTTGTTTTAGTTACTTACTTTCCTTGTATCTTATCTGTTCTCCATACCATCACCTGTATATAAACTGCCATATTCATCAATAAAATTGTCTATAACTGCTTTATAGTTCTCTGTCATTTACTTGGGTTTTCTTGATGAGTTGTACTCGTTCCTGTCCTGACTGGACCTGTTGAAAATTTTACAGATGATTGCCCTGAGGACACATGCCCTACATATTACGGACCAGGAGACGGGTTAGCTACTTTTGGCCCCGACACTCAGGAGTGATCGGAATTTAGTTTAGTAGACTGGCATCTGTTTTCATTTAGAGTTTGTTGTATAGAATTGAGACTTGAGATGTGTTTAAGATTGTTCGAGATGTTGTTATTATTTCAGTAGTTATTGTTGTCTTAAATTTCTTAGTTATATTTCTGTGTTATCTTATCGTGCTTAGACTGTGATTGAGTTACACCATATCTTATACTTGTCCTCCGTTCGGAGTTGATCATGATGAGTACATTATATACTGCATGAGTTGATGGTTAGTTAGAGACTTAGAACAGCGTTCTACCGCCGACACTGCGGCGTAGGCTGGGCGCTGTTACGTACTCGTACCCTCATAGTGGGTGCGGGTCGTGACAGGAGTGCACATGGATACCTACTGGGGATAATGATCACATAACCAACTACACTCTCCCTACCTCCAATCAATACACAAGGATCAATGCATGTTATGTTATTGCACATGGATAACAACTACTGTATACATGGAGCTCATATGGTCATGAGTGTACATGAATAACATATGAGTGCACATGGATAAATATGAATACATGGAGTACATGATGGCCATGATAAAGTACATGAACAGGACATACTCGATGTATCCGAGGGGATAACATCGCATGAAAAGATCCATAGGGTACTAATTCGTGTGAACATCGTGTCAGCATCAAGTATACTAGTCTATAACAAGAGAACATATCCAAAGAAGTATGAAAAGATCAGAGAATGTACTCGCCTGGCAAATAGAACTGCTGATGTTGAGGTGTAGCTAAACTGGGGCAATATAAACCTATTTAAAATACACACAGGTCACAACCAAGTCCACAATATCAAGAGAAATAGCTACAATGCAAGACTACATGCTTCTAGGTCCATTTTGGTCAAAGCAACCCTCGGTCAACTCTGGTCAAACCTGGTCAACGCTGGTCAAACTAGGTCAAACCTGGGTCAACTGGTCCGTCTACTAATTTCTAGGTCATACACAAAATTTCAGGTCATTCGGAGTTCGTTTGAGTTGAATTGGATCAAGTTTGACCCAAAGTTGACTTTTGTCAATTTGGTCAACTTGTCGGCCAATTCGACTAAACTAAGCTCGAAATGACAAAACAAATCTGTCATAGGGCTCCTATAGTCATATACACAACTACAATCTAATCTAAGAGAATTAACAAGCTTATATATATATATATATATATATATATATATATATATATATATATATATATATATATATATATATATATATATATATATATATATACATATAGGTATATACACACATGTGTATATACAATACAACAAAACCCAAATCTAACAAAAAGTGATGTGTGCGTGTGTGTGCACTGGTGCTTACTGAAATGAGGTAAATTCTGAGATTAAAACAGCAAACACAATCATGATATATCCCAAATTAATATACTATTATATACATATATATACAATCAAGAAACTATCTATATATATATATATATATATATATATATATATATATATATATATATATATATATATATATATATATATATATATATATATATATATATACAATGCTCAAAAGGAAAGTAATACCAATGGTTTCTGAAATAGGTTTAGTGAATCCAAATCTGGAATTAAAACCATCTCGACCCATTCTCAACATGTATGTATTAGCAATGGGTTTCAACGGGGTTTTATATATATATATATATATATATATATATATATATATATATATATATATATATATATATATATATATATATATATAGAAAAGCAAATATATATATATATATATATATATATATATATATATATATATATATATATATATATACATATATATATATATATATAAAAGCATATATACTCATAATTGATGGAAAATTAAGAAACAAAACCAAAAGTTGGTTCCCACAAATCTGAAACCTCATATATGCCCTGAAAACTCATATTTGTAAACTAAGAAGTTGGAAATCAAAATATCGCATTTAACTCAAAAATCGAAATATCATATAAATCTCAATTTTATCCAATTCAATGAAAACCCGATTATGCTTGGAAAAAGCAAACAATTAGGTGATGATCCCGCGGATCACTTCCCATAAGTTCTAATTATCATATATGAACTAACAATTCAGAAATACGGACTAAAAAGTCAAGGATCGAAAAATCACATTTATATTCAAAACTTTGAACCCAAAAAACTCAATTTTGACAAAACGACTCAAAACGTAAAATACACCAAATCAACCCACAAAACTCGGCATACACGCTGGTCTCAACCTACGTGATACGCTCGGGTACTCTCGGATTTGAAATCGTGTCCGTGTCGTGTCCACAGAACGCGTATCGGAATTTCTCGATACCGCGTGGTACGCGTGCGTTCTCGCTCGTTTGAGCGCCGCACATGCAACGAAACGCCACGTGCTTGTGCACATAGCTGGAGGGGTCCTGGGGTAGGTCTAGGACATGACGACATGACGATACGATGCGCCAAAGCGGCGCACGCAGCCCCCGCACCCGCGTGGCCTGCTGCGTGCGCGCGCGCCCGCGCGCCCTCGTGCACGCGGTTCCGTCCTCGTGGCTTGCTCTTCGGGCCATGCCACGACTCGGGATTCGTCCTATGGGTCATCTAGGTATAGGTCGATATGTCTCGGGTCCTGGAACGGGTCTTCGCTGCATCGTGTGCGCGCACGAAGTCCGTTCCCGCGACAAAAATCAGCCCGAGTGCACAGTGTGGCTGACCAGTGCACGCACGATTTCTCCGCGCTCGCTCGACGAAACATCGTGAAATTTTATGAACATGTGGGCAGAGGTTGCCCCTACATGCTCGTAAAATTTCACCCAAGACGGAGCTCTGTGTGTCGAGTTATGACGCACAGACTGCAGGACGTGCACGGGACCGTGCACGGGATCTCGTGTACGTGTGTCCGTGTCCGAAACGTCGCTGAAAAGTTATCGATTTCCAATCCATCTTCACAAAAGTTTATTAAAATGATATTATCTAAACATCCATGAAGTCAGAATCGAAAAACAGCAACTTTCAATCCTAAGCGGCATTTCGTCGAACACGTGTCGTAAAGGACCGACACGGGCTCGATACCTCCATCAAACGGAGTCAAAATCCCACCAAATTTCGTGGGCAAGGCTAGGGCACCTATATGGATGCAAAAATGAAGAAAATACCAGATTTGCAATGGTAGATTAGGGTTTTACCTATTGAGTGTTAAAACTCAATGATCGGGGCTCCTCGGTTGTCGTGTCGGCCGATTTCCCTCCAGCAAAACCTTCCGTCTCCATCCAAAAATGGTCCAGCAGACCCTCCTCTCCTCGACGAGCGCAACGGAGTTCGTTTGGGAAGAAACAAACTCCGGATGAAGGAAAAAATTGTTTTGGAGAGTTGGATCTCTTAGGGTTTCTTTGTGGAGGCTACAAACTACAAATGAATGCAACAAAGGGAGGGGGTACTGCTGTTGGGCGGCCAAGGGGGGTTCTCTAGGGTTAGGGTTTCAATTGGGCCAACTCTTTTTCAAGTAGAAATGGCCCAAGTCGAAAAGCTCAAAGGCCTACATGCGAAAAGGCTAATTAAATAATTAAAAACCTTAAAAATAATCAAATGCACAAATTAAATTTTAAAAATAAAAATAACAATTCTAATGCATGGTTAGGCCCCTATACAAGTCCACTAAGGTTAAACCAGTTGCTAGCACAAACAAGAGTCAACATATTCAGAAAATCACAAAAAGGCCAAAATGGCTAAAAATCAATTAATCACTCTAAAAATTTACTAATAAAATCTAAATTAATTCTAATAATAATAAATCTAATTTCTGATATAGCATTAAGGTTCTAGGTCATGGTTGGCTAAGGTCAAACTACCAAGTCACCAGTCTGCAACCAATCAAATCACACTGCAAGCAATCCAATTAATAAATAGATAAAAATTCAAATAAAAATCATAAAAATTGAATTAAATAATAATTACTAAAATACCCTTGAAATTGAATAGTGAGTGTGACAATCCTGACTTTATTTCTCCCCCAAACTCAATATCCTCAAAAAACTGTTACACTTCTCGTCTCAAAATTTTCTTTTGTGTGGGATCGTATAATTATTAACCCCTTAATTTGTCAGCATAGCCAATAAAGTAGCTGCTTACAATTGAACTTTGGTCTGTATTTTCTTTACACATTAATATAGACATTAAAGTCTATAAAGTCAATAAAATCCAAATCTCATCAGACACAAGTCGTTCAACTCTATTTTTAGAGATGTGACCTAATCACTTATGTCAAAATGAGGCTAAAAAATTATTGTTAATTTTGCGTTTAGTACCACATGACTCCACTTGTAAGGTTTCATTGTAAGAAGCAATAGTTTCAAGTGAATATAGGTTATCATAAACCTTAAAGGAACCGTTACCAATAATATTTGGATATAAAGATAGACTAAACTTATTATTTCCAAATGAACAATGATAACCAGATTTGTCCATTAAGAAAACTGAAACTGAATTTCGTCTAAAAGACGGTACAATAAAAGTGTCTATCAAATCCAAATAATAATCGGTTTCTAATAATAACAAAAAATGTACTATTGTTTCCATTTCTACCGATTTGCCGTCACCCACATAGATGTATCTTTCACCATCAATTGGCTTTCGGTAGCTCGGGTAATCTTGTCTAAAACACTAATGTGGGTAGTCATACCAGAATCTAACCACCATGAGTTTCTTGGTACTAAAACTAAATTAACCTCAGAATTAAACAAATTTAGAAATGTACTTTTCTTTATATGTCATGCGTGGTACTTTGTACATTTCTTCCTTATGTGTCTCACTTGTCACAAAAGAAACAACATTTAGTTTTATGTTGTTATTTCATTTGAGGTTGACCCTTAGCAGCTACTATATTCCTCTTCTTTTTTTTGTCCTTAAAGTTTATCCCATTAAACATAAAATTTAAATTCTTATTGGCAGATATTCTAGCAACATTAACTGTAAAGAGAACAAAACAACAAAAAATGACATGCTCTAATTAATAACCAAAGAGTAAAATATAGTCAAATAAATTCAAATAATGGTGAACCCCATCTCAAGATACCTAGTACATCATTAATATCAAGTCTTTGGACAGTGATATTAACTGTAAGTGGTACTCTTGGTGTAATGATCAAACGTTGACAATAAGTCATGTCAAATAATAAGCCTATCTTTGGATCGGGTTATTATTCACATGTAAACCTTACAATTGTCACACATTTATCACTACATGTATGTCTGCAATTCGGCCAAGTATTAACCTTCCTTTGGGCCGACTAATACCCGCATGAATATACACACACAAACATCTGACATCCCTCATAGGCTATCTACGCAAGAGAGGTCACTTTGGCGACATCTTGTTTCAATGAGCCTACTTAGAATATTAGACAACTATTGCTAGTAACAAAAGGTACCAAAAATTTGAATGTTGACTAAATTTTACAAAACTGAATCATGTCCAATCCTTCTTCTTATTTAAATTAAATAAACATAAATCCTTATGTACTTGCATATTTTTAAAATTTAAATAATCAATAATCAGCAGATTAGATTCCACTGAATATCATGCATCAAAAGATTATACCAAATAATCTATAAAGATTACACCAAAAATTTATCTACTACAAGATAAACATGTGAATCTTTTGCATGATTTAAAACATGAATTTTTTTATCTGATTAAGATGAACATTATCAACATAATAAAATTCATGTAATAATCTAGTCATCCTAAATATATGCAAGAGAAGTAATAGAAAAATATTATTGCATACTAATGATTCACTTTAACCATAGTTGTGTATGTAACCAAAAGAAAATAAATCCAAACTTTAGTATCAATCAGAACTTATAACATGTGCGAATTGCATGGAACCAAAATATCTGATGCACATATTTTTTTTTTATCTTTACTAATGTGCCAATCAAAAGGGAGAACCAACATAATAAAGCAAGAAGTAAATAATACATAATTTCCGAAGAACTGAAGAATGGTCCCAGGATATCAATTTTATATCCAAACAAACAAGCAAAGATTCCTCCATATACTTATAATTGGACAACAATATTATTAATTTATTACTAGATGTCATACATCTCTTCTCGAGCTAAAGCTCTTTCATGCTAGTTTTGTATTGTTGGCTTTTAAACACCAGAAGCATAAGCCGCTGAATCCATTCCAAAAAAATTTAAAAAAAAAAGGTTAACGGACGAATAAAATATTATGCTTCTTTGAACAAAGGAAACAGTTGACCATATTGAATCAAATCGGTCAAATTAATGGATCTCAACTTCAACTAAATTCCAAACTTAATAGATAGTAAAGGCAACTTTCTTTTTTCTTTTCTTTTATTATTTTTTTTTCAAATACCACATATATACATGTACGGAACTTTGTTAAGGCTCTGGTCCGAAAGGCAACAAAATATATGCTTCTTTGAACAAAAGTTTTTTTTTTCAAATAAAGGCAAATAAATTTCAAATACCAAGGCGCCAGGTTAAGGCTCTGTGTCACGACCCGTACCCGCTAAAAGGGCACGTGACGCGACAACGCCCAGCCCTCACCGGAAAAACGACGTGGAACGCTGTGGATTTTCTAGTCTGACAACAGTTTATATATATAACAAAACCTGTCGAGAATATGGTCAACTCCGAACGGAGGACAAGCAATGAATATATATAAGTACTCAATCACAACTCTAAGACGATAAGTAAAGACTGAAAGATAAAGACAACAAGACGATAAAATATAACCTGTCAAGTCCAGATACAAATAATATACAAGTCCAGTCTCTAATACAGTCCAAATATAAATACAGTCTCAAAAGTAACTGGAAACAAAGTCCAGTACAAAGACCTACTCTAACTAAGCAAGTGGTATAGTCTCGTCAGGCGGAGCTACGCCCTGCGGGACCAAGTTTAGGCCCACTACGTCGTCCGGACCGTAGTAGGTACTGCAATCTCCCTCGTCGACATCTGTAATATTTTATCAACAGTCCAGTCAGGATGGAACGAGTACATATATCTCATAACAGATCTCAAAATAGAATAAAAGCTATAAGACTGTAAATAGAGCATATACAATGAATCATGGAGTGTACATGTATGTATCATGGCATGGTAAGCTGTAAAGCTAGAGCTAGAACAAGAAAATAGAACGGGATCATGGCATGTACACTATCAAGGTAAGCTATATATCCAATGTGTGTGAGTAGTAGTTTCGGCTTGTGATCGGCTTGGGTACCTGTCGAGAATCGGCCTGGTAAGTCATAAGTGCGGTATATGACTCACACTGTTCAAGAATGCAAGGGGATATGATCACAGGCATACGCTACTACTCCCCCTACCCCAACTGGTAGAATGGATCCAAACAGGACACGTCACTACACGAGATTCTAATGAGAAGGTAGCTAGCCTTCTCTAGAATCAGTGACCACATATTGAGCAAGAGCTACAAGGGTGCTTGCACAATACATTCCAACCTAAGAAGGAGAAAACATCTCTCGTCGGGATCCAAGAATACCAATCCGTGAGAACCATGTATCGGAAATAAGCATATTAACACTAAGTACATGAATCATAATAGTTATCATAAATTGGGAATAGGTATCAGAGAATGTACTCGCCTGTAAGATGATAATATACGTCGACTGGATCAACTGCAGTGTCTCGAGGACCTATAGAGAACAAGACGTATCAATACTATGTTTAGAAAGTAAATTTAAATCAAATTAAATCCTATTTAGTCATTCTAGGTCAAGACATGTCTAGTCGGGTCAATCTTGGTCATGGAAGAACATTAGAAATCAATCCGAATCAAACTAGGTCGAAAACTGGCTTACCGTTGACTTTTGGTCAACGGGTCAACTCTGCTCAACTCTAGGTCAACTCTAGGTCAACCCTAGGTCACTGGTGACTAATAGTTGATTTTTAGTCAACTGTCCAAGTTAAAAGGAATTTGGAACTAAATTGGGTAAGGTGTTGACCCATAGTTGACTTTTAGTCTAAAAAGTCAACCGTGGTCAACCGGGTCCAAGACTAGGTTTAGACGGCTAATTCTACTCATTACCAACCTATACAACCCATATCCAAGTCCATCTTGGACTTGAAAACTCAAATCTTGGCCATGGGCCAATTCTCTATTTTACCCTTAAAAAGGGTAAAATTCTACCTTCGACGATTATCTAGATAGCCATCCTACGCTTGATATTTTGACCCGTACTCCCTAGGGTAGTAGAGTACTAGCCTATAGGTTCGTTATCTACCAAAATACCTAGATAAAGTGGACGTCTAGTCCACCTTACGGCCCGTTGCAGATATCTTGAATATTTCAAGGTACGCACTGATACGGCGCGATACCGACGCCCTACGATCCCGATTTCCACTCGGAAGCCTACCCGCAAAATATAATTCACATAACCTAGGCCTACGTCAAGTTTCGTCGCAATCCGACGCTCCGAGCTCAATTTCCCCTTCTAACTCGACTTCTACTAAAAATCTCCTTTTAGCTCTCGCTCCAAATCTCCTCTTTAGCTCTAAATTCTAATTCTTCTTCTTCTTAACTTCTTCTCCTAATTCTTCTAACTCAAATTCTTCTTCTTGGCCTCTTCCTCACTCTCCCCTTCTAATTTCTAACTTCTCCTAATTCCTTATCATTTTCTTCCTATTCTCTCCTCTATTCTTTCTTTTTTTACTTCTCTTCCCTTCTACTTCTTCTTATTTCTTTTCCTTCTTCTTTCATCTAACTTCCTATCCATCTATCTATATATATATAAACATATACATCTATATATATATATATATCTACATATATACATTTATATAGGATACTATGGGGGGCTTAAGGGGGTAATTAGGGGGTGCAAAGGGGGGGAAAAGGAGCTGCCAATGGCAGCTCCTGCTGCTGCTACTGCTGCATTTTGTTGCAGCTGCTGCTGCTACTCTACTGCAGCTGCTGCTGCCCTCCCATTCTTCTCCTCCCTCTTTTCTTCCTCTAATCTCCTCCCTCTATATATATATATATATATATATATATATATATATATATATATATATATATATATATATATATATATATATATATATATAGCTACTTAGATATCTCTATATCTATATATCTATCCATCCCACTATATATATATATATATATATATATATATATATATATATATATATATATATATATATATATATAAACACACACACACACATCTCCATATATCTATATACATACACACCTCCATATACATATATATATCTACACACATATATATATATATGAATACACATACACATCTCCTTATTTCCATATATATATATATATATATATATATATATATATATATATATATATATATATATATATATATATATATATATATATGTATTTGTGTGTGTGTGTAGAGAGTGGTGGGGATGTGTCATGAGAATGGTAGTGGTGGTGTTTGCACAAACACCACCACTACCATTCTCATGACACATCCCCACCACTCTCTACACACACACACAAATACATATATATACCATTCAATATAAAACCCCTAATTATTCCTAACCTAGATTTTCTAGGGAATACCTATAAATTCATGGGCAATTGGTGGAAAATTTTCTACTCATCATTTATTGTAAAAGCAATAAATGGAAAAGAATATTAATTTGGGGAGAAATCTCATATCTAATAATGGGTTCTTGTAGGGAAGAAGAGAGTTGGAGAGGAAGAAAGGAAATTTGAGGAAGAAAGAGATGTTGACTTAATGAAGAAGCAAAAGGGGGGGGGGGGGGGGGGGTTCTCCTAGTCATGGCCGGCCACCTCTTGGGGGCTATTGGGTTGGAATCCAATAAGCCCCCAACCCATTAAGCTTAGTTTGGTTTGGTTTGGAATCGGTTTGGTTCGGTTCGTTTCGGTTTAGATCTAACTAACTAAATTAGCCTCTAAAAAGACTAATTAAGTCATGAAAATATTGGGTTTATGGTTTCTAGCCTAATTTGGATGGTATGTGGGCCAAGCCCAGCTAGTATGTGGGTCCCACTATGGTCCAGGCTACCCGTCAAATTGAGTCCGAATTGGATAAAATCCAAACCAACCCAAATAAATTCCTAAAAATCATATAAAATCAAATAAAATTCCTAAAATATTATAATACTTGAAAATGACGAAAATACTCCTAATTTGAAAACTGGGGGGTGACACTCTGGTCTGAAAGGGCATGAGCGCCTCTCAACACCAATTTTTCTTCACATGCGACGTTTGCCGTGGATTTTCGGCTTAAGTCATAGTTTCTTCTAATTTATTCTTCCTTTATGAATCATAAAATTTGATGTAACAATCAGAACCCTAAATTAAATTAGATCCAATGATCTAGGGTTTCTGAATCAAACAAAAAATTAAATTCTAAAACTTTGATCTCATAAATCAAACAGGTAGGCTCTGATACCACTTGTTAGAAAATTTTATTGTACCCTGTCGATTCATGAGATGAAGAACAAAAATTAAATTGCGGAAGCGTACCTGAATCCATTGTCTTTGCTTGACGGATCTTGAAGCACACGTCTCTTTATGGGGTTTGATCTTCCAACCCGCTACGGCCCTTAATAACAAAGATGAAATCCTTGTTCCTCTCTTTGTTGATGGGGATACAGAAGAGAATAGAGAAACCCTCTCTTTGGTGGTCGTATGAGTTGGGGACCATAACCCTAATGAATACATATATTTATATGTTTTGATATTTCTAATTTGGCCCCTCATCAAATTAGATTTATCTCCGGTATCTACACATTAATTCCATGACAATTATACCCTTAAGCCAATTTCTAAATAGACCACTTTAATTTGGCTTAATTATTTAGATAGCCCAACACAATTAATTTTACATGTGTGGCTCCATATTATTGAATAATCCAACAGTGACGCCTTATAGCTTTTTATATGTAACTATTGATTACTTGCTAGTGTCGATTGAGATATAGTATTTATCAGACCTTAGGATGACTTATATGGCTTCTTAAGCCGATCTCCCACTTGTCTTTAGACAATCGTGACCGCCATACAGGATATACCGGAGTACTTCGTATGATGTAGCTGGCTTAAGTTCGTTCCCGCGGTCCAGTATTCTGGTTATGGAATGTAATAGGAGAGACGCTTGGGGGGTACTTACCCTGTCCCTAACGTATGTCCATGTATGCAGTTGGAAAAAAAAAAGAGTGAGAAACACATAGAGTCCGGTTAGAAGATATGAAATTCCTGGTAGTCATAAAACATCATGTGCTATTTCAAAACTTTTGAAGTACAATCGACTTCTTTAAAACCTATGAACTTGCTTCAAATGGCTTCAGGGATTAATCTAAACTCACTTCCAAAGGTTTGTCTAGTTAGCTAAGGTTACACAAGGGATTAACTCATCATTGACCCCGTTAATTACTTGTACTAGTACACATATATATCAAAATCAATCAGAGAAATAAAATCAAAAGATACATCAAATTACAACTTATAACAAGCCTTATTCTTGTGTAAGCGTGACTGATTAAAACAATAAAACTTTTGGAAGAAAGCTATGGAACCAATATGATCAAGTCAATTTGTGTCACCATCCTAATAACAACTTTTAGGCTAAATTACAACTTGATACTTTCAACTATACGAATTTTTCAACTTAATACCCTCAACTTTGATAGGTACCAACTTAATACCCACTTCCCATTTTTCTTCTAACGGTGTTAATAGAGAGAGGGAAATGACAAAATTGTCCCTATTCTCTCTCTCCCCCCTCCTCTCTCTATTTTCGGCAGCTCCCCCTCACTCTCCGGCACCGGCAACCCGAGGGGGGGGCGACGAGCAACAGAAGCAATAGTGGGGGACGCAAGAGGTCGCGGGGCAGTGTGCGGGGGCGCGGGGTGCAGGGGGGCGCGGGCTTGGAGGCGTCGGTGGTCACGGGGGGCACGGTGCTGCGCGTAGGCGGAGCCCAGGGGGCGCTGGGCGTAGACGGAGCGCAGGGCGGCACTGGGCGCCACCGTGGGGGTTGCAGATCTCCACCGTCACGACGACCAAGTCGTCCGGCCTGTACACCTCCCATCGACTTTCAGCCTCAGAGAAGGCAACGGCCCGCGACCACCGCGCAAGCCGCCGCCACTGTTCGGAGCACCGCTCCTGGAGAAGGAGGAGGAGAACTCCTGACCGAGCCGCGACGACATCCCTTTCTCGAACGTTAACCCATCAAAAAGCAGCAGCAGCTTCCTATTCTAGACCGTATCAAATTACCAAGTTTCGAGAGGATTAAATTGCAAAAAAAATCAATAGAATCATTCTGAATGCATCTAGAGAATCAAATAGTCAAACAAAAAAAAATTGCTAAAAATTCTACAAATAGACTAGAAGCTGTGGTCGCGGGGGCACATGGGTGGCGCGGGAGCTTGACTGCCGGAGGGGGCAGGGGTGGTGAGCGGGGTGGAAATGAGAGGGAGAAGTAGGGGATATTTTAGGAATTTTTATTTTTTTTAGACAACAAAGTTAAGTTCAACCCACGGAGGGTATCAAAATAAAAGTTTAAAATAGTTGAGGGTATTAAGTTTGTGTCTATCAAAGTTGAGGGTATTAAGTTAAAAAACTAGAATAGTTGAGGGTATAAAATTGTAATTTAGCCCAACTTTTAATGAAAACAGTTACAATATACTATTTTGTGTATATTATTATTTTTTCCTTCGTTTGTTTTCTGATACCATGTTTTTTAAGATACGAAGCTCTGATATTTTGTTGTTTGTTACAATATCAAGCTCATGTGGCACCACTAACTTTGATATCATGGGGTTTTTTTTTTTTTTTTTGAATGGAGATATCATGGTTTTTTAGTCATGAGAAATGGAGGAAGACTAAATTTGTATAGAAATTTCTTTAGGGTCTGCTTGGATTGAGGGGAAAAAAAATAAGCAGAGTTAAGTGGATTAAATGAGAGAGAGTAAAGTGAGGGAAAGTAGAGTCAATACATAAAATCTTGTTTGGATCGGAAGGAGAGTTAAGTGGAGTGTATTTAATAACTCTTGTTTGGATTGGAGGTTTTGAGTGAGAGGAGAATTAATAAAAATATGGTAGTTACCAAAATAACCTTATTACATATGTCATCAAATTAAATTTGATTGAAATTTTAATTATAACTTGTCAAAGTATCTTCACAAATTAGGAAGGTATGGAGCAACATGTTGAAAACAAGAAAAAATGGAGAAAAAAATCATGATATTTTATAGAACAAATAAAGGATATTTATGATTTTTAAACAAAATTTCTCAATCTCTTTCGTTAACACTCCGATTTGAGGGAATAAAAAATGGACAAATGATGGTAAAATAAACTATCACTTAATCCTCTATAACCCTCCCTCCTAAATTCCTACCCTCAAACCAAGCATGATTTTATTTAGGGGTGAGTATTATTTGGTTTTGGACCGAAAATCGAACCGAACCGAATAAGATATTCGGTTCAGTTTAAAAAAAATTATCAGAGTTTCCAGAAGAGGATCAGTGGCACCGGTATACTGACGGAGGTAGACCATACAGTTGAAAATTATATGTCCAACATTTTTTTTATGAATCATGTACTCACTAAGTATACCAGTGGGCTTGGGCTGATATTTTTTTTTTTTAAGTTTTAAAATAGTGTGCTTAATTTGATCAGATCCAACGGTCCTCATTGTTGCGAGACTGGAAAGGGCATATGACTCAATTTTCTGACATAATTTCAATATATGGATGTTTGAGGATTTCACTAGGATTCTGTGTAACTTCAAGGAAAGAAAGAAGGAACCACAGAGAGTGCGGATCAATCCGGAGGAGATCGTTCGAGAAGACCATGTCGGTTTATTTTTGAGTTCTGTTTCGATATTTTCGTTGTACTCTCGATTGTATGGTGATCCATTGGCGGATCGTGAAGAAAGTTGGAGGACTCGAAGTATTCATTTCAGTAGTTTAACTTCTTCTTTTTTCGAATTGGACTCCTATCGTCCCGTCGTCTTTCCATCAGTAGGATTTCCCCTCTCTCAAACATTAGGCGAGGTTTTACTCCCTCATCGTATCCTGTTTAGTGCCTGAATATAAGCCAAGAACAACGAACAAAAACTAACCTTTTTCATCTAGAGCAGAGTGTCAGAAAAGAGTTGTTCAACTGTTCTCTGCAGGCTGTACTTAAAGAAACAGTTTTTGGAGGTGGATGAACATAGATGCGACAGGAACACGCATTACCAACCTTAATAAATCTTGTGTGTCATGTGAGCCTCGGTTAACCTGCAAAAAATCAAAATATACATCACATTACCAACCTTAATAAATCTTGTTCTTGTCTAAGCGTAACCGACTAAACCCTAACTTTTTGGAAGAAGACAACCAAGTAAATTATATGACCAAGTCAAACTGTCAAATTGTGTCACCATCTTCATATTGTAGTAACAAACCTATATATAATCATAATTATTGTTAAACTATTTGCTGGTGACTTGTGAACCCTGTCGCGAATTTGTGACGACGTATATAATCTTTCATACAATCGATTTACAATAACAAGGACAACAAAGTCTTCATCTCAGAATTATTTTTTGTTTTTTTTGGTTCAGTTGTTTGAATGGAAGTACGTCAAATATAACAATAACAACAACGACAACAAACTCTTTATCTCTGATTTTTGGGTTTATTTGTTTGAATCATTTTCTTCCATTCATTTTTATTAAGGGGGTTATGTCCTATCTAACATTAAAAAAAATTTATTTTAAATAACAATCGACATCCATTTTGACATAAGTTTAGTCCTAGCGGCTCCCTTAAACAGTATCTTACTGCTTCTTTTTTTTTCTTGGAACATATATTTGTATCTATTTGTTTATGTTGAACATGTCCAAACTATCTAATAACATATCTTCGGATGTATTATTACTTATCCATATTGGAATTCTCATTTATAAACTGAAAAATTTATGTGTCGCTGATAGCCGCTAAACATCTAAGGTTATTGACATAGCAAACTTGCTATATCACCTTGGAAAGTTGCTATACCTTATTTTAGTTGTGCTCCAGGTCATTTGTGTGTCGTAATCATGTTCGTGCAATATACTATATAATTGGTGAAGATGAGGGAAGTTTCTCAACCTAGAAAGTTATTATTACTAGAGGAGGAATTAGATGTACTAGTAACGTGCACATGCATGCACGCACGTAAAAAAAATATTGAAATCTTTTTTAATTAGAATTTATTATAAATAGCATTGTTCTATGGAATCAAATCCACCCAGCTAAAGATAATGCCTTCCACCTTAACAATATGAATTAGAGGTGTTTGACTATAATTAAATAATATAGGTAGTTAAATAATTAGTTAGAAATTATTAAATTTTTTAAATGTTTAATTACGTGAATTTATACATATGGCTTAGACGGCTAGCCATTTTCATGTCTTCTTAGAATTTGAGCAACTTCCATTGGATATCGTAGACGGAAAGCTTATTTAAGGTTTTTTTTAATTATTGTTATTGGCTTATGTCTTTTTTTTTAATTTTTTTTTTTGAAACAGCTTATGTCTCTTATTATTCCAAACCTCCATTAGGTTTTTTTAGATAATAAAGACGTTATCGACGTATTTCTCCAACCGCTACATGTCGCTAATTTTGTGGATAGTGACATTATCAATGACGTCCTAATACCAGTTTGTGACCTCTCTTGTGCATCACTTGAGATCGCCAAACGTTGCTAAATACAAAAAATAAAAAATAAATCTTTTTTGAAAAACTTAAATAGTTGAGGGTATTTAGTTGAAAAAAAAGGTACTCAATTTATACATATAACTTTTTGGATGATATTAAAAAAAGTATTACTAAAGGCACTACAAAAGTTACTCAGGATGTCCAATTGTTTTTTTTATATAAGTTTGTCACTCAAAAGAATTTATTAAATGGTTGTCCACTACATAATGGTTGTCGAATATTTTGACAGTTCTAGATGAATACAGTTCTGACAACATACATGAATTATGTTAGATTGCCTATTCTTGACATTCCAGTATATTTATTGGTAGGACTGCCAAAAATTCTGATGGTCCTAAGAAAAGATGGACAGCCTCTTACTAAATTATTTTGAGTGACAAACATCTATATAAAAAAAAAATTAGACAACCGCGAGTACCTTAAGTAATACTCAAAAGAAAACACATAAGCCAACAACAATTTACAAAACTTAAATAAGCTTATTCTTAAACTCGGGGAATGATATTGTATATACCTGTATACCAAGAAATGCCAACAAAGTAGCACACCATTTAGCTTCTTCTGTGTTATTACTCAGACATTCAGATTCCAATATTTTGTACGAAGAAACTTACAGTTGTATTTTAGAGTATATCATGAAAAATATACCACCTTGTACTCTTCCTTATGCAGGGGTAATCTTTCGGTTAAGTAGATTCAAATTGAATCAAACCGAACCGAATTAAATCGGTTCGAATTTTAGTTTATTCGATTTTTCGGATTATTTGCACTTTTTTGTTTGTTAATATATATAGACTAAAAAAAATTTATTTAGTTTTCGGTTTTGGACCGAAATCAAAACCCAAAATCGAAACCGAAAAAAAAAAAGTAGTATTTTTAAAATCGAAATCGACTGAATTTTTTTCTAAACCAAATCGAATCTTTTGTTTGACTCGGTTCGATTCGATTTTTGGTCTAAAACCAATAACGCTCACCCTTATCCTTACGAATGAGAGCTATATTTGTGATTCAAACCAAAAAATAAAAAAAAAATCTTAGTCTTTCTCCCTATATGGGGATTTCCAATCTATGTGTGTGATTCAAACCAAAAAAAAAAAATCTTAGTCTTTCTCCCTATATATAGGGATTTCCTCCCATTAGGCCTAAACCATCTTCAAGTTCAGACAATGGACATCCTCCTCCAGTTACAATACATTTGTGGGCTGATCTTCCTGGCCATCTTCTGCAAGGAATGGGCCAGAAGGATGCTCGGCAAGAAGAACGCTGCTCGGAGCAGAGAGGCGCCGCAGCCGCCGGGCGCCTTGCCCGTGATCGGCCACCTCCGCCTCCTCAGCGGCCCGAAACCTCTCCCGCAGAAGCTGGCGGACATGGCAGACGAGCACGGGCCGACGTTCGCGCTCCGTCTCGGCACGAGGCGCCTTCTCGTGGTCAGCAGCTACGAGGGTGTCAGGGACTGCTTCACCACCAACGACAGGGCCCTTGCCTCCCGCCCGAGCTACGCCGCCGGGAAGCACATGGGATACGACTTCGCCATGGTCGGTTTCGCTCCTTACGGCGCCTACTGGCGCTCCCTGCGCAGGATCACCACCGTGGAGCTCCTCTCCAACGCGCGCCTCGAGACGCTCAAGCACGTCTGGTCCGCCGAGATCGGCTTGGGCGTGAAGGAACTGCACCGGCTGTGGGCTGACAACAGCAAGAAACCTATCAAGGTCGACATCAAACGATGGCTCGGGGATCTTACTTACAACACAGTGGTCACCGTGGTGGCCGGTAAGCGCTACTTCGGCTCCGGTCGCGACGGCCGCGACGAGGCGGAGGCGTGGAGGTTCCGCAACGCGGTCGCGCGGTTCTTCAAGCTCCTGACGGCCTTCGTCGTCTCCGACGTGTTCCCTTTCCTGAAGGGGCTGGACTTGAACGGGAACGTGGCAGCGATGAAGGCCGCAGCTGGAGATTTGGATGCACTGCTGACTAGCTTGCTGGAGGAGCATCGCCGGAGAAAGCTTTCTGAGAAGGATTACACGGACCAGGATTTCATGGACATGATGATAACAACCTTGGATCAGGATGCCGAGTTTTCAGAATTTGATGCAGACAAAGTCATCAAAGCAACTTCCCTGGTACGTAAATAGTTCTCCGGAGTTTGGTATGCGGAATACTGTATAGTCGGAAATTCTATATTTCCAGGAATCAAATTCCAAGGAATTAAATTTCTTGGAAAATTACATTTCCATGTTTGGTGACAATATAAATATTCCCGAAAAAAATAATAATAACGAAAAAAATGAACAAATATAAAAAAACCGGTAAAAACGACAAAAAATCGGTAAAAAAGACAAAATAACAAAAACGACAAAAACGATAAAAAACGACAAAAATGACCAAAAAGCGACAAAAAAATGTATAAACGACAAAAAAGGGTAAAAACGACAAAAATAACCAAAACACGACAAAAACGACATAAAATCGGTAAAACGACAAAAAACCAAAATGCGACAAAAATGACAAAAAATAACAAAAAATCGGTTAAAAAGATTAAGAAAATGACAAAAAAATCGATTAAAAACGACAAAAAATCGGTTAAAAAATAATAAAAAAATCGGTTAAAACGACAAAAAATAACCAAAAAGCGACAAAAACGAAAAATAATCGATAAAAACGACAAAAAAGGACAAAATCGGTTAAAACGACAAAAAATCGGTTAAAACGACAAAAAAAAAACCAAAAAACGACAAAAACGACAAAAAAAATCGGTAAAAACAACAAAAATTCGGTTAAAACGACAAAAAATAACCAAAAAAGCAACAAAAAACGAAAAATAATCGATAAAAACGACAATAAAAGGATAAAAAAATCGGTTAAAACGACAAAAAAAAACCAAAAAGCGACAAAAACGACAAAAAATCGGTAAAAACAACAAAAAAGCTACAAAACGACAAAAACTCGGTTAAAAACAACAAAAAATCGGTTAAAAACGACAAAAAATAACCAAAAAGCGACAAAAACGACAAAAAGGGGTAAAAGCGATTAAAAACGACAAAAATGACAAAAAAAATGACATAAAATCAGTAAAAATGACCAAAAAGCGACAAAAACGACAAAAAAACGACTAAAAATCGGTAAAAACAACAAAAAAAAACTTTAAAAACGACAAATAATCGCTTAAAACGACCAAAATTAACAAAAAAGCAACAAAAAAGACAAAAATTGGGTAAAAACAATCAAAAAGTGACAAAAACGACAATAAATGGGTTATAATGACAAAAAAATCGCTTAAAACGACAAAAAAATGACAAAAAAGCGATAAAAACGACAAAAAAGAAAAAAAATGTTCAAAACTAATCAAAATTGATCAAAAAAGAAGAAAAAAATTTAGACAAATTTTTTTTGTCCGGACAAAAAAAAAATACCCACCTATTCTCAAGGAATAGAATTCCCATGTTTTGTGGGTAAACTATTTACCCGGGTATTTATAATTTCCGGGAATAAATTTTTTATAAGCCAAACAAACGTGGTAATAGATTTCCATCTTAAATTTTTCCGGGAATAAAAAAAAAATACCGCGTACCAAACGCCCCTTAATGAAATATGTCTGTGATCAAAGTTAATGGCGAATGCTCCATAGTTTACAGTATTGGCCGATACCGATCCAATGCGGTCGATACATTGGAGGTCTCATTTTTAATCAATTCGGCAAAGAAAATTAAAAGAAAAAGACCAATCATCTATGATGTTGTAGAAGCATGAAAAATACAAGACTATGTACCCCACATGATAAAAGAAGCTATGCGTCCACATAACCAAAGGGAGGCTATGCGTCCACATGATCGAAGAGGGGCTATGTGCCCACATTGTTTTCATGCACATCAAACATGGACCCAAGTGTGGGCGCATAAACTTACTCCCACACTATGCGTCCAAGGCAGCAAATTCCTACGACTCAGTCAATATCCATGATCAGTCGTGCACCGAAGCATGCGGACACGTCAGTCTCCACGAGCAATCGTGCATCGAAGCATGCGGCCACGTCAACCCTACGATCTATCCACGATCATCCAGTGTCCATGCGCCTACACCCTATGCGCCCAAAGGGGTGTTATGCGTCCACAGTGAAATCAGTGTATTTTCTACTTATGGGCGCATAACAGTCGTTTCAATGCAAAACGACTATAAATAGGAGTCTCATACCTCTTCAAAAACACAGAGAACAGAGAGCATTTCAAAGCCAAATTGCAGCCCTTCTTGCCAGTGAGCCGAGAGTTAGCAATTTTTGTAGGTTTTCTCCCACTTTTGTAAATCGGAGTGTCAACGGAATAAAAGAGTAACTGCCGCTCGATCTCCATCGTCCCATTCCCCATAATTTTTTTTGTACTCGGGGATGCTCAGTGCAGGATCTCTCAGGCGTACTCGATTTGTGGTGCCTTGCGCCAATAAAAAAAGACAGCGTTTCCTCTTCTTTTTTGTCCACGAAAATGGCTACTCTGCTGGGGACTACTTTTTTCTCTGACGAGAAGGTGGTGACGCAATCTGATACCGATAAAGTGGGGAGCACTCAGAAGATGTCGATCGTGAAGTTCGATCAGCAGGCATTCGAAGAGATGCTCTCAAGGGACGGCTCTACTTCCTCAAAATCAGTGAAGCGAAACAAGTCTCGCAAGACTTGGCTTCCGAAGGCTCGCGCTGCATATCCTGCCAGTGTCGTAGAAGATATGCAACCGAAGGGGAACTCCGTCATGGGGGCGCATAATCCTTCCATAGGAGCTCCCAACGCAAAGAGGGCGCATATCGTTCCGGGCTCTACTAGCCCAGCGACTTTCCTCTTGTGCAATCAACAACAGAGTGTTCAACACTCGAGACTTGGCAAAGAAAAACACTACGTTGCCAAGAACCAAAGTGTTCGACGCTCTGGACAAACTCAGCGAGGCTCGCAAACGAAGAAGTCAAAACTAGGAGAAAACAGTACTGTTTTTCAAAGCATGCGCCCAAAGCAGCATGTGGGCGCATAACTGTGGCCAGAGGACTTCTGTCTTTGACAGGTTATGCGCCCAGGGCCATGCGTCTAGAGCTATGCGCTCAGGCTCTGATGATCTGTTCTATGCGCCCACATCCAGGAGGGCCAGACATGCTGCCAGGACTTTAGGAAAGCATACGCCCAAGGACATGCTCCAGGGTCTATGCGCCCACAGCAAAAAGACAGAGCCCACCGCGTATAGTACGAGGCTGTCTTCAAGGTCATCACGGAACTTAGGTGTGGGGGTTGTCCCTGCACATGAACTAAGTCCGGATGCGCCAACTTCTTTTAGAAACCCATATGCAAAGCTCGGCGATGCATGTGACATGGGTTTTAAGGCAAAACTCCCTTCCGTCGATTTACACGACATGATAAATCATAAGCGTAAAGCGAGAGAGGATACTGCAATTCATGGTGTACATCCGTGCACCAGTATTGTCATCAACTGTTGCTGCTCCAAAGCAATGAAGGTGCCTCCGAGGCAGTCCGTGTTTCAACGACTGCAGCACTATGATGATGAAAAGCCGCTATGTGTTTCATCCAACATGGCTTCATGGGGTCCCCCTTACGGGAGCCCCAATCAAAGAAGGTGGACCACTAACCCAACTTTATCTCTCAGTTCTGCGAACAGAAGAAAAAGAAGTCTGCCAACAAACAATTAGCGAGCTGTTACATCTGAAGGAGTCTATATGGGTACTCGGTCAAGGACGAGATTCCGTATAGATGACGAGAACTTCCAAGCTGGGGGTGATGATCCTTTATCTCTTCTTGCTCCATCGATGCGACAGCCTCATTTAGGGATGGGAGAGATGACAGATGACACGTTGTTGCCTTCCTAGCCTCAAACTGTGAGTTCAGACCCTTTAAAAACTAGCCACACCTATGTTCAAGGTACTGCTTCCCAAGGAGAACATCTGTCGGGTTTTGCAATGATAGCGGATCATAGTGGTCCAAGTCCGTCCATAAGTGACGTAGCTTCGCTGCATATTGGAGTATTGTCTTCTCTCTTGTGTGGTAGCATCAATCTTCTGCTCAACTTCCATCATCATCATGACACTCCCAGCTCCAAAATACATCCTAGCTAATGTCTTCCAGACATCAGCTGTACTGCCGATCGACTCCACCATCCTGGCTATGGATGGGACCTAGAAGTCAGCAACCAAGAAACCACCAGAAAATTAAGGTGATTCCATGTACTCCACTCAGCACTCGTCTTATCCATTGGCTCAGCGCATTCTTCATTCACATATTTTTCAAGTCCCTTGATCCGAAGGTTCAGCAACGCTCTCCTAGACCAACTTAGATAATTTTTCGTCCCCTCAAGTTTGATGTCATTGGGCAGGCTCCGGTGCGGGTACGACTGTCCACTGGATGAGGTCTCCTCTATTTTGGGCTGAAATACTCTGGCCACCCCCTTTAATATCTCCTTCAGCTCCTGACTAGTCACATGTGTTCCCATACCCACAGTTATACTTATCGCAAACCCAACACATGGATGAGATCAAACGCAACTCAACCCCGGACCGTGTGCCTACACGCGATCATGGCTTCCTCCATCTATCTATACACCTCCAAGTTCATGCGGCAGGAGAGGTGCATGATTGGTAGACGATCCGACAAACAACTCTCGCCTACGCCGACGTACGACGAGGACAAGATCGACAGCAATGTACCCTGCTTTTCGATGGGTTTGACGACACCCGCAGGGAAACGTCGACGGCGGTGGCGGAGAAGAAGGAAAAGAAGAGATAATTTTTATTTTAATGTGGAACTAAAAAATGAGATTCAGAATCTTGGCTCTCATACCATATAGAAAGGAATAATTTATTTATTTATTTTCAAGATGAAGTATATACATCCTTCTCATTTTCTATCAGATGTATATATACGACTAAATAAGTTCTTATAACTCAACAAGTATCGATACCGTTGATTCTGATACTCATAGAAAAGGTCTGATACCTATTTTGATACCATTATTGCAAACCTGTCACGATAAATGTTTCATTTTCTTTGATGATGACTGTACAATTAATACACTAGAATGTTGAAATTTCATCTATAATAGTGATCTGATTGACTGATGTCATGTAGAATTGAACATGTATCTCACAAAATTGACAAAACGTATAGAAATGCATAAACACACACGGAGAGCCAATGGGCGTGCATTCTCAAACTGATGACACTAGCTACACTAATTGGCAAATTTTAAACAATTGTGCACGTACAACTAAACTTGTCACCTTCTTGATTTTAAAAGAATTGGATATAGGAAGGGAAAACTATACTTTTGGTCACTGAATGTTTGTCTGACCAAAGTTTTAGTCACTCAAAGATATTTTTCAAAAATTTAGTCACTGAATGTTTGGTCTTCCAAAAAAATGGTCACTCTGTTAAATTGTTGTTTGTTTTATTAACGATTTTTGTTGACATGGCATGTTATGTGCCATGTCAGTCGTCAAGTATGACGTGGCACATCTACGTGGGCTATTTTTGGGTTTTATTTTGCAAAAAAATTCGTTTGGGTATTAAGTTATGTGCCATGTTTCAATGTTTATGACATGATATTTCATTTTTTTTTAAAAACTTAGTACCCAAACAATTTTTTTGAAAGATAAAACCCAAAAATAGCCCACGTAAATGTGCTAGGTCATACTTAATGACTGACATGACACATAACATGTCATGTCAACAAAAAACGTTAATAAAACAAATAACAATTTAACAGAGTGACCATTTTGTTGGATGGCCAGACATTCAGTGACTAAATTTTTGGAAAATATCTTTGAGTGACTAAAACTTTGGTGAGGCAAACATTCAGTGACCAAAAGTATAGTTTTCCCGATATAGGAACTCGCATGTTTGATAGTATCTTGCCAATGCTTCATTTATCATGTACCATAGACTTGTTCAACTTTCTCTGGTCTTAAGTAGCAACTTTTTTTTTATTATTATTAAAATAAAAAAAAAAGTAGCAACTTTTTTGTGCTTTGTATGACTAAGACACTAATCACCTATTTAATTATTTCCATGACGTGGGATGAACATACATATATCTTGAAGAAAGAACCCTCTCCAAAGTTTCATGAGTATTATAAGGAGTACTCATATTCCATAATAATTACGCTGTTCATTTTTTCTTTTATAAATTTTATAAAATATAGGGATAATCGGTACTATAAGTTTCTATATAAAATATAAATTATAGAGATGGTATGTGTAATTAGTTCCAAAGTATGAGTGGTTTCAATAATAAGTGTAAAATATAAGGATAGTTAATTCAATTTGTCCCAAAAAAATGACTCGTAATTTTGGGAGAATACTGGAACCAGATATAAATCATATAATATATGAGTGCCAACTGTAACTTTATGTCAATTATCGAGTTAAGCTATTTAATTAAGTCTTAGTAATGAATTAATTCCAGAAATTAAAAAAAAATCCAATAAACAATGGCTAATAGTAAACAAGATGATTTCTGGACATCAAACGGATCAAACAGTAGGTAATTTAGAAGTGAAAACATGTTTGACATCAAAATTGGTATAGCAATGTTCTAGGAGTATCACAATGAACTTTTACATGTTTGAACAAATGGACACGGATACGGGATACAGGATACAAAAGTTTTCAAATAGGTAAAATAGCAGTCATCTATGTTGCATTATTACTGACGACACTGATTACGAATAAGACACGATATAGATACGGACACCATTTTCTCGTGTCCGTTCAACACAGTTGTACTAATATTAGTTCGTTTGCTCATACGAAGGCAATGATATTCGGAGGCACCGACAACACAACAAACTCCATGGCACTGACCTTAGCAGCATTACTGAGCAACCCAGACGTGCTCAAGAGAGTCCAAGACGAGTTGGGGATCCACGTCGGCGAGAACCGAGTAGTCGAGTCGTCTGACATCGAGAACCTCACTTACCTCCGAGCCGTCGTCAAGGAGGCATTTCGCCTGTACCCATCGGCACAGCTGAACGTGCCGCACGAAGCCACGGAGGAGTGCGAGATACAAGGGTTCCGCGTGCCGGCAGGCACCCAGGTGATTGTGAACATCTGGAAGCTACACCGAGACCCGAGAGTATGGCCGGATCCACTCGAGTTCAGGCCGGAGAGGTTCATGTCAGGAAGCAATGTCGACGTGAGGGGCCAGCACTTTGAGCTCATCCCCTTCGGATCGGGCAGGAGGGCATGCCCCGGCATATCGTTCTCGCTGCAGGTGATTCAGCTGACGCTCGCTCGCTTAGTTCAGGGGTTCGAGTTAAAGGTGCCTGCAGGAGACGCCTCGGCTGAGGCTGTGCGCCGTTATCTGGCACCGGACAATCAGAACGCGACTCGGCTGGAAATTGAGCTCGTCCCGCGCCTAGCTACGAGTCTCTACACCTGACACGGATGGACAGTGTCAACAATGGTGGTGCAATCTGTATAGGTGCTACTGAGTGCAGGTATTATGCAGTTACTCATGGATGCAAAGCTCTCATGCACATATGTTGTAATCAATAAAAAGTATTGGGACACCGGACACGACATCTATTTTGGTGTTTCCCAGTATATTTTAGAGCGTCTGGTTGTATCCAATACGTGTCCGGCATGACACGGGCTGAAAAACTAAAAACTACGATGCCCCATCTCTTACTATAGTTTACACATAACTGTAGCTTGTTCTCTCTAGCAGCGTATACAAGATCTCTTAATTATAATTTAATCGCAGGGATTATTAATAAATGACTTTTAAGAGTTGTTACAAGAGATGCCTTCTACTGAAGAAAGGAGGGAGCTAAAGATATATCAAGGACTTTTTACCGGAAGCAATGAATTCTGTTGGAGTCCAGTCTGAATTTGATAATAACATATTTATGGAATCCCGATCTGATTAAAAAAATAATATTTATAATCCAGTTGAAGACCTTTTGCTTTAAACCACATCAATTTAACAACTGAGCAACCATCTTACTTTGAGAGAGAGAGAAAGCATGGATGAAGATGATCCTAGCCTAATTTTTATTAATATAGAGCATTATATTCAAGCACCATATAGATATGAAAGTATTTAAAGGGCAACTACATCAAATGAAGTTGGCTACCTCTACACAAAATAGTCTACTAACTAGTCATCATTGCCAAATTAAAATATATTAGACTCAATGGATTCACCATCCTCACCATCGTCTAAACCATAGCTAGAAGTTGGCTACCTCTAGCCATTTTCGAAGTTAAAGGGGAAGCCATCAACTGTAGCAACGAACGATACTCGTCATCGTATCAAACATAAACCTACAAGTTGGCTACCTCCAGCAATTTCAATTTGTAAGGGGAAGTCGTCAACTCTAGCAAGTATTGATACACTACGCAACCAAACAAAATAATTTGGCTCAAAGAGTCACCAAACCGGTTTCAATTATTTTATTTTAGACTCAAGTACTCAACACACTAATCATTGTCTAAAATATAGCTACGGATGGCTACTTCCAACCAAAGGGAAGCACAACTTCATAAATTTATTTGGGTGGTTAAACATGATGATGACTTAAGATCATCTCTAGCAATTTTCTTGAAGTCTCCAAATAAAATTTATGGATATGAACACAAATCAAAGTTGTTCTACCAAATATAATAGGGATTTTATGTCCATGACTAGTTGATACAAATCTAAGACAATAATCGCAAAAAATATCTACATTTTTCTACCTGCCATGCTTGCTTCCTCTCATTTTCAGAAAACAATTACAAATTTCTAAATATACTAGTAGACATCTTCATTATATATTTTCTTTCCCAGCATATATCCAACCAAGAGATAACTAGGTATAGATGTATCCAGTAGAAGAAGACGAGATAATAAATCACATAAGATTGTTGACAAAATCAACTTCACACTCAGCATGAATGTAGATATTCAGTTTTACATCTCCATAAGGTTAATTGGCCGATTTATAGTGTCAACAACATCTCCTTAAATAACATTCATAGATAAAGATAGTCTCCTTAAAACATTATATATCAAACAACTCGTAGGACCACTATATTTTTTTTTCTTCATTTTCTCTATGCTTCGGTTAATATTTAGAATAATAGAATTTATACAGAAAGTTCCATTTACTCATTCTTCTTGTGCAACAGCAAAAACAACAACATATAAACAATGATGATACCCATCAAGGGATGAAGCAAAATAATGCGAAGGCAGCCTTACATCCCCAAAAAATCAAATCCATAGATAAGTGATATCCCAAATTGTCAATCGATAATGAGATTTCATGTAGTGCCCCGCTCCCGTTGGGGCGAAGCACTATGTAATAGGCTCGTGCCAAGTCAGACATGGTCGGGAACATAGATGACTAGTCTGACTCGACGACGAGTTTGGTATACAAAAACCATGTCATCAATAAAATCGATTTGGACGAGTGATATGAGTACCGTTCCAACTAATGGATCGACTACTGTTGGAATAAGTCCTAGATGCGGTAGGCGGCGTCTTGGCGAAGGAACTCTAAAGAGAGCGACGCAACCCGTCTGTCGTTGGTTTTATTGGTTTTCTTCGCTTTCTGAACGAATTATTGCGTGGATTTGATAGTGTGCTTTCTCGTCGATTTCTGAATGCGTCTTTGGAAATTTCGAAGGAACGATTGAAGGAAGGGTTCTAATTCGATACTCGTGCCATTGCAGGAGTTCGTGTAACTGACGCTTGACCGTCGCGAAGCGTTCTCCTACTCTCGGCGCAATATCCTTAGGTGGGTGGTTCTTCGGCCCCTTCTTTTCTACTCCTTCCCGCCAACTAAATTCTTAAAGTTCAACGTTCAAATCGATGATGCTAACGGGATGTATTCTTGCCACTAAGATCAAGAACTCGGGATAATGTATCAACCTAGAGAAGTTAACTCCGAATTTATAAGTTCACACTAAGTAGAGAAAAGATAAAGTTCTAATAAAGAGATAGAATATATTTCATGCCATGCAAAACACAACGAAGAAACCTTGGTTGCAGTATATCATGCCTCGGAGAATTTGGTGCCTACGGGATGCTAAATCAGAACGTACGGTTTCGGAAAAAAGGACCCTGGCACGAGTAGGAATGATTATGTGGTTTGATAATGGTTACGCTATGCAATTTACTTCATACATATTAAACTGTTCATACATTCGCATGGTCAAGGACGACTTGTGCACAAGGTGAGCTTTCCTCGAGACGGTACCCGGGACCCTGGGACCGAATCGGCCTAGGAGAAAATTATGGAAATCGTGCTTCGGCGCGAGACATTGCGAGACCTCCAATTAGGCTCGCTACCTGGACTGGAGGGCGCGTCGCAAGGCTACGTAATCGTCCTTCATGGTGTCGATATCACCAATGACCGCATATAGGATAGATTGCATGCTCACCTATTGTCTTGTGCAGGTGGTAAGTATCATGTATATTTTGTGCAGGAAAGGAGCACGGCCGTGGTAAGAATGCTTAAAAATTGGTTATGTGTTATCGTTTAAAATGTGCCTTCGATATGAACTGCAATTCATATAGTTCTAAATAGAAAGATCACTTCGTATGCTAGAATCCTTAATAAGCAGTGTCGGTTTAGACGAGTGGGTTCGTCCCATCCACTAGCAAGTGTGCTAACTCCCAACTCCCCAGGTAACGAGCGTGCTGCGGGAGCTCAAGACTAGACCTGAAGCTGAAGAACGGGAGGCGGCACGAAGCTCTCCTATTTTGAAGTATTTTGAAGCCAACTCAGATCGAAGGCTTTGTTCAAATGTATAAAGGGGCGTGAATGTATGGAACGACAAGGATTATTTCAGGACAAGGAGTATTTTAAAGTTTTTTTTTTTGCAAGTTTATGAATGAAAAGCTAAATTTCTTCCTATGTTATGTCTTCAACTCTCTGCACTGTTTAATTTCAACGCGTCGAGTCAAAAAGGAATTTTCAATTGCACATCATTGCCTTGTGCAAGTTCAATAAAGACTTGCACGGCATCACGTCCCGACCCATGGGGATCGATTTATATCGAGTCAAGGCGATGGCGACCGATTCGACGAGTCGGGGCGTGACAAGTTGGTATCAGAGCACGGTTCACACCTCGGACCTTTCAAAATACTTTCTTTTAGATGATGCCGTTGCGATTTTTCAAAAACTATGCTTTTCGACATATGCGGCCTGAAATAATCGTTCCATACATATAAGCCCGTAGATATTTTGAGAATACTAACGGGTTTGCTCAATTTTGTAGGAATGCCAGAAAAACTGGGTGTCCCTGCTGTCAACGCCACATTGATTAGCACGGATAGCACCGAAGGCGCGACGCCTAGCGAATCTGCCATGGAGCGACTACTACGCCTCATGGAACTCCAACAACGCCAGTCAGAGATGCAGTAACGACAGCTGCAAGAACAGATCCAGGCCCAAATCAGCGCCCAACAAAAGCAAATGGAGGCCCTGACCCGGATCGTGAGCACCATAGCGACCCAACAGAACTCGACGACCGTCATGTCAGAAAAAGAAGTGCAACCTGTAAAAACAAAACATATGTCTTCCTCCTCCCTGCTCAAGATGACCAAGTTCAAGAAGATGAACCCGCCTGAATTCAACGGTCGAGCAGAGCCTGACGAAGTCATGGGGTGGCTAGTGAAGATTGAGGTTCTATTCAATCTCCTCAACATCAAGGGGTTAAAGAGAGTCGGGTGCGCAGCGTTGCAGCTAAACTTGAGGGCCTACGACTGGTGGGAGGCGAAGAAACATGAACTCCAAGAGGCCAACCCCAACGCCAAGATCTCGTAGGAGACATTCAAACTGGCCTTCCTCGAGCAATACATTCCTCGTGCCCTTCGTCGACAGAAGGAAGAGGAATTCATGTCCTTATAGCAAGGAAACCTGTCCGTTGAAGACTACGATGCGAAGTTCGCAAAGCTTGCGAAGTTTGCCGGGGCCTTTCTGTCGAACAAGGAGGCGTGGTGTGAGCGCTTCCAGCAAGGCCTGAATGATGAATTGTGTCGGGACGTCATGAACCAGAGATGCCAGACTTACAGGAAATCATATAACGCCGCCCTTAATAGTGAGCGGATCTTCGGTCGAGCTTCGCAGAAGGGCGGATCAAGCATCCACAACAACTTCAACAAGCGTCCTCACGACGCGGGTGGATCTGGTACGCCAAAGCGCCAGAACACGTCCGAGTATCAGGGGACTCACCCTGGCGTACGGTGCCATCGCTGCGGCAAGATGGAACATCTGGCGGTCGATTGCCGAGGGGGATGCCTCAAGTGTGGCCAGCTAGGTCACAAGGCAGTAGATTGTCGCATGGGGAGGGCGAACCAACATCCACCAAGGGACGTCCAGAGCCAGAACCAGAACAGGGCGCCTCCCGCCCATGGCGCAAACGCGGTGCCCGTGAACCCACAAAATCGCCAAGGGGCGCAAGGCCGAGTCTACGCACTGACTCGGGACGAAGCTTTTGCGTCCGACACTGTCGTGACAGGTATACTACTCTATAAAAATATGCCTGCTAGAGTATTGTTCGATTCGGGTGCTACGCATAGTTTCATATTTGCCGACTTTGTAAAAGAGAATAAACTACCCATGCAATTTTTAGATATGAATCTTAGCGTTAGCACTCCATCGGGAGTAGATATGTTTGCCACTCAAATTTGTAGGGATGGTAACATCTGCATCGGAGGGAAGATCTATCCTTGAAAGTTATCGTCCTCGACGTCAATGTACGATATAATCCTCGGCATGGATTGGTTAGGTGCATGCCATGCAACGATCGAGTGTGCGGAGAAGAGAGTTGTGTTCCGCCTTCCTGGCAAAATCGAGTTCTCCTATTCGTACGGAGCAGCGTCAAAGGCAGCAATGATGATATCGGCAATTTCGGCAAGGCGTATGTTGCATTCTGGGTGCAGCGGGTACCTAGCATCAGTTCGAGACACGAGAACGGAGATTACAAGCACGACCCAGACTGAAGTCGTGACAGAATTTCCTGATGTGTTCCCAGACGAGTTGCCAGGAATGCCGCCGGACCGAGAGATAGAATTCAGCATTGACACCCTTCCGGACACCCGACTGATATCCAAAGCACCCTATCGAATGGCGCCGGCAGAGCTGAAATAACTGAAGGCATAATATCACACCCCGATTCCGTCGAATCGATAGTCGTCCCCCGGGCGTGATGCCGTGCGAACCTAATTTGCGATCGCACAAGGCCGAAGGTAATCCGAGACACGAGATCTAGGAGAGTACGCAGACAAATTGATTCACACAATAAGTAAAGGAAACTTGATCTTTATTGATAATGAACATCTTTTACAGACTCCGATACGAGACTCATTGTCGCACGGGCTACAACATGACTCGATTACAAAAGAGTGCCGATGAGATAGCCGTTCCATACATTGTACGCACCCTCAATATACACAAAGTACTCCAGTGACTTGGATGAGAGGGACGCTGAGTCATCTTCCTTGGACTGTCGAGAGCCTTCAAAATGGAGTCGCAGAGAAAGTCTTCGACGCACGACCGAAACTTCAAAATCACGAACGCCGTCGAGCTAGTTGGCGCGTCCTTCTTGGTTCGTGGGACCTGCAAAGAGCGAGGATCAACACGAAATACATGTACTGGCAAATGGCTAATTAAATCCAAGCTCTGCATTTGATTCAAGAAGTTTCGTAAACATGTTAGCTAGCTATTTCAATGATCTTTCTAACCATCCTGTTAAATTTGCATGTTAACATGTTTTGAGGCAAGCATATGAAACTGGATATCATTAAGCAACTATCATATTCATCCCGTGTCCCGTGCACCTGTTAAGCAGTGAAGGGGTATGAAGGCCACTGGCAATGTCAAGCTATTACGGACTATAGCATTGGTTAGACGACGCCCCTTTCGTATCGGGTAGCGAGCCCTGTGCGAAAGTGCCCGCATAACTCGTACCAATGAAGGGTTGGCGCTGCTACACTCATTCCTCCCGGGCCGAATCGGTCCCTTGGCCTAGGCAACCGTTCGAGAAAACTTCACCATGTCGACAAGTTGTCCAATGACCGTTTTCCTTTTAACTTAGTTGATTTGCTTACTTGACCGTATCGTTGCAATAAACGTTAATCGATTCATTCATGGTTTTGCATAGGCTAAGTGGATTTGCGTAAGAAAAACATTTTCTATTTTCAAAACCGGCAGTTTGATAGCAGGTGTTTGATGAAGAATCGTGCCACGATTTCTTTGATTCTACACTATTATGACAAGCATTCATTTACTTCATATATTGAGTTTTGAAGTAGAAGGACGAGACGAAGGAGGTCAGCCACTCGCCTTAGGCTTGCTTCAAACGAGCGACCGGTTGGCTGCACTGACGTCGCCTACGCGATCACCTGCAATCGCATAAGCAACTGATTAGAATATTGTATAATTCAAGGATATTCGATATGAATGCGAAGCTCGAAAATGCGTCACGAAAACATGTCACGACCCGTTACCCAAATTGTTGGGCCGGGCCGAGTCATGTCCAGCCTGCGTTTGGGATAAAATGCAGTAAGCTGTTCTAGAGATAACAAGATAAGACTAAATGTGCTAACAGTTCTTTAAGTGAATAAAAGTCATAAATGCTCCAAACACAAAATTCGTCTCATATATAAGTCCAAAGTACAAGTGATCTGAAATGTAAAACTGGATACATGTCCAGTTACAAAATATGTAGCCTAATACATGACTACACTAAATATCCCAAACAGCTATGCAAACTAGACGAGTCTCCCCGCAGGAACATCCTCGTATGGCAAAGTCGGGTCCTCAGTAGTATCTCCATAATATGAGTCGCAGAGTAACTCCTCCTCAGTAAGGACACCTACAACGTTATCCTGTCAGGACGGGAGCAAGTACTGAATCTAGCAAACTAGCATATGAAACATGGAAATGAACATAAGAGGAAATAACTGGAAACATGGCATCACATAGTCTATCATGGCAAGGACACATATGTCATAGAGACAGATGTATATGTAATGTTTAAAACTGTAGCAGGTACGTGATCGTCAATAGGTGTAAATTGTACTGTGGTACAAGTATATAAAATGTACTTCCATACAAGTAAAACAAGCGATAGATATACATACGTACAAATACAGCTGGTGCGCCTACGACAAGGTATACATATAAAATGTCAACCTTGTTCGGTACGTACGTACGAGTAAGGGGGCATGATCACGTACGCTACTAACAGTTTCCCCATAACCCATATTCTAATCATGTGAGAAATACATAAAGACTGTTCTAAGCATGGTAGTAATGGAAAGTACAACATGTGATATTTTAACTTGCTACCCCAAGGATCAGCATTTAACATGGTTGGATTAGCAGTTCATTTATGTAATAGTATGTAAAGTTCGTAGAAAGTACTTGCCTCTAGCAAAGCAAAGCAAAGCAAGCTGCGATAAAAGTGCTATAGATGTCCGGTAACTCGTCACTGTAGAAATAAATACATAAACTTAGTTTTTACACTAAGCTAAAACACTAGGATACTAATTGGTGCAACACGACTTGTGACTGGGCACCTAGCCAAAATGATGACTTTAGCATAGGAGACCAATGTGGGGTGACACACTACTTTAACTAACTTTCTAGGGTCTTTACACTAGTGAGGGGTGAGGTTCAACACGGCTAAAACTCAAAGTAACACAAAAAGTTACAAGTCGTAATTAATCAATAAATAAATCAAATGAACATTATGTTCCAACAATTTTTGAGATAGACAAAAAGCTTATTTTTACATAAAATAAAGTACCAAAAAGATCCTTGTTAATTATAGAAATTTATTATAATTTTTCTGGAATTTATTAACCAGTACAAGTATTTTATAAAAATCAGTTTTCCTAAGTATACAGAAAATGAGTTTTGGTTTCATAAGCCAAATTAGTGGCAAAACAGTAAATTAAATACTATAAAATTATACTAACTTAGCTAAATTAACATAATATCTAAATACTATTTTTCCATAATTTTAACAGTACTTTAAGTATTTTTAGAAAATCATAAACAGCATTGCACATAATTGAAATTAAAATAATTAATTATCTGCGTATTTTGTCCATGTATATAATTTGAACCAAAGTTCAAATACAGGACCCAAGGCCATGAATCAATTCCAATATGACTTGTACAGGTCTTGAATGTGTGAAAACACATTTGGGCCCAAAAACCCATACTAGGCTTGGACACCAAATGGTTGCAGTAATTTAAATATACTAAAATACAAATTGGTAAAAAGTGCAAAATAAGTATTAATATTTTGATAAGGTAAAATTATACATAGTGAATATATACATACATATGTTAAAAGTACATATATATATATATACATAAGAAAAATACTTAATTATAGAGTATATATATATATAAAAAAATATATTGTATACATATATATAATAGTATATATATAATAATATATATACATATGAAAATATATACATATATACACATATGTATATAAATACTAATAATATATATATAAAAATTTACTAACTATAAAAATACATATACATATATAAAAATACTGCCAATATATAGTATATACATATATATACAAATATATGTATATACATATATATATATAAATATATATATATAAAATAACAAAAATAGAAAAATAAAAAGAAATAAGCGCAGCGGCAAGGGCTCGAGCTCGGCCCACTACGCGCGGGGGGTGGGGGGGGGGGTTTAGGCTAGGTCGGGTTGGCCAGGGGGTCAGCCCGAGGGTTGTGTTAGGATTAGGGTTTTAGTTAGATTTATTTAGGTTTGAATTAATTATTACATATAAAAATAATAATAATAATCATGTGTCCTGACAGTTAGGGACACAGGAGTCCATGTGTCGGGTTTATTTATGACACGCACGACACGTGTATGCCGTGTCCGCACTTACCCTTAGAGTTGTCGTGTGTAGGCGAGTCCTGTGCGTGAGAACGAGACACTACAGGACACGGGGGGGGGGGGGGGTAGATGACACGTACGTGTCCAAGTCGAGCGGTTTTCGAGGCGGCGACTGGGCGAAGGAGGCGTCGGGACGGTGGCGCTGGGGTCGTCTCGTCGAGGCGAAGCGAATGGCGGTGGTTGGGGGCGGTGAATGTCGACGGCAGGGCTGGGCGAGGCTCGCCGGAGTTAGGTTTAGGGTTTGGAGTTTGGGGCTGTCGGCGAGGCGGTCGGGGGTGGCTGGGTGATGATTTAGGGTTAGGGTTTGGTCTGGGGAAGGAGGGGGGTTTAAATAGAGGGTCGAGTCGGTCGAGGGCAGCCGAAAATGGCGGAGGAAAGGTGGGCGGTGGCCGTCGGGCAGTCGGTCGTCGGGCAGGGAGTGGGTAGGGAATTTAGCACTAGGGTCCCTAGGTTTTAGGAAATTACACAAAAGTCCTAACAGTTAAACAATGCAAATAAAATTTGCAAATCCTCTCCCGCAGCTATTGTATGCAAATAAAATTTGCATGAACAAATAGGAAATTGCAAACTGATATCTAAACAATTTAATAAATTATAAAATACATTAAAAATATTTTAGAAAATTATAAAATGACATTTTAGCATTTAAAACTCATTTAAAACTCATTTAAAAATTCTAGAAAAATTCCTAAAAATCATAGTAAATATTTTAAGGCTAAAAATGACATAAAAAGCTAATTAACACTAATCAAATAATTTTTGAAAAACAGGGGCTTACAAGTCTTCCCTCCTTGAAAAATTTTGTCCTCGAAATTCACAAGGATTGAAGACCCTACAATATTCTAACATAGCAAGCAATGCAACACAATGACTAAGGCTGCGATCGAAACTAACCTCTAAGGTATCAAGCGGGAACGGGTGGTTCCCTCGTAGCGGTTGGATCGAACAAGTAAGGGTATCTCTCCCTCATGTCCGACTCCCTCTCCCAAGTAGATTTACCTGGAGAGTGACGGCTCCAAGCTACTCGTACTAAGGGTATAACCTTGTTCCTCAGCCTCTTCTCTCTCATGTCTAATATCTCCACTGGCTGCTCAGAAACTGTAAGGCTCGGTCTGACCTCCAACTCTGTATGATCTAGCACATGACTGGGATCCGGAACATATCTCCTCAGCTGAGATACGTGAAAGACATCGTGAACTCCTGCTAGGTTGGGTGGAAGTGCAACCCTGTAAGCTACCTCTCCAATCCTGCCAAGTATCTCGAACGGCCCGATGTATCTGGGGCTCAGCTTTCCTTCTCGTCCGAACCGGATCGTCCCTCTAGTAGGTGATATTTTCACTAGCACCATATCACCGTCTGCGAACTCCATCGGCCTGCGACTAGCATCAGCCCAGTGTTTCTGCCTATCCTGAGCTACTCTGAGCCTGTCTCTGATCATCCTGACTTTCTCTGCTGCATCCGTGATCATCTCTGGCCCAAGCATAACTCTGTCTCCGACATCATCCCAAAAGAGCGGTGTGCGGCATCGTCGTCCATAAAGCGCCTCGAAAGGAGACATACCGATACTTGCTTGGTAGCTGTTGTTGTATGAAAACTCTACCAAGTGCAGATGGCTCTCCCATGATCCTCCGAAGTCCAGCACGCAGGTCCTCAGCATATCCTCCAGTGTCTGTATCGTCCTCTCGGACTGCCCATCTGTCTGCGGGTGGTACGCCGTACTGAACTTGAGCCTACTGCCCAACTCCTCATGCAAGCTCCTCCAGTAGTGGGATGTAAATCTGCTGTCTCTGTCCGATACGATGCTCACTGGCACTCCATATAGGCGAACTATCTACTGCATGTATAGCTCCGCCAACTTCTCGGTAGAAAGCCCCACCTTGAAGGGTATGAAGTGTGCATACTTCGTCAGCCTGTCCACGATGACCCAAATGGCATCCTTCCCTCCTTGGGAACGAGGAAGCCCTGAGACGAAGTCCATCGTAATATGTTCCCACTTTCACTCGGGAATGGGTAACGGCTGCAACAAACCAGCGGGCCTCTGGCGCTCCGCCTTGACCTGCTGGCAGACTAGGCATCTCGAGATGAAACGTGATACATCCCTCTTCATCCCGTGCCACCAAAGATGTTCCCGCAAGTCACGGTACATCTTGTTAGCACCAGGGTGAATAGAATATCTCAATCGGTGCGCCTCCTGTAAGACTGTCTCTACCAGCTCTTCCTTCGGCACGCACAATCGGCTGCCATGTCTCAAGGATCCATCCTCTGCTATAGTGAAGTCATCCAGCAATCCAGCTAAAGCCTGGGCTCGAAGTCTGTGAAGGCTCTCATCTGTAGACTGTGCCTCCCGGATCTGCTCCATCAAACCTGACTGAATGTCAAGCGCCATCATCTGTATCACTGATCCTGGCCGAACTAGCTCGATACCGAGCTTCTCCAGATCTTCCCGCAAATGCCGATCAATCATCAGGTACCATGCCATCGGATGCCTGCTCAGCACATCCGCCACCATATTTGCCTTCTCGGGGTGATACTGTAAATCGATGTCGAAGTCTTTCATCAACTCCAACCATCGTCTTTGCCTCATGTTCAGCTCTTTCTGCGTGAACACATACTTCAAGCTTTTGTGGTCAGTAAAGATTTCCACACGCTCTCCGTATAAGTAATGTTTCCATAACTTGAGTGCAAAGATCACCGCAGCTAACTCTAGGTCATGGGTAGGATAATTCCTCTCATGAGTCCGCAATTGCCTAGATGCATAAGCAATCACTTTTCCATGCTGCTGTAGGACACATCCTAGCCCTTCCCAGAAGCATCGCTGTAAATGGTGGAACCTCCAGAACCTGAAGGTAAAGTCAGAACTGGAGCGGTCGTCAGCCTTCTCTTCAGCTCCTCAAATACTGTCTGGCAGTCCTCTGACCAGATGTACTCTGCGTCCTTCCGTGTCAGCTTTGTCATGGGTTCAGCTATCCTAGCAAAGTCCTGGACGAACTTTCTATAATAGCCTGCTAAACCCAAAAAGCTCCTGATCTCTGAAACTGACGTCGGAGCCTTCCACGTCTCAACTGCAGCAATCTTCCTGGGATCCACCGAGATTCCATCTCCAGTGACTACATGGCCGAGAAACTCCACTCGGTCTAAAAAGAACTCGCACTTCGGCCATTTGGCAAACAATCTCTCCTGCCTCAGAATCCTCAAAACTATCCGCAAGTGCTCTGCATGCTCCTCTGGCGTCTTCGAGTATATCAGGATGTCGTTGATAAACACTACGACGAACTTATCCAGATACTGGTAAAATGTCTTATTCATCAAATTCATAAAGACAGCTGGCGCATTTGTGAGACCAAATGGCATCACCAGAAACTCGTACTGCCCGTACTTCGTGTTGAACGCCGTCTTCTGGATGTCTGCTGCCCTAACCTTCACCTGGTGGTACCCGGATCTCAAGTCTATCCTGAAAAACACCTTCGCCCCGCTCAACTGGTCGAACAAATCATCTATCCTGGGCAGAGGATATTTGTTCTTGATGGTGATGGCATTCAAGGCCCGGTAGTCAATACACAACCAGACTGTACCATCCTTCTTAGGCACAAAGAGCACTGGCGCTCTCCATGGAGAAGTACTGGATCGAATGAAACCCTTTTTCAACAGGTCATCAATCTGCTCTTTTATCTTTACGGCCTCCTTGGGATTCACTCTATAGCAAGCCCGGGATACTGGTGATGAACCCGGTACTAAATCTATAGTGAACTCCACATCTCTGTCAGGCGGAAGCCCTGGAAGATCCTCTGGGAATACATCCATAAACTCCCTAATGATAGGGTATGGCGGTGCTGCGTCCCCAACTGTCGTACAACAGTTCGGCTCTAGGCTGATCTCCGGCCCTGTCCTCCTGACACTGAATGGTGCTGTGCCTGGGGGACTGAACAAAATACTACCCTCATGACAATCTATAGATGCATGGGCATAGCTAAGCCAGTCCATCCCTAATATGATATCATAACCGGGGAGTGGCATCACAAAGAATCGTCCCCTGAACTCTCTCCCGGCTATAAAAATAGAACATCTATAGATAGCTCTAATAGGCACTGGTCCTCCTCCCGTTATCACTCTACTAATCTCCGTAGTAGGTGTAGCTACTAGATGGTGTTTATGCATAAACTCTAATGATAGGAAGCTATGAGATGCACCAGAATCAAACAAGCATAGAGTTAGAAAAGTATGTAAATAAACATGACCTGTAATGACGTCAGCTAAGTAATCTGGCTCCGAAACCTGCTTCGGCTCCGGCTCAAGGGCTAGGCTATAAACCTTCCCCTGAGGTCCCTTCTGCTGCTGCAGATGCTGCCCAAACCTCTGCTGCTGAGTCGGAAGCGGTCCTCTAGGTCCCTTGGCTACTGGGCATTCCCGTATCATGTGGGTGGCAGACCCACAAACTAAGCACTGCTTTAACCTATTCCTGCAGATGGAGTAATCATGCCCTGGTCTTCCGCAGAAAGAACATATAGCTCCCTTCGGCTGCTGTCGGGGTCCCGGGGCTCTAACTGGCGGGGTCTGATGATGTGGTGTAGGGGGACGGTATGTCTGTTGGTGCGGCGTCGGTGCTCTCTGCTGGAAAGCCTGACGCTTGGACGGTCTCTCATGATGTACAGAAGCCGGCCTCTTGCTAGACAGAAGACGCTCCTCGATGCTCTGAGCCAACTCTAGGCTCTGGTAGTAGTCAGTCGTACCGTTCGCCACTATAAGAATGCCGATGTCTGGAACTAGACCATGGCAAAATCTATGGGTCATCTCCTCTGGATCTGCAACCAGACTATGAGCGAAACGGCTCAGGCGACTAAACTCTGTCGCATACTCGTCAACAGAACGGTTCCCCTGCTGGATGTTCTGGAATCGTAGCCCCATGGCTACTCTAGCAGTGGTCGAGAAGAATTTCTTCTTGAACTGGGTCTTGAACTGATCCCAAGTGGCTCTCCCTCTCGCAAACAACGGCTCATTCCGGAACCAGACTCCTGCCAAGTCTATCAGCAGAAATCCTGCTGCCTCGACCTGGAGGTCACCCGGCATCCTAATTCCTAGGAGCTTCCTCTCTACCGAATCTAGCCAGTCATCTGTTACTACTACGCCCTCAGTCCCTGAGAACTCCTTGGGATTCAGACCCACGAAGTCCTTGATCGTCCCCGCTCTCTGTCGTGGCTCTACAGGTGGTCGGACCACGGTACGTTTCTCAGAACGCTCTATGCTCTGGCGGAGTAGGGTAGTCTGCTCCTGATGGGTTGTTAGGAACCCCTGGATCATAGTGAGCAGCTGGTTTCCGTCGAGTGTGACGGAAGCCTGGGTATGTATGATGATAGGGGGTGGTGGAAGTATTGGGTCCTGTTGGCCCTGGGATGTGGAGGGTGGTGGAGGCATCTGGGTCTGTGGATCTGTGGCGTGGGAGAGTGTGGTAGGTGGAGGTGGGGGTGTATCAGTCAACTGGTCAGCTGACTGGATAGGGAGTGCGCCATTCTCAGCTGTGACGTACTGGAATGAACGAGTAAGCACCATCTAATTGCAATAAAAATGACTTATAAGGACTTATTAAAGTAAGCAATCATAGACAAGAAAATCTAATTATAATAGCAAACATGTGATATTTTCCTATGTTGCAATCCTAGCATTCCTCTAGGTGTTCTAAGCGTCATTCCTAATGTTATCTAATTACCTTAAGTTCCTAATTGCAGGCATGCTTGGTACAATAACGTAACCAAACAATTTAGTCAGGACCTGCATGGGCCACCACTAAAAATATGTCACGACCCGTTACCCAAATTGTTGGGCCGGGCCGAGTCATGTCCAGCCTGCGTTTGGAATAAAACGCAGTAAGCTGTTCTAGAGATAACAAGATAAGACTAAATGTGCTAACAGTTCTATAAGTGAATAAAAGTCATAAATGCTCCAAACACAAAAGTCGTCTCATATATAAGTCCAAAGTACAAGTGATCTGAAATATAAAACTGGATACATGTCCAGTTACAAAATATGTAGCCTAATACATGACTACACTAAATATCCCAAACAGCTATGCAAACTAGACGAGTCTTCCCGCAGGAACATCCTCGTATGGCAAAGCCGGGTCCTCGGTAGTATCTCCATAATATGAGTCGCAGAGTAACTCTTCCTCAGTAAGGACACCTACAACGTTATCCTGTCAGGACGGGAGCAAGTACTGAATCTAGCAAACTAGCATATGAAACATGGAAATAAACATAAGAGAAAATAACTGGAAATATGGCATCACATAGTCTATCATGGCAAGGACACATATGTCATAGAGACAGATGTATATGTAATGTTTAAAACTGTAGCAGGTACGTGATCGTCAATAGGTGTAAAATGTACTATGGTACAAGTATATAAAATGTACTTCCGTACAAGTAAAACAAGCGATAGATGTACATACGTACAAATACAGCTGGTGCGCCTACGACAAGGTATACATATAAAATGTCAACCTTGCTCGGTACGTACGTACGAGTAAGGGGGCATGATCACTGTAACACCCTATTTTCTGAAATTGGGGATTTTTGAAAATTTATTATTTTTATTATTTATTAGTGGTATTTTAGTCATGGTGTGATTTTCTGGTGAATTTAGTTAAGTTAAACCATCTTCTAAGTCATGCCAAGTCATGACTTATGACTTCGTGATTTTGGTTAGTATAACTTAGTGCAAACCCTAGTTTTCTCTAACCTAGAAGTTGCCATGACCATAAGAACTTGACCATAGGCTTAGAATGTCATTTTAGTGATTTTAGCCTAAGGGATATTTTGGTAATTTTCTAGGAATTAAGTAGGATTAGTGAGATTTTACTATTCATGGACTTTTGATTAGTGACTTGATAATCCCTAACCTAGTTACCCTAATCTAGAGGTTAGTCCCTAACCTAGGATGACTAGGGATTGGATATTATCATTGGGTCAAAGCTATACAAATATCTAGATATTTACTTATTGATATTTTGCTTGATTTATGCAAAATATCTTAAACCTTTACCAAAGTCTTTGCCTTAACCTAGAAGCAAGCTTTGAAACCCCCCCCCCCCCCCCCCCCCATGCTTGTGGCCGGCCAAGACATCCCATGACAGCCCCCTTGCCCCCCTCTCTCCTATATAGTTAGCACTTAGAATCATTCCCATGGTTTCATGAAAAACCAATTCACAAGAAAAACCTAGAAACCCTTCCACTCATTTAGCCATAACTTCCTCACTTCTCAAGCTTTGAACCTCTAGTTTTCTCCATTAGGTCACCTACAATCTAAGGGAGCCTAGGGAAGTGAGCTACTCAAGTTTCACCAAGGAAGGACAAGTTGGGCTTTGAGGCTAATCACCCTCATTTAGTAAAAATTCAAGATCTTGCACACATAGAGGTAAATATATCTAAACCTAGTTATTTTACTGGTTTTTCTTCATTATTGCATGCATATAGTCATAATATAGTTGTGGGTAGGGTTTGGTGAAATTTAGGAATTGTTTGGTGTCGTATCGGACACGTATCCTACATATAAACCCTAATTATGTTCACTAATTTTGCACACTGTCACATTAATATTTACTCACTGTTTTCTAAATCTTTTTAACCAAAAACCTAGCCTAGACCTTGCTAACCCTAACCCTAATTCACTGACCTCATTTTAGGGTTGTGTCCGTGTCCAAATTGGACACGAACCCACGGTTTTCACAGTGCACAGACACACTGTGCACACACTGTGCACTGTCCCTGAAACCTCACTGTTCGACACTTCGTGTCGTGTCTAGACACGACGTGGACACAAAGTGTCATGCTTAATCCCTAGTCCTAGACCTAGGCTACCCCCTGACACGAGCACGACACGTATTGATGCGTGTGTCGTGTCCACGAGGCCCTGTCCTCGCTGCACGACGCTGTGCACGCTCCCCTGCTACCCGACACCTAGCACGGACACTGTGGGACACGTGGACACGTGAAAATTGACACAGAGGAGGGGGCAACCTCTGTCATGCCCCCCCTCGAGTTTGAGACACGTTGGTGTCGTGTCGAGAGAGCACGGACACGTGCACTGGTCGTGCACTGACAGTGCACGCACACACAGACACTTGACTTTGAGCGTGTCGTGTCCACTCTACACGACACGAGGACACTTCGTACTGACACGAGCACGAAGCCTATCCATAGGCGAACACATTGGACACAACCACGTGGTGTCACGTGTCCCGTGTTGCGAATACGAGACACGCGAAATCACTGACACGCGGTCTAAAACACGTATTTTAGGGCTCCTGATACGCGTGTCGTGTCCACTCTACACGACACGTGGACGCGTATCAGGGCCATGGACACGAAGCCCAACCCTAGGCGCACCTTGGGGCACGAGCACGAGGCCTGTGTCGCGTCGTGTCGTGTCCTAGATCGACTTAGGTTTTTCACTGATACACAGTGTATCAGTGTATTCTCGTTTACCCGAGCGACTTTGAAACGTCGTGGACACGCCGTGTCGTGTCGTGACAGAGTGTCAGGCCACTAGGATCCTAGACTAACCTAGGGGCTTCAATTACCAACCAAGATTAGGTTGTCTTAGCTCGGTTTAGTTGGTGTTTGGGTTAACCTAAGATCTAGGTTTGCTGTCCTATTTCCAGTTCCTGTAATTTTCCCAGATTTTGCAAAAATGAATTTTGATTGTATTTTTATGATGATTTTTGCATATAATGCTATGTTATTATTAGGTTAACATGTTGTATATGTATTTGTGTGTGTGTGGGTGGATTTTGAGGATTTTAGGGTATGTGTACATGTGTATATACACATGTGTATATATAGGTGTAGTGTGTGTGTGTTATGTTGTGTGTGTGTGTGGTTTCCAGTTTCCTGAAACTGGAAACACACCCCCCTGTGTCAGCCTCTAACCCTAACCCTGTTTCTTTCTCTCTCTCTTACCTTCTCTCTCTCTCTACCTATATATGTATATATATATATGTTATATATATTTACTAGATCACATATAGAGTGTATATAGGTTATTTTACATATTGGTTATATATGGTATAGATAGTAGGTATATATAAATATGTATTATGGCCTATGAATATGTATAGGCTTTAGATAGATGGGTATATCTATATATATAGGTATATATATATATATATATATATATATATATATATATATATATATATATATATATATATATATATATATATATATGTGTGTGTGTGTGTGTATAACTTGTTAAGGTATAGGTATAGAGGAAACCTATAAGATGGCCTATGGCCAAGAGTATCTAGCCTATGGCCTAGGCTACTAGCCTATGGCATAAGGGCTAACCCTAAATTGACCTAATTGGCCTTAAAAATGACTAGTTCAACTAGTCTGACCATGTTTGACCTAATCACCTTGTTGACTAGTCTTGTTTGACTTAATTACCTGACTGACTAGTCTTTGTTTGACCAATACCTTAGTTGGTCTAAGTTTGACTTAGACTTGACCCAGATTGATCATGTTGACTAGTAATTGACTAGTTTGATTAGAGTGTTGACCAGGAGTTGACTTTAACCTAGATTTGACTAACCTTGACTTGTTTGACCTTGTTTGACTCTATTTGACTTAGTTTGATTCCCTGTGACCTAATATGACTTGATTTGACTTAGTTTGACTGTAGAGTTGACCAAGTTTGACTTTGACCTAGATTGGCTTAGAATTCATATAGATTGCATTGAAGATTTCATTTACCTTCATTTTGGACATGTCATAACTGTATTACTCTATTTTAGGACATTGTGATCCTGGTACAGACATCTGATATTACACTACTCTTCCAGAGTGTCAGGCGAGTACATTCTCTGATAGTTCTTTCATTACTTGTCATTTACTGTATTTCAGTTCTAGATAGCTATATATGATTCTCTGTACAAACACGATTAGTATTGCTGGATCCATTTCATGCGACACTCATTTATTCATGTCTGGCCTCTATTTCTGGAACCACTACTGGAACCACCTACTGGAATCACTACTGGCATCACCCTACTGGAATCATTTCTGGAATCATTGGCTGGACTCATACTGGTCGTAGTGTTGGATTATGGATTCACTTGTGGGCGGGGAAATACTTGAGTAGACATGTGAACATACCTAAAATCTGGAACCACCTCCCTTGGAACTATTCTGGAATGCTAGCCATCCCACACTTGGCCGAGTGTACGATGTGCCTGATTACCCCTAGCCGTTTACATGTCGATCTCAGTATTTTAAAACACACTGTTAGAGTATAGTCTGGACTTACCCTGGAATCATGGATCACTACTGGACTCATTTTTACTGGACTCACACTGGGATTATATTTTTTTACTGTCTGGACTTACACCATGTTATTCTAGTTCAGCTAGTTTACTATAGTCTTCTTTGCCATGATTTCTTCTCTTGTTAGTTACTTACTTTCCTTGTACCCTCACTGTTTTTCTACATCATTACCTGTATAAAACTGCCATGCTCATCTATATAACTGTCTAAAAATTGCTTTATAGTCTTTGTCATTTACTTGGGATTTCTAGATGAGATGTGCTCGTTCCTGTCCTGATTGGACCTGTTGAAAATATTACAGATGATACTCCTGACGACACATGCCCTACTTACCATGGACCTGGCGAGGGATTAGCTACCCTTGGTTCCGACTCTCAGGAGTGATTCAGGAGTTTAGCTAGTAGACTTACTTAGCTTTCATGTTTTGAGCTTGTTTGTATTAAACTTGAGATATCGAGTTGTATTAGAGTTTGTTTGAGACATTGTTGTTATTATTTTAGTAGTTTAATTTCTGTTGTTGTTAGTTGGTATCTAGATTTCTGTGTTATCTTATCGTGCTTAGACTGTGATTGAGTATATCATATCTTTTACTTGTCCTCCCTTCGGAGTTGAGATCTTGGCAAGTACATTATATACACTGCATGAGATTAGTTAGCAACCTAGGACAGCGTTCTACCGCCGACACTGCGGCGTAGGCTGGACGTACCCACTTCTCGTGCCCCTACACAGGGTGCGGGTCGTGACACGTTTTTAGTGGTGGCCCATGCAGGTCTCGAGTTTATGTAGTGGTATTCGAACTAGAGTATCACTACAGCCTGTGATAGGATTTGATAATAGGCTTAGAGAGAGGATACTCAATCACAACTAGGAAATTTCCAAGGATTTGAATCTACTGACTTTTGTTCAAATCTGTATAAATCTATTTCATATTGTCCTTCTTGATACTATCATCCTTGTACCTTACTTTGAATACTTGACCCGATTGGTTAAGGATCTTGGACTATGTATCTTCTTTCATCATTTTCACCCTTACTTATATCTTATGCTATAAATTTATCCTTAAGTTTTACAAGCTTATCCTTTTCGAGCTTGATCATGATATATTTTATTGGGTATACACCCACTAACATATTATCTAATCAGAACCGGCGCATGATGGTCTGATCAACCTATTGCATTTTGGTTCGTTTTTTTATATATTAATCTACGTGGATGAAGACATAGTTAAACTTGCCTTAGAATCTTATCCGCAACAGCCTTGACAATTCTCCTTGGAATTATTTTATCGCCTATGAACCTCGTATTCATATCCAGTTGGATTAAATTTAATCATGACCTGGATCTTCATCATTGGATGTTCGTGCTCATACTTGATTTTATTGATTTTCCATCTTGCCCAATCTCGATTTATCCTGAAATTGATCAACTTAGATCGTGTCAAGACAAAAATCTATTTGTGATTGTTTGTACCTAAACTTTCAATTTTCTTTTTATGGAAGGGTAACTTTAATGATTTTTCACTTGTTAATGACCTATTTTCATATAGGATGGTAGACGACCCTATAGCCTTCATGATTGTTGTTTTCTTATCTTCCCAATTAGGACACTTTAGATTGCTTGTACGTTTTGATACCATAGGACAGTATTGATCTAGAATGACTAGTGCACCTAGATGAGACCACAGACTGTTCCATTTAACCTGTTCCCCTGGTACTACTATTGCATCACAACTTCTGGTTTAAATTTAGGCCATTGACCATTCCCACTCTAATTATGATCATCGTAGGCACATTACCATGACTTTTAAATTTGGAGCACAAGATTAGTTGTTTTCTCAAAACTGACTTCACATACGTAACCAAGACATGACATACTACACCCATGACCTTAGTATCCCATTCAGGCATACCATTGTGTGCTTCATTGCTTAGTACAATTTTCCTGACCCAAGGCTCCATCCTGATTTACCCCATGGAGTTACTTGATTTCGATTTGAATTGAGGACACCTTATGACCTAAAACTGCCAGCCAATTTTTGGACATGACCCAGTATAGGTCTACTACCCATATTTGCTTGTTGACCTTGTATGTTGCCTAGGTAGTGGCTTCGTCCTTGATTATTGGAGGTTTGACCTAGAAGGAGTACGACCATCTAAATTTCGAGGACGAAATTATTTTAAGGTGGGTAGACTTGTAACACCCTGTTTTCTGAAATTGGAGATTTTTGAAAATTTATTATTTTTATTATTTATTAGTGGTATTTTAGTCATGGTGTGATTTTCTGGTGAATTTAGTTAAGTTAAACCATCTTCTAAGTCATGCCAAGTCATGACTTATGACTTCGTGATTTTGGTTAGTATAACTTAGTGCAAACCCTAGTTTTCTCTAACCTAGAAGTTGCCATGACCATAAGAACTTGACCATAGGCTTAGAATGTCATTTTAGTGATTTTAGCCTGAGGGATATTTTGGTAATTTTCTAGGAATTAAGTAGGATTAGTGAGATTTTACTATTCATGGACTTTTGATTAGTGACTTGATAATCCCTAACCTAGTTACCCTAATCTAGAGGTTAGTCCCTAACCTAGGATGACTAGGGATTGGATATTATCATTGGGTCAAAGCTATACAAATATCTAGATATTTACTTATTGATATTTTGCTTGATTTATGCAAAATATCTTAAACCTTTACAAAAGTCTTTGCCTTAACCTAGAAGCAAGCTTTGAAACCCCCCCCCCCCATGCTTGTGGCCGGCCAAGACATCCCATGACAGCCCCCTTGCCCCCCTCTCTCCTATATAGTTAGCACTTAGAATCATTCCCATGGTTTCATGAAAAACCAATTCACAAGAAAAACCTAGAAACCCTTCCACTCATTTAGCCATAACTTCCTCATTTCTCAAGCTTTGAACCTCTAGTTTTCTCCATTAGGTCACCTACAATCTAAGGGAGCCTAGGGAAGTGAGCTACTCAAGTTTCACCAAGGAAGGACAAGTTGGGCTTTGAGGTTAATCACCCTCATTTAGTGAAAATTCAAGATCTTGCACACATAGAGGTAAATATATCTAAACCTAGTTATTTTACTGGTTTTTCTTCATTATTGCATGCATATAGTCATAATATAGTTGTGGGTAGGGTTTGGTGAAATTTAGGAATTGTTTGGTGTCGTATCGGACACGTATCCTACATATAAACCCTAATTATGTTCACTGATTTTGCACACTGTCACATTAATATTTACTCACTGTTTTCTAAATCTTTTTAACCAAAAACCTAGCCTAGACCTTGCTAACCCTAACCCTAATTCACTGACCTCATTTTAGGGTTGTGTCCGTGTCCAAATTGGACACGAACCCACGGTTTTCACAGTGCACAGACACACTGTGCACACACTGTGCACTGTCCCTGAAACCTCACTGTTCGACACTTCGTGTCGTGTCTAGACACGACGTGGACACAAAGTGTCATGCTTAATCCCTAGTCCTAGACCTAGGCTACCCCCTGACACGAGCACGACACGTATTGATGCGTGTGTCGTGTCCACGAGGCCCTGTCCTCGCTGCACGACGCTGTGCACGCTCCCCTGCTACCCGACACCTAGCACGGACACTGTGGGACACGTGGACACGTGAAAATTGACACAGAGGAGGGGGCAACCTCTGTCATGCCCTCCCTCGAGTTTGAGACACGTTGGTGTCGTGTCGAGAGAGCACGGACACGTGTACTGGTCGTGCACTGACAGTGCACGCACACACAGACACTTGACTTTGAGCGTGTCGTGTCCACTCTACACGACACGAGGACACTTCGTACTGACACGAGCACGAAGCCTATCCATAGGCGAACACATTGGACACAACCACGTGGTGTCACGTGTCCCGTGTCGCGAATACGAGACACGCGAAATCACTGACACGCGGTCTAAAACACGTATTTTAGGGCTCCTGATACGCGTGTCGTGTCCACTCTACACGACACGTGGACGCGTATCAGGGCCATGGACACGAAGCCCAACCCTAGGCGCACCTTGGGGCACGAGCACGAGGCCTGTGTCGCGTCGTGTCGTGTCCTAGATCGACTTAGGTTTTTCACTGATACACAGTGTATCAGTGTATTCTCGTTTACCCGAGCGACTTTGAAACGTCGTAGACACGCCGTGTCGTGTCGTGACAGAGTGTCAGGCCACTAGGATCCTAGACTAACCTAGGGGCTTTAATTACCAACCAAGATTAGGTTGTCTTAGCTCGGTTTAGTTGGTGTTTGGGTTAACCTAAGATCTAGGTTTGCTGTCCTATTTCCAGTTCCTGTAATTTTCCCAGATTTTGCAAAAATGAATTTTGATTGTATTTTTATGATGATTTTTGCATATAATGCTATGTTATTATTAGGTTAACATGTTGTATATGTATTTGTGTGTGTGTGGGTAGATTTTGAGGATTTTAGGGTATGTGTACATGTGTATATACACATGTGTATATATAGGTGTAGTGTGTGTGTGTTATGTTGTGTGTGTGTGTGGTTTCCAGTTTCCTGAAACTGGAAACACACCCCCCTGTGTCAGCCTCTAACCCTAACCCTGTTTCTTTCTCTCTCTCTTACCTTCTCTCTCTCTCTACCTATATATGTATATATATATATGTTATATATATTTACTAGATCACATATAGAGTGTATATAGGTTATTTTACATATTGGTTATATATGGTATAGATAGTAGGTATATATAAATATGTATTATGGCCTATGAATATGTATAGGCTTTAGATAGATGGGTATATCTATATATATAGGTATATATATATATATATATATATATATATATATATATATATATATATATATATATATATATATATATATGTGTGTGTGTGTATAACTTGTTAAGGTATAGGTATAGAGGAAACCTATAAGATGGCCTATGGCCAAGAGTATCTAGCCTATGGCCTAGGCTACTAGCCTATGGCATAAGGGCTAACCCTAAATTGACCTAATTGGCCTTAAAAATGACTAGTTCAACTAGTCTGACCATGTTTGACCTAATCACCTTGTTGACTAGTCTTGTTTGACTTAATTACCTGACTGACTAGTCTTTGTTTGACCAATACCTTAGTTGGTCTAAGTTTGACTTAGACTTGACCCAGATTGATCATGTTGACTAGTAATTGACTAGTTTGATTAGAGTGTTGACCAGGAGTTGACTTTAACCTAGATTTGACTAACCTTGACTTGTTTGACCTTGTTTGACTCTATTTGACTTAGTTTGATTTCCTGTGACCTAATATGACTTGATTTGACTTAGTTTGACTGTAGAGTTGACCAAGTTTGACTTTGACCTAGATTGGCTTAGAATTCATATAGATTGCATTGAAGATTTCATTTACCTTCATTTTGGACATGTCATAACTGTATTACTCTATTTTAGGACATTGTGACCCTGATACAGACATCTGATATTACACTACTCTTCCAGAGTGTCAGGCGAGTACATTCTCTGATAGTTCTTTCATTACTTGTCATTTACTGTATTTCAGTTCTAGATAGCTATATATGATTCTCTGTACAAACACGATTAGTATTGCTGGATCCATTTCATGCGACACTCATTTATTCATGTCTGGCCTCTATTTCTGGAACCACTACTGGAACTACCTACTGGAATCACTACTGGCATCACCCTACTGGAATCATTTCTGGAATCATTGGCTGGACTCATACTGGTCGTAGTGTTGGATTATGGATTCACTTGTGGGCGGGAAAATACTTGAGTAGACATGTGAACATACCTAAAATCTGGAACCACCTCCCTTGGAACTATTCTGGAATGCTAGCCATCCCACACTTGGCCGAGTGTGCGATGTGCCTGATTACCCCTAGCCGTTTATATGTCGATCTCAGTATTTTAAAACACACTGTTAGAGTATAGTCTGGACTTACCCTGGAATCATGGATCACTACTGGACTCATTTTTACTGGACTCACACTGGGATTATATTTTTTACTGTCTGGACTTACACCATGTTATTCTAGTTCAGCTAGTTTACTATAGTCTTCTTTGCCATGATTTCTTCTCTTGTTAGTTACTTACTTTCCTTGTACCCTCACTGTTTCTCTACATCATTACCTGTATAAAACTGCCATGCTCATCTATATAACTGTCTAAAAACTGCTTTATAGTCTTTGTCATTTACTTGGGATTTCTAGATGAGATGTGCTCGTTCCTGTCCTGATTGGACATGTTGAAAATATTACAGATGATACTCCTGACGACACATGCCCTACTTACCATGGACCTGGCGAGGGATTAGCTACCCTTGGTTCCGACTCTCAGGAGTGATTCAGGAGTTTAGCTAGTAGACTTACTTAGCTTTCATGTTTTGAGCTTGTTTGTATTAAACTTGAGATATCGAGTTGTATTAGAGTTTGTTTGAGACATTGTTGTTATTATTTTAGTAGTTTAATTTCTGTTGTTGTTAGTTGGTATCTAGATTTCTGTGTTATCTTATCGTGCTTAGACTGTGATTGAGTATATCATATCTTTTACTTGTCCTCCCTTCGGAGTTGAGATCTTGGCAAGTACATTATATACACTGCATGAGATTAGTTAGCAACCTAGGACAGCGTTCTACCGCCGACACTGCGGCGTAGGCTGGACGTACCCACTTCTCGTGCCCCTACACAGGGTGCGGGTCGTGACAATCACGTACGCTACTAACAGTTTTCCCATAACCCATATTCTAATCATGTGAGAGATACATAAAGACTGTTCTAAGCATGGTAGTAATGGAAAGTACAACATGTGATATTTTAACTTGCTATCCCAAGGATCAGCATTTAACATGGTTGGATTAGCAGTTCATTTATGTAACAGTATGTAAAGTTCGTAGAAAGTACTTGCCTCTAGCAAAGCAAAGCAAAGCAAGCTGCGATAAAAGTGCTATAGATGTCCGGTAACTCGTCACTGTAGAAATAAATACATAAACTTAGTTTTTACACTAAGCTAAAATACTAGGACACTAATTGGTGCAACACGACTTGTGACTGGGCACCTAGCCAAAATGATGACTTTAGCATAGAAGACCAATGTGGGGTGACACACTACTTTAACTAACTTTCTAGGGTCTTTACACTAGTGAGGGGTGAGGTTCAACACGGCTAAAACTCAAAGTAACACAAAAAGTTACAAGTCGTAATTAATCAATAAATAAATCAAATGAACATTATGTTCCAACAATTTTTGAGATAGACAAAAAGCTTAATTTTACATAAAATAAAGTACCAAAAAGATCCTTGTTAATTATATAAATTTATTATAATTTTTCTGGAATTTATTAACTAGTACAAGTATTTTATAAAAATCAGTTTTCCTAAGTATACAGAAAATGAGTTTTGGTTTCATATGCCAAATTAGTGGCAAAACAGTAAATTAAATACTATAAAAATTATACTAACTTAGCTAAATTAACATAATATCTAAATACTATTTTTCTAGAATTTTAACAGTACTTTAAGTATTTTTAGAAAATCATAAACAACATTGCACACAATTAAAATTAAAATAATTAATTATCTGCGTATTTTGTCCATGTATATAATTTGAACCAAAGTTCAAATACAGGACCCAAGGCCATGAATCAAGTCCAATATGACTTGTATAGGTCTTGAATGTGTGAAAACACATTTGGGCCCAAAAATCCATACTAGGCTTGGACACCAAATGGTTGCAGTAATTTAAATATACTAAAATACAAATTGGTAAAAAGTGCAAAATAAGTATTAATATTTTGATAAGGTAAAATTATACATAGTGAATATATACATACATATGTTAAAAGTACATATATATATATATATATATATATATACATAAGAAAAATACTTAATTATAGAGTATATATATATATACAAATATTGTATACATATATATAATAGTATATATATAATATATATATATATATATATATATATATATATATATATATATATATATATATATATATATATATATATATATATATATATATATAATATATATACATATGAAAATATATACATATATACACATATGTATATAAATACTAATAATATATATATAAAAATTTACTAACTATAAAAATACATATACATATATAAAATACTGCCAATATATAGTATATACATATATATATACAAATATATGTATATACATATATATATATATATATATATATATATATATATATATATATATATATATATATATATATATATATATATATATATATAAAATAACAAAAACAGAAAAAGAAAAAGGAAAAGAAAAAGAAATAAGCGCAGCAGCAAGGGCTCGAGCTCGGCCCACTGCGCGCGGGGAGGGGGGGTTAGGCTAGGTCGGGCTGGCCAGAGGGTCAGCCCGAGGGTTGTGTTAGGATTAGGGTTTTAGTTAGATTTATTTAGGTTTGAATTAATTATTACATATAAAAATAATAATAATAATAATCCTGTGTCCTGACAGTTAGGGACACAGGAGTCCATGTGTCGGATTTATTTATGACACGCACGACACGTGTTTGCCGTGTCCGCACTTACCCTTAGAGTTGTCGTGTGTAGGCAAGTCCTGTGCGTGAGAACGAGACACTACAAGACACGGGGGGGGCGGGGGTAGATGACACGTACGTGTCCAAGTCGAGCGGTTTTCGAGGCGGCGACTGGGCGGAGGAGGCGTCGGGACGGTGGCGCTCCGGTGGCGCTGGGGTCGTCTCGTCGAGGCGAAGCGAATGGCGGTAGTTGGGGGCGGTGAATGTCGACGGCGGGGCTGGGCGAGGCTCGCCGAAGTTAGGTTTAGGGTTTGGAGTTTGGGGCTGTCGGCGAGGCGGTCGGGGGTGGCTGGGTGATGATTTAGGGTTAGGGTTTGGTCTGGGGAAGGAGGGGGGTTTAAATAGAGGGTCGAGTCGGTCGGGGGCAGCCAGAAATGGCGGGGAAAAGGTGGGCGGTGGCCGTCGGGCAGTCGGTCGTCGGGCAGGGAGTGGGTAGGGAATTTAGCACTAGGGTCCCTAGGTTTTAGGAAATTACACAAAAGCCCTAACAGTTAAACAATGCAAATAAAATTTGCAAATCCCCTCCCGCGGGTATTATACGCAAATAAAATTTGCATGAACAAATAGGAAATTGCAAACTGATATCTAAACAATTTAATAAATTATAAAATGCATTAAAAACATTTTAGAAAATTACAAAATGACATTTTAGCATTTAAAACTCATTTAAAAATTCTAGAAAAATTCCTAAAAATCATAGTAAATATTTTAAGGCTAAAAATGACATAAAAAGCTAACTAAAACTAATCAAATAATTTTTGAAAAACAGGGGCTTACAAAACCCATCGAAAACATTCACGAAAAATGCATTCACGAAAATCAAAGCCAAAGCCAAATCAAAGTGCGACATGAAAACCAGAGCAACGGGAGGTCTCTCCCGACTTAGCCGCAGAGCCAATCCTCGAGGCGCAACCCGCTGAATATAGGACTTGGTTCCGAAGAAGCCATTCCATAACGTGGAATGGATCTTAACTCAACCGTTCTGTTTCGATCGACTCAGCCGATTTTGACCTATCGGTCCCGACCGAATCGATTGCGACAGTGTTCCTTTCTCGCGCACCCCGTGGACGAAAACGGAGCACGATGTAGGGACGGGGCACTACACCATAACCAACTAATAAAAAGTTTTGTCCTCGAAACTTAAAGATAGAACCTACCTCTACGAGAATAACGAAGGAAATTTCTCCTTCATTTCCGATTCAAGCTCCCACGTCGACTCTTCGACCGAATGGTTCCTCCAGAGGACGCAGACGAGAGGGATCACTCGATTGCACAGCAGCTTATTTTTGCGTTCTAAGATTTGAACTGGCTCTTCGACGTAGGATAAGTCGGACTTTAGCTCCAGCTGGCCAAAATCTACCACGTGGCTCGGGTCGTGCACATACTTCCGCAGTTGAGAGACATGGAAGACATTGTGTACACCTTCAAGCGCCGGCGGTAAGGCAATTTTATAGGCCACTGGGGTGACCCGTTCAAGTATTTCGAACGGCCCAACGAATCTCGGACTCAACTTCCCCATTGCGCCGAACCGAGTAACTCCCCGCATGGACGACACTTTGAGAAATACGTGATCGCCAACTTGAAACTCGAGGGGGCGACGATGAACGTCCGCATAGCTTTTCTGGCGACTCTGCACGGTCTTTAATCCTTTCCGAATGAGCCGAATTTTCTGCACGGTCTGTTCTACCAGTTCCGGACCGAGAATCTGCCGTTCTTCGACTTCGTCCCAGCAAATGGGTGATCGGCACTTGCGCCCGTACAAGGCTTCATACGGCGCCATTTGAACGCTGGATTGATAGCTATTATTGTATGCAAATTCGGCCAGAGGTAGATGATTGTCCCAGCTTGATTTGAAGTTAATTGTACAGAGTCGTAGCATGTCTTCGAGAATCTGATTGACGCGCTCCGTTTGGCCGTCGGTCTGAGGATGGTAAGCTGAGCTGAACTGCAACTTGGTATCCAGTGCCGACTGAAGGCTACTCCAGAATCGCGACATAAACCGTGAATCCCGATCAGAGACGATGGATACTGGAACTCCGTACAGCCGTACTATCTCATCAAGATATATCTGCGCAAGGCGATCAACGCTCCAAGTAACTTTGATGGCAATAAAATACGCTGACTTGGTTAATCGATCGACGATGACCCAGATGGCATCATTTTCCCGCGGCGTCTTCGGCAGACCAATAATAAAATCCATGCACACGTGCTGCCACTTCCATTCTGGAATTGCCAGATTCTGCATCTCCCCGCCCGGTCTCTGGTGCTCAGCTTTCACCTGCTGACAGGCCATGCATTGCGACACGAAGAGTGCCACATCTCTTTTCATCCCGTGCCACCAGAAGTTTGTGCGGAGGTCCTTGTACATCTTCGTGCTACCAGGATGCAAGGTATATTTCGCATAGTGTGCCTCCGACAGTATCTCCTTTCTGAGTTCTGAATCGTCCGGAATGCATAGCCTACCCTTCAATCGAAGCACGCTGGTCTCGTCTTCCGCAAAGTCGGTCGTCCTGCCCGTCGAGATTAGATCTCGCATTTTTTTCAGGTACGGATCGTCCTTCTGAGCGGTCTTGATCTTATCAAGCAAGCTCGGCTCTAACTGTAACTTTGCCATCTGCACATTCCGGAATCTGACTCGGAGCTCGATGCCCATCTCTTCTAGGTCACGTAGCAGTCTGGGGTCGATAGATAGCGAGGCTATTTACTTCCGACTCAGAGCGTCCGCCACAACATTTTCCTTTTTCGGCGTATAGTCGATAGTCAAGTCGTAATCTTTGATTAGTTCCAGCCAACGCCTTTGCCGCAAGTTTAGCTCCTTCTGCGTGAATAGATACTTGAGGCTCTTGTGATCGGTATAGATCGTGCACGCCACGCCATAGAGATAGTGGCGCCACAATTTCAACGCGAACACAATCGCCGCTAACTCCAGGTCATGCGTGGGATAGTTCTTCTCGTGCGACTTTAGCTGTCGGGAAGCAAAAGATATCACCTTGTTCCGCTGCATCAGCATACACCCCAAGCCCTGACCGGACGTGTCGCTGAATATCTGGAAACCCTCAGTCCCTTTAGGAAGTGCGAGTATCGGGGCCGAGACGAGCCTTTGCATCAACTCTTGGAATGCAGCTTCGCAGTCGTCTGACCATTCGAATGCAACTCCTTTCTGGGTAAGGCGAGTCAGAGGCGATGCGATCTTCGCGAAGTCTTTTACGAAGCGTCGGTAGAATCCTGTGTAATGCCCCGCTCCGTACGGCGCATTACGCTGAAGCGTTGACTCAACGAGTCGCGCTGACGCAAAGGAAATGTATCGATGCAAATCGATAAGCGAGTTACGTTGTCCCGAGCAACGCATCAACTTTGTCGATGCGAAGAGTTGCCTTGTCCCGAAAGAATGCATCGAGTTGAATCGACGCGAAGCGCCGCGTTGCCCCGAAGGATGAGTGCGTTGAATCGGCTCGAAGATTCTAAGAAATCGAATCGACCAAGGCGCAAGTCCGAATCGTTGAAGTATTGATTTTAGTTGGTTTCGTGTGCAGGTTATACTTTGACGGGAAAATATTAGAGGTCGATCTTTTGCAATATTTAGTAAGGGGTCCGCGAAATCAAATCGTCGCCTTGCGACGGGCCGAGACTTGGGCACGCTAAGGCAAATCGGACGTATAACTCAATGAAGCACGAAGTGCTCGAATGGCTAAGTCAGGAGAGTGGCCGTGCAACAAAGTTAGGGAATCGAGCCGCATCGGCTCGGCAAAACGACAGGACGTATCGACTCAAGGTGGGAGGATTGACTTCTTTTTACTCCTTCATTCGATAAGTCAAATATATCATTGTATGCTAAGTTAACCTATCGACGCCACGGGCGTGGCCGATCGGAGATAAAATTATAGTGTGAGTCGAACACTAAGTTAGAACAATTGAAATGAAACGTGCATCAATATGCACGAGTCGCTATGGGACATTGGATATCGCTAAGGCGAGCGCCTCGGTGCGCAAGCCGCAAGAACATGGGATAACTGTAATCGGCGAGTGCCTTAGTGCATGAACCATACCGTGCCTTTGCTGCACGAGTTAGACGGCTAGAACATTGAAAGACAATAGGCGAGCGCACAAGCCCCGAATATTGAATGCTAAGTTATAGAACATGGAAATACGGTCGAAACGTGCCTACGCGCACGGGATAATAAAAGATGGCTTCGTTGCGAGAGAATACAGTTGTGGCATGAATGTGGCAGAACTGTCGGATATGACATGGTGCCTCGAAAGGTGTTCGAGACCTTCGGGTCGTTCGGTTGACGAGCATTGAGTTGAGGCACGATGCCATTGAATCATTGAAACGAAGTATGAAATGTAAGAACACAGAAAGCTAATGAAAGAGATACGAGATGATAAGTCTGAGTCTCGGACTCAAGACTATGTTTGGTTGTTTGAATTTGATTACTTGAATGATAGGGCATTGCATGGTCGATTGGAATAGGCTTGAGATTAAATCGTGATAATAGCTCGTGCACGAGTATCCCCCCAAACGGTAAAATGTCGGAGGTCCCCGGAACCGATTTGGTCGCGGAGGGATGGATAATCTTTGTAGGCGCACATCCTTAAACAAGATGGGAGAAGCCGCAAATGATGGCATGTAGCAGGAACGTTTCGGTTGTTTGGGATGTGACCCAACCCGTGAAACGCCCGGCAGCCCAACCAAATAGTGAGAAAAGAAGGAGAGAAAAGAAAGGAACTCCTTTAGTCCATTCCGACGCGGATACGCCAATGGCCCTCATATAGTTAAGGAACGATGGATTGAAAGTGTAGGCGCATATGCGTCCCGCATAGAGATCCTGCTTAGAGATGCACAATAACATGACAAGGAAGGATTACGGCGTATTCACCTTGCGTCGGTGCAAGGGCGAGTGCGTCGACTTGGTAAGTCGCGCCACGAATCAAACACGAGATTGCCTGTTTGTTTGCCTATTCAATTCGATAACATGCTGCTATGATAACCTGCTTTACGCTTTCGAAGATGCCATGAAATTGACCCTAAGGAGAACATAGCAAGATCATAAGCTAAGTTGCATGATTCAACATAAAGATTAAAATGTCGGTTTGGAAAGATGATCTTTGCTTCAGTACATGCGAGGACGAACGTACTGATCCCCCACCAGCTTCATGCAGGGTGCAAGGAATGGATTGCTCGCGGCGAAGCGTTGCTTGAACGTGTTAAGGCTTGGAATGCCGAAGCGCATTGAAGCGTGCTATCGCATGGACGCTCGGACTATGCAGCTGGATTGATGCGGCCGAGATATAGAAGGCATGATGTATGGAACGGTGAAATCCTTTATGGGCAAGAGAGAACCTGAGTGTTGTAGCCAATCTGGCATATATTGTAAGACTATCGGAAGCCATTGTAATCTCAGTTTCTGATATCAATAAAGAGAATTGTTTCGTATACTCGGTTTTCTTTCGTTGTTAATATCGAATCAAAAGATAACCATTTGAGAACTTGTCATCTTGCCTTGCACGAGCGCAACTCCAGGCTCGTGCGGCATCACGTCCCCTGCGAGGACGATGATTCAGGTGATTCCGGGTCGGGGCGTGACAAATTGGTATCAGAGCTCTAGGCTCAATTTCCTCTGGACGCTCGCTTTATTTCAATTCGAAAAGTTGCCCACCACCACTTGATATCACTCTTGACTCTACTCGATGCCGCACTGGATGTTCCATACAATAAGTCTAATACAAATCGTGTAATTTTGCCGCATGTGTTTTGGAAATTACACGATGTTTGCTAAGAAAGTCGCGAGGGGTATATTCCATTGAATGCAAACGAGCCGTAAAAATGTTAGTTGCTGCAAGCGCAACAAATTGTGAAATACGATTCGAGATGTTGTCGCAATGTAACATGTTGAATGAGAAATAAAATGATGCACAAAGTGCAACGAGTAATGGTGAATATGCATTAAAATGAAAGTGAGAAGTGATAAGCCAATACCGAATGTGTTAAACGGATTGTGCATTGACTTGGAAAGTCGAGAGTAATTCGTTGCACGAGGTGCGGTAAATATTGGAAATGATCATTGCACGATGTGTAACGCGTATTGGAAAGTAAAATCATTGCACGTGGTGCAACGCATATCAAATTAATCGTTGCACGAAGTGCAAAGGAAATTGGAAATAAATCGTTGTACAAAGTGAAATGAAAGTGTCGGAATTAAATCGTAGCACGATGTGCAACGCGTATCGGAAGTGAAATTTGTTGCACGGGGTGCAACGCGTGTCTAAATAAATTGTTGCACGAGATGCAACATAAGGAAAGAATTGAAATCGTAAATCGATAGAACGAATCGTTCGGTTGCACACCAAACTTATGTTGGCAAACGAGAACATTGACCGAGTTGCGTCGGATTTGATAGAATCAAAGTTACGGTTGTGATCAAGCACGATCACTGCGGAAATCGTGAGTCGGAAGAGATCGTTGGTTTGCACTAAGTATAGCGCGAGGGAAATGGCTTGAATTCTAAGTGGTATATGCCATACCACGTAGGCGATGAATGACTCGATTCCGAGTGGTATATGGTATAGCACTTGTGCGATAAATTTCATCGACACGTTGTGAGAATTGCGGAAGGTTTGTCCGCAACGGACGGGAGAGTACCGAGACTCATTAAAAATTTGTATGGCGATATGTTGATGCAAGTGTTCTTCGAAAATTGGTTGGGACGATAAGGTGAGACTTGTATCGATGAACGATACGTCGGACGAAAGTTATAAGTTGGTCGGACGACCGAGACTAGCGAAACGATTATGCCTTGACGCAATAATCGGATCGACGGGAAAGGAATACTCGAGCTTACAAATGAGTCGCACGACTTGCGATCTCGATAGAAATGTTGAGCGAGGCGAATCGAATCGCACGACTTGCAATTTTGATAGAAATGTTAGGCGATGCAAATTGTAATCGAATCGCACGATGTGCGACTTCGGTGAAGAGTTGGTTGATGTAAGTAATCGTGCCTAAGAAATAGTTGGTTACGTTACGGCGACACTCATTTGAGTACGACTGAAAACACACAAAACTTAGAGGGCGAGATCGTATAACTCGAGGGCACGATGTTGGATAATCGGTAACTCGGTTACGCGATCAAAGTATAGCGGGATGCGGCGAATCGGAGAACGAGTAGATGCGTATGGAAAAGTTTGTTGCGAACTTGGATGTATGCGATGCGAGTTAAGTTGATGTCAAAACGGATTCAAAGTCGACCCTCTTGCTATCGAAATTGATATGAACTATCAAGATCGATACGCAAGGAACGTAAGCACGATGTGAGAATGCAAAATGGAGTGCGCCTTGCGCTATCAAAATTTTTGTAAGTAAGGATACGAGAATGAACGAACTTGGTTGATCGTAAATTTTGTGATTGATCAAAGACGAGACTATAAGTCATCGACGATTACTCGATGCGTATAGCATCTCGTGTGTCGACCCGCAAATAAGATAGACTCGAACTCGATACGAGTAGATATTTCGTAAATTGCGGAATCATCGACGGTAGTGCATGACTTGACTGGGAGGATAGTTGCGCATCAGTTGCGCCGATAGAAATGGTTTTGTCCGAAATTGGGTAGTCGCATAGAATCGTCGGAACGTGATTTGGCTCCGAAATAAGATATAGCATGGTTCGTAGTAAACTGTCCTTCGTTAATGATCCACAATTATCGAGCGTAGCTTCGGGACAGCTGACCCTAGAAGACTTGACCGCCAAATCAAATTGAATGCTGCAAACCGTAAGATGACCCATGCGATATCGCATATGAGATTGCACCGATAACAAATATAACACGGTGCATGTTGACGATAAGAATAGGCGATTGCGAGAAACGTGCTATGCACGAGAGGGAACGATAAGGGAATGACTTACGAGTCATGTCGTTAGATTCGGATTCACCTTGCAATTGAGCTTGCGTGAATCGAAATTTACATTCGATGTTGCGAGATAGATAAGTTGGGAATTTGGCTTTCGAATTCCTACTCGTTAGGAAATTGAATGTAAGACGCGTCGTAAAGACCTTCATGCTAAGGCGATCGTTGCCTTGAGCACTGTCGCCTTGCTGTAAACTTTCATGTCGGATAGATTATGGCCTTTGTACAATGTCAATTTAAACTTGCGTCGGAAAAATCTAAGCACGGGGACTATGTAAGTAACCTAGCGGGCGTAGCCCTGAATGTTGATGCATTTGCAAGTCAACAAAGAAAAATTGTATCGAGACAAGTTGCATAAGTAAGACTTCGAAAATAGTTGGGTAGCGACTTCGAACGCAAGGCGTTGCGGAGACTCGTTGTGATTGGATGCGCGACGGCTTAACGCAATGCGTAGATTGATAGTTCCGATGAAACATACGAAACGAGAAGGCGATTGTGAATCGTGTCGCGTGCAGTGGCTTTATTGAATGAATCACGTATGTATCGAATATATGTATGCGATAAAATTTCGAGAATGGTTGCTAAGGATAAGTCCGATCGAGAGTACGAGATGGCAAGCATAGGATTGAAATTTACCTGTCAGCTTTGTTCCAATTTGCTACGACTGGACTCGGTCGAAATACATATATCTTCGGGACGCCTTGAATATAGGTATGGATCAAATCGAGTTGTATACAAAATTCAAATCGAGCTGCAGGAATGACTTTGAAATGTTAATGAAAAGCTTGCACGAAGTGTGGAATTGAACAACGTTGGTGGGACGAGATCGTGATACGATCTGTAAAACACTTAGTCGGAGTGTTGGTTTTGGTTCGAGGACGAACCTTGTTTTGAGTGGTATATTCTGTAATGCCCCGCTCCGCACGGCGCATTACGCTAAAGCGTTGACTCAACGAGTCGCGCTGACGCAAAGGAAATGTATCGATGCAAATCGATAAGCGAGTTACGTTGTCCCGAGCAACGCATCAACTTTGTCGATGCGAAGAGTTGCCTTGTCCCGAAAGAATGCATCGAGTTGAATCGATGCGAAGCGCCGCGTTGCCCCGAAGGATGAGTGCGTTGAATCGGGTCGAAGATTCTAAGAAATCGAATCGACCAAGGCGCAAGTCCGAATCGTTGAAGTATTGATTTTAGTTGGTTTCGTGTGCAGGTTATACTTTGACGGGAAAATATTAGAGGTCGATCTTTTGCAATATTTAGTAAGGGGTCCGCGAAATCAAATCGTCGCCTTCCGACGGGCCGAGACTTGGGCACGCTAAGGCAAATCGGACGTATAACTCAATGAAGCATGAAGTGCTCGAATGACTAAGTCAGGAGAGTGGCCGTGCAACAAAGTTAGGGAATCGAGCCGCATCGGCTCGGCGAAACGACAGGACGTATCGACTCAATGTGGGAGGATTGACTTCTTTTTACTCCTTCATTCGATAAGTCAAATATATCATTGTATGCTAAGTTAACCTATCGACGCCACGGGCGTGGCCGATCGGAGATAAAATTATAGTGTGAGTCGAACACTAAGTTAGAACAATTGAAATGAAACGTGCATCAATATGCACGAGTCGCTATGGGACATTAGATATCGCTAAGGCGAGCGCCTCGGTGCGCAAGCCGCAAGAACATGGGATAACTGTAATCGGCGAGTGCCTTAGTGCATGAACCATACCGTGCCTTTGCTGTACGAGTTAGACGGCTAGAACATTGAAAGACAATAGGCGAGCGCCCTAGCGCGCAAGCCCCGAATATTGAATGCTAAGTTATAGAACATGGATATACGGTCGAAACGTGCCTACGCGCACGGGATAATAAAAGATGGCTTCGTTGCGAGAGAATACAGTTGTGGCATGAATGTGGCAGAACTGTCGGATATGACATGGTGCCTCGAAAGGTGTTCGAGACCTTCGGGTCGTTCGGTTGACGAGCATTGAGTTGAGGCACGATGCCATTGAATCATTGAAATGAAGTATGAAATGTAAGAACACAGAAAGCTAATGAAAGAGATACGAGATGATAAGTCTGAGTCTCGGACTCAAGACTATGTTTGGTTGTTTGAATTTGATTACTTGAATGATAGGGCGTTGCATGGTCGATTGGAATAGGCTCGAGATTAAATCGTGATAATAGCTCGTGCACGAGTATCCCCCCAAACGGTTAAATACCGGAGGTCCCCGAAACCGATTTGGCCACGGAGGGATGGATAATCTTTGTAGGTGCACATCCTTAAACAAGATGGGAGAAGCTACAAATGATGGCATGTAGCGGGAACGTTTCGGTTGTTTGGGATGTGACCCAACCCGTGAAACGCCCGGCAGCCCAACCAAATAGTGAGAAAAGAAGGAGAGAAAAGAAAGGAACTCCTTTAGTCCATTTCGGCGCGGATACGCCAACGGCCCTCATATAGTTAAGGAACGATGGATTGAAAGTGTAGGCGCATATGCGTCCCGCATAGAGATCCTGCTTAGAGACGCACAATAACATGACAGGAAAGGATTACGGCGTATTCACCTTGCATCGGTACAAGGGCGAGTGCGTCGACTTGGTAAGTCGCGCCACGAATCAAACACGAGATTGCCTGTTTGTTTGCCTATTCAATTCGATAACATGCTGCTATGATAACCTGCTTTACGCTTTCGAAGATGCCATAAAATTGACCCTAAGGAGAACATAGCAAGATCATAAGCTAAGTTGTATGATTCAACATAAAGATTAAAATGTCGGTTTGGAAAAATGATCTTTGCTTCAGTACATGCGAGGACGAACGTACTGATCCCCCACCAGCTTCATGCAGGGTGCAAGGAATGGATTGCTCGCGGCGAAGCGTTGCTTGAACGTGTTAAGGCTTGGAATGCCGAAGCGCATTGAAGCGTGCTATCGCATGGACGCTCGGACTACGCAGCTGGATTGATGCGGCCGAGATATAGAAGGCATGATGTATGGAACGGTAAAATCCTTTATGGGCAAGAGAGAACCTGAGTGTTGTAGCCAATCTGGCATATATTGTTAGGCTATCGGAAGCCATTGTAATCTCAGTTTCTGATATCAATAAAGAGAATTGTTTCGTATACTCTGTTTCCTTTCGTTGTTAATATCGAATCAAAAGATAACCATTTGAGAACTTGTTATCTTGCCTTGCACGAGCGCAACTCCAGGCTCGTGCGGCATCATGTCCCCTGCGAGGACGATGATTCGGGTGATTCCGGGTCGGGGCGTGACATCCTGCTAAGCCAAGGAAACTTCGAATCTCGCCGACGGACGCTGGCCGTTTCCAATCGACAACGGCTTCAACTTTCTTTGGGTCGACCGTAATGCCTTCAGCAGAAATGATGTGTCCGAGGAATGCGACGCTGCTAAGCCAAAATTCACATTTGCTTTGCTTCGCGTATAGTTTATTTTCTCGAAGGGTCTGAAGCACGGTCCGCAGATGCTCAGTGTGTTGCTGCCTATTCTTCGAGTAGACGAGTATATCGTCGATAAAGACTACAACGAACATGTCGAGGAATGGTCGAAACACCCGATTCATTAAATCCATGAAAGCGGCAGGGGCATTCGTTAGGCCGAACGGCATTACCAGGAACTCATAATGGCCGTATCGAGTGCGAAAGGCAGACTTCGGCACATCGTCTGGCTTGATCTTGAGTTGATGGTAACCCGAACGCAGATCAATTTTAGAGAACACCGTGGCTCCTTGAAGCTGATCAAACAGATCGTCTATGCGGGACAGGGGGTTTTTGTTCCGGACGGTGGCTTTATTCAGCTCGCGATAGTCGATACAAAGACGCATAGAGCCATCCTTCTTCTTGACAAACAGCACGGGCGCTCCCCAGGGCGAGACGCTGGGTCAGATGAATCCCTTGTCGAGCAATTCCTGTAACTGCACCTTGAGTTCTTTAAGCTCTGCAGGGGCCATTCTGTACGGGGCTTTCGAGATCGGTCGAGTCTCGGGAAAGGTATCGATAGTGAACTCAATCTCTCGATCGGGCGGCATGCCGGGCAGCTCGTCCGGGAACACATCGAAGAATTCTGCCACAACGTCTATTTGACCCGCGTTTGTACCATCCTGTCGCATGTCTCGAACGGAAGCTAGATAGCCTTCGCACCCGGAATGCAGCATCCGTCGAGCAGATATTGCGGAGATCGCCATGCAGGTCGACGATGCCTCACCACACGAGTAGCAGAATTTAGGCACTCCAGGTATGCGGAATGTGACCTTCTTTTCAGCGCAGTCTATGGTTGCGTTGCACGGACCGAGCCAATCCATCCCCAGAATGATATCGTAGTCCTTAATGTTAAGAACTATCGCATCGAGACTGACCTTTTGACCACCTATACAGAAGATTCCGTCTTCCCAGACTAAATTTGCAAGTAGTGGCATGCCCGACGGTATGTTAACAGTGAGGTCGATGCCCAGTGGTGTCAAGGTAAATTTGTGCTCGGCGGCAAAGTCCGCCGATATAAAACTATGCGTGGCACCTGAATCAAACAATACACGAGCAAGTTTATTATTGAATTGCAGTATACCTGTCACAACTGTATCAGATGCAAATGCTTCGTCCCGAGTCATGGCGTCGCGGCCCTGAGCATTGGGGCGACGGTCTTGGCCATTCTGTTGTGCGGTCGGTGGAGCCCGAGGTGCTTGGCCTCGGTTTTGTTGATGTTGCGGGGGGGCACTGGTTCGACGTAGCTTCCGGACAGTCCCTTACGAGGTGATCTCTTTTGCCGCACACGAAACATACTCTGTGCTTAAGTCGGCACTCAGTATCCAGGTGCCCGTCCTTGTGGCAGAAATTGCAGACCATTCGTTCCTTCGCCTGGTTGCCGCGATATTGACGCTTATGTGCGTTGTTGCCTCCCGCATTACTATGGCGTTTGTTATTAAGGTGAACAGTGCCGGTAGTAGTAGGAGGATACTCGGACTCCGGGCGGATGGCGTGGTTGAGTGCCTCGCCCACAGTTTTGTATTCAGGCACCGAGACATGAGCACGGATAGTGGAACGCAGGTCCACTACAAATCGTTTTGCTCGACTTGCAGTGGTAGGTAGATAGTCCGCAGCAAACTTGGCCAGTTTGTTGAATTTGGCCGCATATTGTTGTAGCTTCCCTTCCCGGAAAAATTTTCGAAATATTTTATTTATTTATTTATTTGATTTAGAGGGTAATTTTTAGATTTTATAAATAATTATTTAGTGAATTATTACGGTAGAATGACTTAAGTCCTTGTGGAGTTAGGGAACACGCATACGTGAATAGTCACCTGATAAAGACAAAAGGGTCTTTTGGATCTGCTCTGAAGATTGTTTGGTCATCTGATGGTGATATTAATATCTTCTAAACATTTGATTTAATGTTTATTAAGCATTGGTTGATTTGCTAAATATAATGTAAAGACTTGGGTGCATTTCGATTTATAGATAAGACAATATTTTGGGTAATGGTGATTTGTGAGAAAGACATTTCATGATCTTGATTTATGAGAAAGTTATTTCATGGTGTTACCAGTCAGCTAATAGGATGCATATTCGAAATCTTAAAATTCCCTAAAAATGTGGATTTGAAATCCCTATTATGAGTTGACTTTTCAAGTATATAGTGCTAACTTTCGAACTGCAGCTTGTCGAAAGTTCTAAGACGGGTGTATGGTGGTCCTGCTCGGGACTACAGGAAGTATGATATTATATTACTTATTGGGCTTGGAAAAGTAGCCACCACCCAAATCTTACATTTGATAGTTCGATAATTATTTGAAGCTTATCATACTTGTCTTTAAATCTTACATTGATAAGATTTCTCCTAAACTAATCTTTATCTCTAAGTATACTATATATATATGCAGACCTGTCCATCTCTATAATTTTTCTCTACCCAAATCCTCCTCTCCCGATCCTCTCCCGATCGACACACCACTCCCAACCCGCTGGGATCAATCCCCACACCCATGATCGTCCCCGTCATCATCATCAGCATAGTCCAGCCTCCGATATCCATCTTCCGAACCCACCGCCATCAACGTCGGCCTGTCCCAGCAGCCCCGCTCTCCCTTCATCACCACCATAACACAACCATCAGAGCCACACAAATCTCGTATCCAGGTGTCTGTGTCCACCACAGAAATCATCGTATCCGAACCCGTGCGTCCGTGTCATTAATTCCTTTATCCAGTTCGTTACACCGTTCTCGTATCCAACAGTCGGACTCATCGACACCATCCACAAAGAAAACCAAAAGAAGCCCTAGACCTAACCTGCGGCCGGCGCAGACCGTCCAATGTAGACCTGGCCTCCCACCACTGCAGGCATCCCTGGACCGTACCTCCATAGCCGAGCTCGCCCCACCGGCCTGCCATGGATCCGCCACTCCACGGTGCCATCAGCATGGAGCAGCGCTACCAGCCACGCTCTCCTCGACGACCGACCAGCGGTCGGGATCTGACGTTGACCTCGTGTACGGAGGCGTAGCCACCATCGGATCCCCGCCTTGGATCTGGACCACCCACGTCGCGCCGCCAGCAGCCGCGGGAGCACAGCCGGCGCCCGCCTCCAAGCGCGTGCACCCTCCGGCCAGACGCTCGGGGACGCCCTTTCTGCCTCTCTCCTTTTCGACCGCGCCGTTGACGCATCACCCCTTCTCGATGCCGCCTCCACCCGTCGAGCCAGTTAGCACCGTGGTCGCTGTGCCTCGGACCGACCGACGGTGGCGCACGGAGAATGCCGGTGGAAAACCCTTCCGCGGTTGAGTTCCCGGCCTCCTCCGCCATTTGAGACCACTTCCGCGCCTACGCCTCTCGGCCGCGTCGGGCGTCGACAGTCCGCAGCTCCCCACAACCAGACCGCAGGCGCCGCCTCGACCCGTGCCCCGATCGCTTGTTCCCATGGGTGAGCTCCCGACCTCTCACTCCCCTCTCCCTCAAATTTTCTATTTCCTACTCCCAATTTTCTCTCTCTTCCTTGATTGGTAAAGGTGGAGTGATTGCCATTAGTTAATAATATATGATGATGCAGTATAAGCACACCTGGATGAACCAATTAATGTAAGTATTATTATTTTTATTATAATTGATATTATTATATAATTATCAGTATGGGCATTAGTTTTATTATATATGTTAATATAGTATGTAGTATAATGTGGTTATTATTATTATTTTTTATGTTTGGGAGAACAGTAAACTTATATATTATAATTATGTATAGTTTTGGACTTGGGGTTATTAAATCAAAAAATATTTGGGCCTCTATATGATTTGGGTTTTATGCATAAAAATATACATGGGCCTTTTCATAGTTTAGATTTTCAAATAAGTTTTTTTTTTTAAGCAGACTTTATACACAAGTCTTATCGAACTACCTTATTATTATTTTGGCTTTCATTGAATAATATTTTCTAAAAAGGTTATGTATATATTAATAATTGACCTTATATTTTCTAGAAATAATTTCTTTAAAAGATAGATACTCTCCAAATAAAAATACGTGTATATTTACGAGAATAATCTTTGGTCATTTTTTTATTGTAATAGTCAACTCTAAACCATGACTAATCACACTCCTTATACTCTTGTGAATTCAGACTCCTATTTTTCAGCCCTAGCACGGTCCGCCGGAATCCAACTCTGGACATACGGTTGGGTTCGTATCGGAAAATCGGACCTATTGACATGTAGTTTGACGACTTTAGAGACCATTGACTCTGGCACGCTTTTCGGTGCAAAGCGGGTCCAACGGCGGACACCGTTTTTGCCCAAAATTACCGTTTTACCCCTGTATCCAGAATTGGACTTAAGGACAGGCAATCCTAGCTAATTTGACTATTCTGAGACTGTTGGCGGTGTTTATTTCAGCTTTCAGAGAGAGTTGTGAGGACTTGGACTTCATGGCTTGGTAGTTGACTGTATTTTGTTGGATCTGTGTGCAAACTCCAGGCAAGTATACCTTGCCCACTATACAGTATTTTATGCATTTTCTATTTCTTTTCTATCATATTTGGTTCTTGCTTCTCTTGTTCGTGCCATTACTATTTTTCTCACTTTATGTGCTCATACGTTATTTCTTTCCTTCTGTATATCACTCTAATTTATGTATAGGTCCTAATAGTGTTGCCTTGTCGCGAGTCACATTCACTTGATATGTCTTGACCTGTTAGTTGCACTTGACTTGATTCGACTTGACTAGACACCTGTATAGTTCCTTGTGACATAGAGGACAGTTACTAGGCATGCGGGCTATATGATAGTTTCTGTTGGCCGGTAGTTCAGATGAGCTTCGGTTGTATTGATTATTCTGTTGGCCGTTAGTTTCGTGCTATGGTTGTGATATTCTGTTGGTCGTTATTCTCGGAGGAGATGCAATTGTGATTATTCTGTTGGTCGTTAGTTTCGGATGAGCTACGATTGTCATGGTACTCTGTCTATTAGCCCAAGTGTTGAACATTGTCCTTGATGTTGCGTCATCATGTATTTGTTTAGAAGTAGAGTGTCATATTTCTGTCATTCCCTTTATGCATATTATTTACTGTCATAGTGGCATGTTTTATGTATCTTGCTAGTCCTCTGCGGACCTGATGATCTCTTCAGGTTTAGCGATTGTATCGAGTTAGTTAGCAGAGCGGGATGGTACAGGATTGCGATGCATGATACAGGTATTTGCTTGTGATATTTCTTTATTATCCTTTCGTGCTTTATATTCAGTACCATGATATACTCTGCTTATTTATAGACTCATATCATACTTGGAGTCTAATCGAACAATATGCTAATGGACTGCAGACCATGACCCATACTTGTTCATTCTTGTTTATATGATTCATGTGGATTGAGATACAGTTTAGATTAGACATGATACCCATGACCGTGACAGCTTATACGTACTCGAGTCGGGCTGGAGTTCGTTCGATACGTAGCTGGCTTGCTCACGAGCTCGCGTCCGAAAATCGGGTGCGGGTCGTGACAATTGTCGTACAGGCGTGATGCCGCACGAAAACCCATGACCGTGACAGCTTATACGTACTCGTGTCACGCCCCGCTCCCGTAGGAGCGATCGTCCTCGCTAAGGCGTGATGCCGCACGAGCCTAGATTGCGCTCGTGCAAGGCAATTCCATAACGGCCGATTACATCGGCGACGACGGGGTCGTCGCACAGAAGTCCCAAGCAGAAACATTGAATACATTGCAGCGGAATTTAAAGAAGAACACATGAACACAAGTCATTCAAAAGAAGCTCTTTTATTGATATTGAATACAAGATTACATTTGTGGACGCAAGGCCAAATTACAAGTCTCTCGTGCTCACTTTTCTCAAGTTTACAAAGTCACTCTCTGCTCTCTCTCTCTTGATTACAATGCTTGAGTCAGCGGAAGCTTCGGAAGGCGATGTCCATACATTATGTCCTGTATAAGTCTTCAATCAACACGGCCGCACGCTTCGACTCGCCAAGGAACTCCAAGCCTCGACGCATCCAAGCGAGCTCCGCGTCACGAGCTTCTACATGTGCCTGCACATGAAATACTGTGTGGGTGTCAGTACCACTGTACTGGTGGAGTGAGCTCCTCGCCCACCCATACATAATCGACACGTTTCATTTACTTTGTGCAGTTAAAGTCCCTTTCGATTATCTTTCTAGTCTTGTCTTAGGATGCATTTTAAACAAGACGTCTCGGTCTATACTTAGCGATGCAACGACAAGGTCGTGCTACAGTACCAACGTGTATTTCGATCGAGGCAGTGCCTCATCGCCTAGGTACTTGACCAAACTTCAACTCGGAACGGCGGGGTCGTGCCATTCTCTATTCGTAACTTAACATATTCGGGACAGTGCTTCGCCGAGGAGCAACTTATGCGTACTCGGCCGTGCCAAGACTTTTACTTAGACTTAAGCCTACTAGACCAATTCTCGTGCCAACGATTCAAGTGCCAAGGACGGCAATGGGACGACTCGTGCAGGTCGTGCCTCTAGACCTTGCTTAGACTTGTCCGTGCTTCAAGATGAGGCCGCGCCTCGCAAGTTATCAAGACTTATCGTGCTACCGCCTTGCGGCCTTCCTGTTAGACCCATTTGCTAACTTAGACAAGACTTATGGACCATAGTCTCACTTTCATGAACATTCCGACGCCATCTATCGTGCCAAGCACGGTGCCTATGCTGCAGCCCAGTCTTAGGCCTAGACCTTGTGTTACCGACTAGACCTGCATTCAAGCTCTAGACTCAATCCAAAGGCATACACGCGGTGTGCCGCTATTTGCCGACACATCTACATGAGTGGTCACTAGCAATTCCAAGCTATCTTGACACGGCTCGGCGGGGGTATCGGTCCGCCCTTCTAAGGGTAGCTAGCCCCAGAAGCGCCGATACTCCCATACGGTTATCCTGCATCCAGGTTGAGCCGCACTCGCTTCTCCTGGGCAAATGATCCCGGTGCCCCGGAGGAGATCATCCGAGAAGACTACACCTTGTCGACAAGTTGTCCAATGACCATGCAAGACCCAATTCGATCTATCAAATCCTTCCTTAACATGACCATGCATTCTTTCTTTCTATCAAGACTTAGCGAGACTCCCAAGTACGAGGGACCGATCTCGTGTGCGGGACATTTTAAGACTTAGCGAGACTTCCAAGTACGAGGGACCGATCTCGTGTGCGGGACATTTCAAGACTTAGCGAGACTCCCAAGTATGAGGGATCGATCTCGACGACAACAAGTCGCGTGGACTTTCCTTTGTTCATGGTAAGCTTTTCACTAAACCGACCGTAACTCGTGCCTTAGACAGGCCTGGTTCTATAGGCGACGCTAACGCTTAAGTCATATACTTTACACGATGAGCCTTGTTCTCAAGGGACTACCTGACTTGACAACCGCAGATAAAGCGGGACAGTGCTAGAAATGGCTTCGATAGCCCAACGCAACACTTGTTTACTTATTCGGGCAACGAGTCGACGAGCAAGGCTACGTCGAGCTACGCATCGAGGGAACGTGCTATACACGGGGTCGACTTGAACAACCAAGTTCGTGCCTAGACTTAGCCAACGAGCCGTGCAAGACGACTTAACTTGTGGGACGTGCGAAGGCTATGCCAAGCCTTGCGGGACAGGACCGTGCATGCTTTGTTAAGCATTCATGCGGGCGACGCCTATGACTTAGGCTGGTTTGAGTGTCGGGGCAACATGACGGGACCGTGCATGCTTTAGCAAGCATTCGAGCGGGCAACGCCTATGACTTAGGCCATTTCGAGTGTCGGGGCAACTTAACAACTTGAGCCAACTTCCTTCTCCCAAGCCACGGGAATGAAGGATCGAGTGTCATTTGAAAGCACGCTGAGCCGACTTCTATGCAGACCGTGGGACCATTTTCCATGTTCTAGGACATTCCGACCCGACGGGATTATTCCCTTAGCTATGTGCGTTCGTAGCTTAATTTTAGATTAGCCTACTTGTACAAGTTGAAAACAAGCGAGTTATTAAGTGAAGGCTAAGATGAAGCAAGTTCACCGAAACTCCCCCACCTGTGCGAGGAGTCACCTCGACCGAGCGAGCCTTCGAGCAGCCGTTGCAAGGCTAAGTTCCAACGCCGTCGGCGTTTCGATTCCTCCGATTGACTTTGCGGGACGGGGTACTATAACATACACCACTCAGAACAAGTCTCGTCCTCGAGACTTTCCTGAAGGCAAGCCATCCTACCATTTTTATGGCCGAGACTTAATCGTACGCAGACGCGGGACTATCGCACACACTTCGCCTACGCGTTTCTTCGATTTCGAGCCACGCTCGCACTATTATCAATCTCTCCTTTAACATAATTTCAAGATCTCGACACTCTTCCATTCCCCAAGTCTCATTTCAATTCAACGTATCACTTGGCTGGATCGTACACGCATTCCAAGCGTCCCCAAAATACATGCATTCACCAAGCCGCATGATAGAGAATTTGTCATTCTCACTCGAGTCGCATCGTGCACATCCCCAGGCGTCCCTAAAATATATGCATGTCAGCCGAGTCTCGTGAGCAGGGATTCCTATATTCGTGATTCACGCTATCCATCCATGCCAATCCTCAAGATCAATCCTTTGATTGCTAACACTTGAAACAGGGCGTCTCGCCTAACCGCTAGGCCAATCTTTTCGAGGCTAAGTCAATGTCAGGATTGGAATCATAGTTCCCCAACAATAATGCCAATACTGACCCCAATCCTAGGGTCAAACCAAAGTCAGTAGTACGAGATTTTTTATCCAAGCTCGCGTCACTCAGATTTCTAAACATCGAGCACGATCACCTATTCGCATCAATGCATTCGTTGTGCATATTCGAATCCCTTCAAATCACCCATTCTAACCAATTCATGTATTCGATCACGAGATCGTCTAGCTCGACAATACGTTGCGCCCCAATCTCATGCGAGTCTGATTATCCACAGTGGTTCGTGAATCACCACGCAACGCTCCCACGGACTAATCATTCTCATCGGGGCGTAACTCTTGTTTGAGTTTTAGACTAACTCATTCTCGATACGCGGATTGGACCTACTCAATCCTCAAATTCAACCGTCAAGCATGCTGATTCATTCTCGAGTCTACCTTCGCGTCAAACCACAAGTCGAAGCAATCAGATTGCCACGCCATCCAAGTTCAATCACTCCCGCTGTATGAATCACCATACCAGCGCTCACGCGGAGTGATCACCCTGGTCGGCGCGACGCATGTGCGAGGCTGGAGTTGCGCTCGCATAAGACAAGAATGTCGAAGTCGTGGTTATCGACGAAGCAAATCCAAATATATTATTTTCATCCAATCCAAGTTCGATAGTCCGACCGTCATTCGTTCAACCAGAAAATCTTCGAGCCAAGTTTATCTTTTCTTCGACACGTTTTAATATCCCGAGTATAGCATCCGTTAAAACAATAACATTTGCACGATCGTCATTCGCCGAGTCAGAGTACCCCCGAGTTATCGCATATCGGTCTTTGATACGCCTCAATACCATCGACGATATGTGTAACCTGACGATCTTCCTTTGCAACCAATTTCGAGTCGTACGACTGATGCTATTGTCCGAACAGGATATTCTACCATTCCTCGATATTCAAGATCAAGTTTCGTCGCTCTTCCTCAAGCTCATTTCAAGATCGTTGTTCAAAACTCAAGTCACATTTCATTTGAATCAATCCGAAATCGTACGTGCGATCCTCTAGGTTTCCTCGATCAAGACCATTCATTTTCATTCCATCATTCCGAATCACTTCGATATCGTTTTCTAACTCGCGTTGCCTATTCGCAAGTTGTCCGAACGAGGTGCTCGTTCGGGACACTCGAAGTCGCGATCAACTAAACGCGACGCGTTCTAAGGCTTTGCGCGATCGCATCGCCTCGCCGACATACTCGCCATTACTCATAATCCTCAATCTCGCTCGAATGATTTCCAAAAAAATCTATACACCACTCGGATTCGAGCCATCCGATCTAGTCCTCAATCACGTTCGTGTCATTTGCAAGGACATATTCTTCGGATTCGTTCGACGAATCCCTAGCGTAATCGCTCACGTCGCATCGACGTACTAAGTCGCTCGCACTATTCTCAAAATCCAAGTCAATCTTCCGCGTACGTCTAAGCGTTAACTCGATAGCGTTCCTAGCGATAGGCATCTAAGTACAGCTTTGCTCCCGACCGAGCGGTACTTGGTATCGCTCGCAACTCGTATGCACCAAAAGGTCGAGGTGCGCGATACGCGACGCAACTTAGCCAAAAGGCCGTGCGCATGACTATCCCGTGTGGACTATATTTGAGTTTGTACGCTGAATTGCTAGGGTCAACGCATGACTAGTTAGGCACGCACGCGACATGTTAACTTAGCATGTGTTCTCTATGGAGTCGAGTTTAACATCGTTCGGCACAAAGGCCTACAGATGCATTCGGCGATAGCCTACCGATGCGTTTGGTTGAATGCTTGTACGAGCTTTTGAAACTATTTAGACTTATTGTATGGATATGCCGAGGGACATCCGAGAGAGAGCGCATACTTCTTTTTCCAACGACGAGCTTTCAAAACTGAGAAATTTGACGTGAAGTCCAAGGACGTAAAGCCGTGCTCTGATACCATTATGTCATACCCCGCTCCCGTAGGAGCGATCGTCCTCGCTAAGGCGTGATGCCGCACGAGCCTAGATTGTGCTCGTGCAAGGCAATTCCATAACGGCCGATTACATCGGCGGCGACGGGGTCGTCGCACAGAAGTCCCAAACAGAAACACTGAATACATTGCAGCAGAATTTAAAGAAGAACACATGAGCACAAGTCATTCAAAAGAAGCTCTTTTATTGATATTAAATACAAGATTACATTTGTGGGCGCAAGGCCAAATTACAAGTCTCTCGTGCTCACTTTTCTCTCGTTTACAAAGTCACTCTCTGCTCTCTCTCTTGATTACAATGCTTGAGTCAGCGGAAGCTTCGAAAGGCGATGTCCATACATTATGTCCTGTATAAGTCTTCAATCAACACGGCCGCACGCTTCGACTCGTCAAGGAACTCCGAGCCTCGACGCATCCAAGCGAGCTCCGTGCCACGAGCTTCTACCTGTGCCTGCACATGAAACACTGTGTGGGTGTCAGTACCACTGTACTGGTGTAGTGAGCTCCTCGCCCACCCATATATAACCGACACGTTTCATTTACTTTGTGCAGTTAAAGTCCCTTTCGATTGTCTTTCTAGTCTTGCCTTAGGATGCATTTTAAATAAGACGTCTCGGTCTATACTTAGCGATGCAACGACAAGGTCGTGCTACAGTACCAACGTGTATTTCGATCGAGGCAGTACCTTATCGCCTAGGTACTTGACCAAACTTCAACTCGGGACGGCGGGGTCGTGCCATTCTCTATTCGTAACTTAACATGTTCGGGACAGTGCTTCGTCGAGGAGCAACTTATGCGCACTCGGCTGTGCCAATACTTTTACTTAGACTCAAGCCTACTAGACCAATTCTCGTGCCAACGATTCAAGTGCCAAGGACGGCAATGGGACGACTCGTGTAGGTCGTGCCTCTAGACCTTGCTTAGACTTGTCCGTGCTTCAAGATGAGGCCGCGCCTCACAAGTTATCAAGACTTATCGTGCTACCGTCTTGCGGCCTTCCTGTTAGACCCATTTGCTAACTTAGACAAGACTTGTGGACCATAGTCTCACTTTCATGAACATCCCGACGCCATCTATCGTGCCAAGCACGGTTCCTATGTTGCAGCCCAGTCTTAGGCCCAGACCTTGTGTTACCGACTAGACCTGCATTCAAGCTCTAGACTCAATCTAAAGGCATACACGCGGTGTGCCGCTATTTGTCGACACATCTACATGAGTGGTCACTAGCAATTTCAAGCTATCTTGGACACGGCTCGGCGGGGGTATCGGTCCGCCCTTCTAAGGGTAGCTAGCCCCGGAAGCACCGATACTCCCATACGGTTATCCTGCATCCAGGTTGAGCCGCACTCGCTTCTCCCGGGCGAATGATCCCGGTGCCTCGGAGGAGATCATTCGAGAAGACTATACCTTGTCGACAAGTTGTCCAATGACCATGCAAGATCCAATTCGATCTATCAAATCCTTCCTTAACATGACCATGCATTCTTTCTTTCTATCAAGACTTAGCGAGACTCCCAAGTACGAGGGACCGATCTCGTGTGCGGGACATTTTAAGACTTAGCGAGACTCCCAAGTACGAGGGACCAATCTCGTGTGTGGGACATTTCAAGACTTAGCGAGACTCCCAAGTATGAGGGATCGATCTCGGCGACAACAAGTCGTATGGACTTTCCTTTTTTCGTGGTAAGCTTTTCACTAAACCGACCGTAACTCGTGCCTTAGACAGGCCTGGTTCTATAGGCGACGCTAACGCTTAAGTCATATACTTTACACGATGAGCCTTGTTCTCAAGGGACTACCTGACTTGACAACCGCAGATAGAGCGGGACAGTGCTAGAAATGGCTTCGATAGCCCAACGCAACACTTGTTTACTTATTCGGGCAACGAGTCGACGAGCAAGGCTACGCCGAGCTACGCATCGAGGGAACGTGCTATGCACGGGGTCAACTTGAACAACCAAGTTCGTGCCTAGACTTAGCCAACGAGCCGTGCAAGACGACTTAACTTGCGGGATGTACGAAGGCTATGCCAAGCCTTGCGGGACAGGACCGTGCATGCTTTGTTAAGCATTCATGCGGGCGACGCCTATGACTTAGGCTGGTTTGAGTGTCGGGGCAACATGACGGGACCGTGCATGCTTTAGCAAGCATTCGAGCGGGCAACGCCTATGACTTAGGCCATTTCGAGTGTCGGGGCAACTTAACAACTTGAGCCAACTTCCTTCTCCCAAGCCACGGGAATGAAGGATCGAGTGTCATTTGAAAGCACGCTGAGCCGACTTCTATGCAGACCGTGGGACCATTTTCCATGTTCTAGGACATTCCGACCCGACGGGATTATTTTCTTAGCTATGTGCGTTCGTAGCTTTTAGATTAGCCTACTTGTGCATGTTGAAAACAAGCGAGTTATTAAGTGAAGGCTAAGATGAAGCAAGTTTACCGAAACTCCCCCACCTGTGCGAGGAGTCACCTCGACCGAGAGAGCCTTCGAGCAGCCGTTGCAAGGCTAAGTTCCAACGCCGTCGGCGTTTCGATTCCTCCGATTGACTTTGCGAAATGGGGCACTACAGAACGCATCTCTGAATATCGCCCATAAGATCGCCGCCGTCTCGTCTTCACGTCGAATAGCCCGCTTCTGCACAGCCCACCAATCGTATGCGTTCATTCGAAGTAGAAGTTGAGCACACGTGACTTTCTTCGAGTCCTCGACACCTAGAAGCTCGAACTTGTCTTCCAGCTCCTCCAACCAGTCGATCGCCATCGAGGGATCTTCTGTGCCGTTGAAGGAAGTACGGCAGCTTTTAGTGAATTTTGACACGTCGAAGTTAGAACTTCTCGGTGCCGCAGGTGAGAGCACGGGCGCCTCTGGTTCGGCTTCGTTGGATCGAACCGCGGGCTGGGTCACGGCAGGCGTCATCGTTGAATTGTTGTTGTTGCCCACGACCGACTGTACGATCTGCTGGAGGGTATTCAGCTGCTGCTGCTGCAGCTTGAATTGAGCCTCGAACCGATTCTCAAATTGAGTCTGACGAGCCTCCGCTTGCTGACGATGGAGCTCATTTTGACGTTGATGCATTTCAAGCATCTGCAGCATACGTTGCATCGGGTCGCCGGAAGGTCCGGCTACGGTAGGCGTCATTCCCGTTGGGTTGACGGAATGCCCGGGTCTAGAAGCACTCGAGCCGCTGGAAGCGCTCGTCTCGTCTTCCGCCTGAGCTCCCGTAACTGCAGGGAAAAGAAAGCAACTCTCGTTAGTTTCAAAAAATATCCTGGGTTCAGCGTATGGAACAACTCATCTCATCGACACGAGGTCAACGGTTGGAGACTAGAACTCGACATTGGAGGCCAAGGACGTAAAGCCGTGCTCTGATACCATTATGTCATGCCCCGATTCCGTCGAATCGATAGTCGTCCCCAGGGCGTGATGCCGTGCAAACCTAATTTGCGATCGCACAAGGCCGAGTCATAAGGTAATCCGAGACACGAGATCTAAGAGAGTACGCAGACAAATTGATTCACACAATAAGTAAAGGAAACTTGATCTTTATTGATAATGAACATCTTTTACAGACTCCGATACGAGACTCATTGTCGTACGGGCTACAACATGACTCGATTACAAAAGAGTGCCGATGAGATAGCCGTTCCATACATTGCACGCATCCCTCAATATACACAAAGTACTCCAGTGACCTGGATGGGAGGGACACTGAGTCATCTTCCTTGGACTGTCGAGAGCCTTCAAAATGGAGTCACAGAGAAAGTCTTCGACGCACGACCGAAGCTTCAAAATCACGAACGCTGCCGAGCTAGTTGGCACGTCCTTCCTGGTTCGCGGGACCTGCAAAGAGCGAGGATCAACACGAAACACATGTACTGGCGAATGGCTAATTAAATCCAAGCTCTGTATTTGATTCAAGAAGTTTCGTAAACATGTTAGCTAGCTATTTCAATGATCTTTCTAACCATCCTGTTCAATTTGCATGTTAACATGTTTTGAGGCAAGCATATGAAACTGGATATCATTAAGCAAATATCATATTCATCCCGTGCACCTGTTAAGCAGTGAAGGGGTATGAAGGCCACTGGCAATGTCAAGCCATTTCGGACTATAGCATTGGTTAGATGACGCCCCTTTCGCGTCGGGTAGCGAGCCCTGTGCGAAAGTGCCCGCATAACTCGTACCGATAAAGGGTTGGCGCTGCTACACTCGTTCCTTCCAGGCCGAATCGGTCCCTTGGCCTAGGCAACCATTCGAGGAAACTTCACCTTGTCGACAAGTTGTCCAATGACCGTTTTCCTTTGAACTTAGTTGATTTGCTTACTTGACCGTATCGTTGCAATAAACGTTAATCGATTCATTCATGGTTTTGCATAGGCTAAGTGGATTTGCGTAAGAAACACGTTTTCCATTTTCAAAACCGGCAGTTTGATAGCAGGTGTTTCGTGAAGAATCGTGCCACAATTTCTTTGATTCTACGCTATTATGACAAGAATTCATTTACTTCATATATTGAGTTTTGAAGTAGAGGGACGAGACGAAGGAGGTCAGACACTCGTCTTAGGCTTGCTTCAAGCGAGCGACCGGTTGGCTGCACTGACGTCGCCTACGCAATCACCTGCAATCGCATAAGCAACTGATTAGAACACTGTATAATTCAAGGATATTCGATATGAATGCGAAGCTCGAAAACGCGTCACGAAAACCCATCGAAAACATTCACGAAAAATGCATTCACGAAAACCAAAGCCAAAGCCAAATCAAAGTGCGGTATGAAAACCAGAGCAACGGGAGGTCTCTTCCGACTCAGCCGCAGAGCCAATCCTCGAGGCGCAACCCGCTGAATATGGGACTTGGTTCCGAAGAAGCCATTCCATAACGTGGAATGGATCTTAATTCAACCGTTCCGTTTCGATCGACTCAGCCGATTCCGACCTATCGGTCCCGACCGAATCGATAGCGACAGTGTTCCTTTCTCGCGCACCCCGTGGATGAAAACGGGGCACGATGTAGGGACGGGGCACTACACCCAACTAAAAGAGTTGCTAGATCGCAGATATATTTGTCCTAGCGTCTTCCCGTGGGGTGCTCTAGTGTTGTTTGTAAGGAAGAAGGATGGGTCGATGCGGCTGTGTATCGACTATCGAGAACTTAACAAATCCACGGTACGGAACAAGTACCCGTTGCCGAGGATAGACGATTTGTTTGACCAATTGCAAGGGGCGACAATATTTTCCAAGATTGATCTTCGCTCAGGCTACCATCAGTTAAAGATCAAGTCCGAGGACGTGCCAAAGTCCGCTTTCCGAACTCGATATGGTCACTACAAATTTCTAGTCATGCCCTTCGGCTTGACAAACGCTCCAGCCGCGTTCATGGGCCTAATGAACCGGGTGTTCCGACCGTTCATAGACAAATTTGTCGTCGTATTCATCGATGACATTCTCATATATTCGAAAAGCAAGGACGAGCACGTAGAACACTTAAAGATGGTGCTACAGACTCTGCGTGAACACTAACTTTATGCCAAGCTAAGCAAGTACGAATTCTGGATGAGCAGCGTGACGTTCCTTGGGCACGTTGTCTCAGTTGAAGGCGTCACGGTGGACCCAAAGAAGATTGAAGCAATAGTCGAATGGAAGCGGCCTACCTCAGCAGGCGACATCCGAAGTTTCCTCGGCTTGGCAAGCTACTACCGTAGATTTGTGAAAGATTTTGCCAAAATTGCGTCGTCTCTGACTCGCCTCACCTAGAAGGGAGTCGCATTCGAGTGGAACGACGCCTGCGAATCTAGCTTTCAAGAGTTGAAGAAACGGCTTATCTCAGCGCCAATCCTTTTACTTCCGGACGGGCCAGAAGGGTTTCAAATATTTAGCGATGCATCGTGGACTGGTTTGGGATGCGTGCTTATACAAAGGGATAAGGTGATTTCGTTTGCTTCGAGACAATTGAAGCAACACGAGAAGAATTATCATACGCATGATCTTGAGTTAGCGGCCATTGTGTTTGCGTTGAAGCTATGGCGGCGCTATCTTTATGGTGTAGCTTGCAGCATCTATACGGACCATAAGAGCCTCAAATACATCTTCACTCAACGGGACCTGAACTTACGGCAGCGGCGTTGGCTCGAACTCATTAAAGACTACGATCTGACTATCGAGTACACGCTAGGTAAGGGAAACGTTGTAGCGGATGCTCTGAGTAGAATGTTTGCTGGGTGCTTGGCTATCAACCGTAACATACAGCGAGACTTGGCAGAGATGGGTATCGAACTCCGAATCCGTTACCGTGGAGCACGATTGGCCCAATTGTACCTTGAGTCGAGCTTGCACAACAAGATAAGGACCGCACAGGAGGACGACCTATTCCTGAAGAAGATGCGCGAGCTAATTTCGACGGGAAAGGCGACCGACTTTGTGGTGGACGAGGGCGGAATGACACGGATGAAAGGGAGGATATGCGTGTCGGACCATACGGAACTTAGAAAGAAGATTCTGACGGAGGCCCATTATGCGAAGTACTCGTTGCACCCCGGGAGTACCAAAATGTATAAGGACCTGCGCACGACCTTTTGGTGGCACGGCATGAAAAAAGACGTGGCAACGTTTGTGTCACAATGCATGGCCTGTCAACGGGTGAAGGCCGAGCATCAAAGACCAGGCGGGGAGCTACAGAACCTCGACATTCCAGTATGGAAGTGGAACGACATCTCTATGGATTTTATCATGGACCTTCCAAAGACGTCGCGGGAGAATGATGCAATTTGGGTCATTGTCGATCGTTTGACCAAATTCGCTCATTTCATCGCTATTAAAGCATCATTGAGCGTCGATCGGTTAGCTCAGGTTTATATCAATAAGATCGTCAGACTGTACGGGGTACCTGCCATGATTATTTCGGACAGAGACGGACGATTCTTATCACGTTTCTGGACGAGTCTACAGCCGGTACTGGGTACTAAGTTGAACCTTAGCTCCGTGTACCACCCGCAAACCGATGGCCAGATAGAAAGTGTGAATCAGATCCAGGAGGATATGTTACGTTTATGTGCGATAGATTTGAAGACTAGTTGGGACACGCACTTGCCGCTCGCGGAGTTCGCATACAACAATAGTTATCAATCGAGCATCCAAATGGCTCCCTACGAGGCGCTTTATGGGAGGAAGTGCCGATCTTCGATTTGTTGGGACGAAGTCGGGGAGCGACAGGTGCTCGGGCCAGAACTAGTCGAACAAGCCGTCGAGAAGGTCCGCATGATTCGAGATAGGCTCCGTATTGCGCATAGTCGACAAAAGAGTTATGCCAATACTCGCCGACGACCGTTAGAGTTCTTGGTTGGGGACCATGTGTTTCTGAAGGTGACGCCTATGCGGGGCAACATGCGATTCGGAGTAAAGGGCAAACTGAGTCCGAGATTCGTAGGGCCCTTCGAGATTTTCGAAAGAGTGGCGACCACCGTTGCTTACTAGATCGCGCTACCTCCTGCCCTGGCCGAAGTGCACGACGTCTTCCATGTCTCCCAACTTCGAAAGTACGTGCATGACCCAAGTCATGTGGTTAGTTTCGATCAGTTGGAGCTACGCGTCGATCTATCATACTCGGAGGAGCCCGTGCAAATTTTGGACCGTAAAGAAAAGATCCTGCGGAGCCGATCGATGTCCTTGGTTCGTGTACTCTGGCGCAACCATTCCGTTGAGGAGTCGACGTGGGAACTAGAGGCGGAGATGAAGGAGAAGTACCTTTCACTTTTCGTCGACGAAGGTCAGACCCTTGTTCTTAAGTTTCGGAACGAAACTTTTTCTTAGTGGTATATTATGTAGTGCCTCGCTCCCGTTGGGGCGAAGCACTATGTAATAGGCTCGTGCCAAGTCAGACATGGTTGGGAACATAGATGGCTAGTCTGACTCGACGACGAGTTTGGTATACAAAAATCATGGCATCAATAAAATCGATTTGGACGAGTGATATGAGTACCGTTCCAACTAATGGATCGACTACTGTTGGAATAAGTCCTAGATGCGGTAGGCGACGTCTTGGCGAAGGAACTCTAAAGAGAGCGACGCAATCCGTCTGCCGTTGGCTTTATTGGTTTTCTTGGCTTTCTGAACGAATTGTTGCGTGGATTTGATAGTGTGCTTTCTCGTCGATTTCTGAATACGTCTTTGGAAATTTTGAAGGAAGGGTTCTAATTCGATGCTCGTGCCATTGCAGGAGTTCGTGTAACTGACGTTTGACCGTCGCGAAGCGTTCTCCTACTCTCGGCGCAATCTCCTTAGGTGGGTGGTTCTTCGGCCCCTTCTTTTCTACTCCTTCCCGCCAACTAAATTCTTAAAGTTCAACGTTCAAATCGATGATGCTAACGGGATGTATGCTTGCCACTAAGATCAAGAACTCGGGATAATGTATCAATCTAGAGAAGTTAACTCCGAATCTATAAGTTCACACTAAGTAGAGAAAAGATAAAGTTAAAGAGATAGAATATATTTCATGCCATGCAAAACACAACGAAGAAACCTTGGTTGCAGTATATCATGCCTCAGAGAATTTGGTGCCTACGGGATGCTAAATCAGAATGTACGGTTTCGGAGAAAAGGACCCTGGCACGAGTAGGAATGATTATGTGGTTTGATAATGGTTACGCTATGCAATTTACTTCATACATATTAAACTGTTCATACATTCGCATGGTCAAGAACGACTTGCGCACAAGGTGAGCTTTCCTCGAGACGATACCCGGGGCCCTGGGACCGAATCGACCTAGGAGGAAATTATGAAAATCGTGCTTCGGCACAAGGCATTGCGAGACCTCCAGTTAGGCTCGCTACCTGGACTAGAGGGCGCGTCGCAAGGCTACGTAATCGTCCTACATGGTGTCGATATCACCAATGACCGCATATAGGATAGATTGTATGCTCACCTATTGTCATGTGCAGGTGATAAGTATCATGTATATTTTGTGCAGGAAAGGAGCACGGCCGTGGTAAGAATGCTTAAAATTTGGTTATGTGTTATCGTTTAAAATGTGCCTTCGATATGAACTGCAATTCATATAGTTCTAAATAGAAAGATTACTTCGTATGCTAGAATCCTTAATAAGCAGTGTCGGTTTAGACGAGTGGGTTCGTCCCATCCACTATCAAGTGTGCTAACCCCCAACTCTCCAGGTAACAAGCGCGCTGCGGGAGCTCGAGACTAGACCTGAAGCTGAAGAACGGGAGGCGGCACGAAGCTCTCCTATTTTGAAGTATTTTGAATCCCAACTCAGATCGAAGGCTTTGTTCAAATGTATAAAGGGGCGTGAATGTATGGAACGACAAGGAGTATTTCAGGGCAAACTTGTCCGGAGTTTTTCTTTTGTGTTTCAAGATGTAGCCGCAACGGCATATGTAATGTAAAAATGACCTTGCACATATTTTGCAAGTTTATGAATGAAAAGCTAAATTTCTTCCTATGCTATGTCTTCAACTCTCTGCACTGTTTAATTTCAACGCGTCGAGTCAAAAAGGAATTTCCAATTGCACATCCTTGCCTTGTGCAAGTTCAATAAAGACTTGCACGGCATCACGTCCCGACCCGTGGGGATCGATTTATATTGAGTCAAGGCGATGGCGACCGATTCGGCGAGTCGGGACGTGACATTTCATCTTCCAAAAATTAAATTTTGGACCATAAAAAAAAAATTGGAAGAAAAAAAAATTGCAGTCGACAAACAGTCGAAATCCCCCAAAATAGGATTAGTAAATAGGTTTCAACGCATAGTTCGACATAAAAAATGGCAGATCTACAACAATCCAAAAAATCGACGGAAAATTGGCTAAGCAATTATAGATATACAAAAAAAAACACTTCAAAATCCTCCAAAAGTACCAAATCTCATGAAATACAAAAAATCACCGAAATTGGAGTTGATCATAACTCGAAGGCACTTATGTCAATTAGTGAAGGATTTGATTTTCACTTGGTTGCTGAACTGGCTTATCTTCCTAACGACGTTCTGTTGTAGGATTTAATTGGATTTAGTTATGAATTTAATGGATGCAATTTCAACCAACCGAGCTCGAGTATTAGGTCGTTAGTGACTAACCCGACTGGTCACATGATTGAGGTTAATGTTTTGAGCCATGGCTTAAGTGGGTGATTTGGTGGAGTAAATCTAAAAGATTATCTCCTAGCTGAGGTAGGAGAATTATTTTTAGACAAATGGAAATAGGTAACATGTCCGTGTCACCGTGTCCTTACCGTGTCGTGTTTATCCATGCCCACCAACATAGACCAGCAAGCAGGCGGTTCTCGCTCATGGTAGTCAAAATAGAGATTTCTACGAGCGTAGGTAGATCACCTATCAGTCCAATAGTTTTCACCATAAAGGGAAGAAAAAAAAAATGAACAATATGTCAATAACAATCTAAAAGAAAAGAAGAGAACATAAATTTCCAATACTTTTTATTAGTTACAGCAGATGTGCATGAGCTTTGCATCCATGAGTAACTGCATAATACCTGCAGTTGCTCGCATTATACATATTGCACCATCATTGTTGACACTATCCGAGTCAGGTATAAAAACTCATAGATAGGCGCGGGACGAGCTCAATATCCAGCCGAGGTGCGGTTTTGTAATTATCTGGTGCTAGATAACTGCGCATAATCTCAACCGAGCCATCTCCTGGCACCTTTAACTCAAACCCCTGAACTAAACGAGCGACTGTCAGCTGAATCACTTGCATCGAAAACGATATACCGGGGCATGCCCTCCTACCCGATCCGAAGGGGATGAGCTCAAAATGCTGGCCTCTCACGTCAACGTTGCTTCCTGACATAAATCTCTCGGGCCTGAACTCGAGTGGATCCGACCATACCCTTGGGTCTTGGTGTAGCTTCCAGATGTTTACCATTACTTGGGTGCCTGCTGGTACGTTGAATCCTTGTATCTGGCAGTCCTCCGTGGCTTCGTGTGGCACGTTCACCTGTGCCGATGGGTATAGGCGAAATACCTCCTTGATGACAGCTTGAAGGTAAGTAAGGTTTTCGATGTCAGAAGACTCGACTACTCGGTTCTTACCAACGCGGATTTCCAACTCATCTTGGACTTTCTTTAGCACATCTGGGTTGCTCACTAATGCTGCTAAGGTCAATGCCATGGAGAGAGTTGTGTTGTCAGTGCCTCCAAATATCATTGCCTTCATATGAGCAAACAAACTAATATTAGTATAAATATGTTGTACAGACACATGAAAATGATGTCCGTATCCGTGTCGTGTCCTTATCCGTATTGGTGTCTGTACTAATGCCAAATAGATAGCTACCATTTTACCTATTTGAAAATTTCTATGCGTATCTTATCGTTATCCATATCCAAGACCGTAATTGTTCAACATATAAAAATTCATTATGATACTCCCAAAACATTGCTATACCTATTTTGATGATCAAGCGTGTTTTCACTTCTAAATTTCCAGTTGTTTGAATCATTCCATTATCATTAAGCAACAATTTCACATAGTTACCTGGCTATAGAGTATTTATTGTTATCCGTTTGATGTCCAGAAATCATCTTGTTTACTGGATATCTTTCAATTGGTTTTTTAAAACTTTACTGGAATTATGTCATTATTAAGACCAAATTTTTTTTAATTAATTAATAGCTTAACTCGATGGTTGACAAAGTTACAGTTGGCATTCATATATTATATGATTTATAACAAGTCTATGGTACATGAAAAATGAAGCATTGGCTAGATAATGTCAAGCATGTGAGTTCCCTAGGTGACGAGTTTAGTTGCAACGTCCACAATTGTTTGAATTTTGTACTGTCATCAGTTTGAGAATGTGCGCCCATTGGCTCTTCACAATTAAGTCTATCTGTCACTTTTGTCAAGATGCATGTTCAATTCTACATCACAGCAAAGAAAATGAATCATTAACAATTTCCATCTAGATTCATCGTTAACTTGATCACAGATTTCATAAGGGAGAGCTATTTACGTACCAGGGAAGTTGCTTTGATGACTTTGTCTGCATCAAATTCTGAAAACTCGGCGTCCTCCATGGCTGTTATCATTATGTCCATGAAATCCTGATCCGCGTAATCCTTCTCGGAAAGCTTTCTCCGGCGATGCTCCTCCAGCAAGCTAGTCAGCAGTGCATCCAAATCTCCAGCTGCAGCCTTCATCGCAGCCTCGTTCCCGTTCAAATCCAGCCCCTTCAGGAAAGGGAACACGTCCGAAACAACAAAGGCCTTCAGGAGCTTGAAAAACTGTGTGACTGCATCACGGAATCTCCATGCCTCCGCCTCGTCACAGCCATCGCGTGCGGCGCCAAAGTACCGCTTACCAGCCACCATGGTGACCACTATGTTGTAAGTCAGATCGCCGAGCCATCGTTTGATATCGACCTTGATAGGTTTCTTGTAGTTGTCAGCCCATAACTGGTGCAGTTCCTTCATGCTCGTGCCGATCTCCCTGGACCAGACGTGCTTGAGCGTCTCGAGGCGCACGTTGGAGAGGAGCTCGACGTTGGTTATCTTGCGCAGGGAGCTCCAGTAGGAGCCGTAAGGCGCGAAGCCGACCATGGCAAAGTTGTATCCCAAGTGCTTTCCAGCGGCGTTGGACGGACGGGACGCAAGGGCCTTGTCGTTGGTAGTAAAGCAGTCCCTGACTCCCTCGTAGCTGCTGACCACGAGCAAGCGTTTCATGCCAAGGCGGAGCATGAACGTCGGTCCGTACTCGTCTGCCATGTCCGCTAGCTGCTGGAGAAGAGGTTTCGGACCACGGAGGAGACGTAGATGGCCAATCACAGGCAAGGCGCCCGATGGTTGGGGCGCCTCTCTGCTCTGAGCAGCGTTCTTCTTACCGAGCATCCTTTTGGTCCATTCCTTGCAGAAGATGGCCAGGAAGATCAGCCCACAAATGTATTGTAACTGAAGGAGGAGGTCCATGCCCAACTTGAAGATAGTTTAGGCTAGTCGGAGAAAAGCCTCTGTAATATATATATATATATATATATATATATGGCCGGAAAAAAATATATATATATATGGCCGGCCCTGGGATAAGTCGAACAAGACTTGGGACTTGGACAACCTCCCTCTGCTAAGACAACTCTCCAGATTCAACATGATTCTACCAAAGGTCAGGGTCACGGATGACTACCAAGACTAGCTGACAATATGGATCAAGGGCCAATCAAAATTAACTCTAGGATAGGACAACCCAATCACCGCCGGCCATATATATATATATATATATATATATATATATATATATATATATATATTCATATATATATATATATATATATATATATATATATATATATGGGGTTGGAACTAGAACAGCTCACGCTGTAGATGAGAAGCTTATTTTAAGTTTTGTACATTGTTTTTTGCTGTTCTAATTTTCAATGTTCCACCTGTACTGTTCTTTGCTGGCTGTTTTGTCAGCTTCTGATATATGTGAATGTGATTAAGAAAAGACCAACTTGAAAGTAATCATTAATTTGTCAGCAGATCCAATAATATTGTCTGAAATGACAGACCGGTACTCCGATCCGTCGGAGTCGAAATATTGAGCAAGCATGTGTGCTTTACAATTGGTTTCTATGCTATTAAGGTTGTTGCTGATTTGAAGCTCGGATGTGGAAAAAAATGGGGATCTGGAGCCACTCTATACTAGTTTTGCTGTTTGGCTTGGTTCCGCAGTTCTTGTCTGGTGAAGTGAGGGACTATTTTGCTCGTTTATACTTCGCCATCTCTTGAAGTCGCCGAACTCCTCAAAGTCGTCCCCCTTCCTACTGTCACCACCGTTCTTGCGGTCTTCGGTAGTAAGCGATTTCGTCAACTCCAATTTCGGTGATTTTTTGGATTTCATGAGATTTGGTACTTTTGGAGGATTTTGAAGTGTTTTTTTTTTGTATATCTATAATTGCTTAGCCAATTTTCCGTCCATTTTTTGGATTGTTGTAGATCTGCCATTTTTATGTCGAACTATGCGTTGAAACCTATTTACTAATCCTATTTTGGGGGATTTCGACTGTTTGTCGACTGCAATTTTTTTTCCTTCCATTTTTTTTTTTTTTTGATGGTCCAAAATTTAATTTTTGGAAGATGAAATCTCATGATCGAGTGACAATTTGGGATAGCACTTATCTATGAATTTGATTTTTTGGTGATGTAAGGCTGCCTTCGCATTTTTTGCTTCATCCCTTGATGGGTATCATCATTGTTTATATGTTGTTGTTTTTGCTGTTGCACAAGAAGAATGAGTAAATGGAGCTTTCTGTATAAATTCTATTATTCTAAATATTAACCAAAGCATAGTGAAAATGAAGAAAAAAAAAATAGTGGTCCTACGAGTTGTTTGATATATAATGTTTTTAAGGAGACTATCTTTATCTATGAATGTTATTTAAGGAGATGTTGTTGACACTATAAATCGGCCAATTAATCTTATGGAGATGTAAAACTGAATATCTACATTCATGCTGAGTGTGAAGTTGATTTTGTCAACAATCTTATGTGATTTATTATCTCGTCTTCTTCTACTGGATACATCTATACCTAGTTATCTCTTGGTTGGATATATGCTGGGAAAGAATATATATAATGAAGATGTCTACTAGTATATTTAGAAATTTGTTATTGTTTTCTGAAAATGAGAGGGAGCAAGCATGGCAGGTAGAAAAATGTAGATATTTTTTTCGATTATCGTCTTAGATTTGTATCAACTAGTCATGGACATATTATATTTGGTAGAACAACTTTGATTTGTGTTCATATCCATAAATTTTATTTGCAGACTTCAAGACAATTGCTAGAGATGTTGCCTCTATACAGAGTGCTAATCTTCGCTCTAAAGTTTAAACTACAGCTAACTCCAGAGGAACTAATATCTTAAGTCATCATCATGTTTAACCTTTGTAGTATATGTCTGCACCCAAATAAATTTATGAAGTTGTGCTTCCCTTTGGTTGGAAGTAGCCATCCGTAGCTATATTTTAGACAATGATTAGTGTGTTGAGTACTTGAGTCTAAAATAAAATAATTGAAACCGGTTTGGTGACTCTTTGAGCCAAATTATTTTGTTTGGTTGCGTAGTGTATCAATACTTGCTAGAGTTGACGACTTCCCCTTACAAATTGAAATTGCTGGAGGTAGCCAACTTGTAGGTTATGTTTGATACGATGACGAGTATCGTTCGTTGCTACAGTTGATGGCTTCCCCTTTAACTTCGAAAATGGCTAGAGGTAGCCAACTTCTAGCCATGGTTTAGACGATGGTGAGGATGGTGAATCCATTGAGTCTAATATATTTTAATTTGGCAATGATGACTAGTTAGTAGACTATTTTGTGTAGAGGTAGCCAACTTCATTTGATGTAGTTGCCCTTTAAATACTTTCATATCTATATGGTGCTTGAATATAATGCTCTATATTAATAAAAATTAGGCTAGGATCATCTTCATCCATGCTTTCTCTCTCTCTCAAAGTAAGATGGTTGCTCAGTTGTTAAATTGATGTGGTTTAAAGCAAAAGGTCTTCAACTGGATTATCAATATTATTTTTTTAATCAGATCGGGATTCCATAAATATGTTATTACCAAATTCAAACTGGACTCCAACAGAATTCATTGCTTCCGGTAATAAGTCCTTGATATATCTTTAGCTCCCTCCTTTCTTCAGTAGAAGGCATCTCTTGTAACAACTCTTAAAAGTCATTTATTAGCAATCCCTGCGATTAAATTATAATTAAGAGATCTTGTATAAGCTGCTAGAGAGAACAAGCTACAGTTATGTGTAAACTATAGTAAGAGATGAGGCATCGTAGTTTTTAGTTTTTCAGCCCGTGTCATGCCGGACACGTATTGGATACAATCAGATGCTCTAAAATATACTGGGAAACACCAAAATAGATGTCGTGTCCGGTGTCCCAATACTTTTTATTGATTACAACATATGTGCATGAGAGCTTTGCATCCATGAGTAACTGCATAATACCTGCACTCAGTAGCACCTATACAGATTGCACCACCATTGTTGACACTGTCCATCCGTGTCAGGTGTAGAGACTCGTAGCTAGGCGCGGGACGAGCTCAATTTCCAGCCGAGTCGCGTTCTGATTGTCCGGTGCCAGATAACGGCGCACAGCCTCAGCCGAGGCGTCTCCTGCAGGCACCTTTAACTCGAACCCCTGAACTAAGCGAGCGAGCGTCAGCTGAATCACCTGCAGCGAGAACGATATGCCGGGGCATGCCCTCCTGCCCGATCCGAAGGGGATGAGCTCAAAGTGCTGGCCCCTCACGTCGACATTGCCTCCTGACATGAACCTCTCCGGCCTGAACTCGAGTGGATCCGGCCATACTCTCGGGTCTCGGTGTAGCTTCCAGATGTTCACAATCACCTGGGTGCCTGCCGGCACGCGGAACCCTTGTATCTCGCACTCCTCCGTGGCTTCGTGCGGCACGTTCAGCTGTGCCGATGGGTACAGGCGAAATACCTCCTTGACGACGGCTCGGAGGTAAGTGAGGTTCTCGATGTCAGACGACTCGACTACTCGGTTCTCGCCGACGTGGATCCCCAGCTCGTCTTGGACTCTCTTGAGCACGTCTGGGTTGCTCAGTAATGCTGCTAAGGTCAGTGCCATGGAGTTTGTTGTGTTGTCGGTGCCTCCGAATATCATTGCCTTCGTATGAGCAAACGAACTAATATTAGTACAACTGTGTTGAACGGACACGAGAAAATGGTGTCCGTATCTATATCGTGTCTTATTCGTAATCAGTGTCGTCAGTAAATAATGCAACATAGATGACTGCTATTTTACCTATTTGAAAACTTTTGTATCCTGTATCCTGTATCCGTGTCCATTTTTTCAAACATGTAAAAGTTCATTGTGATACTCCTATAACATTGCTATACCAATTTTGATGTCAAACATGTTTTCACTTCTAAATTACCTACTGTTTGATCCGTTTGATGTCTAGAAATCATCTTGTTTACTATTAGTCATTGTTTATTGGATTTTTTTTTTTTAATTTCTGGAATTAATTCATTACTAAGACTTAATTAAATAGCTTAACTCGATAATTGACATAAAGTTACAGTTGGCACTCATATATTATATGATTTATATCTGGTACCAGTATTCTACCAAAATTACGAAGAACGTCTTTTTTTTTTTGGGACAAATTGAGTTAGCTATCCTTATATTTTACACTTATTATTGAAACCAATCATACTGAACTAATTACCCAGACCATCTCTATAATTTATATTTTATATAAGACCAGAGAAAGTTGAACAAGTCTATGGTACATGAAAAATGAAGCATTGGCAAGATACTATCAAACATGCGAGTTCCTATATCCAATTCTTTTAAAATCAAGAAGGTGACAAGTTTAGTTGTACGTGCACAATTGTTTAAAATTTGCCAATTAGTGTAGCTAGTGTCATCAGTTTGAGAATGCACGCCCATTGGCTCTCCGTGTGTGTTTATGTATTTCTATACATTTTGTCAACAATTTTGTGAGATACATGTTCAATTCTACATGACATCAGTCAATCAGATCACTATTATAGATGAAATTTCAACATTCTAGTGTATTAATTGTACAGTCATCATCAAAGAAAATGAAACATTTATCGTGACAGGTTTGCAATAATGGTATCAAAATAGGTATCAGACCTTTTCTATGAGTATCAGAACCAACGGTATCGATAGTTGTTGAGTTATAAGAACTTATTTAGTCGTACATCTGATAGAAAATGAGGAGAATGTATATACTTCATCTTGAAAATAAATAAATAAATTATTCCTTTCTATATGGTATGAGAGCCAAGATTCTGAATCTCATTTTTTAGTTCCACATTAAAATAAAAATGATCTCTTCTTTTCCTTCTTCTCCGCCACCGCCGTCGACGTTTCCCTGCGGGTGTCGTCAAACCCATCGGAAAGCAGGGTACGTTGCTGTCGATCTTGTCCTCGTCGTACGTCGGTGTAGGCGAGAGTTGTTTGTCGGATCGTCTACCAACCATGCACCTCTCCTGCCGCATGAACTTGGACGTGTATAGATAGATGGAGGAAGCCATGATCGCGTGTAGGCACACGGCTCGGGGTTGAGTTGCGTTTGATCTCATCCCTGTGTTGGGTTTGCGATAAGTATAACTGTGGGTATGGGAACACATGTGACTAGTCAGGAGCTGAAGGAGATATTAAAGGGGGTGGCCAGAGTATTTCAGCCCAAAATAGAGGAGACCTCATCCAGTGGGACAGTCGTACCCGCACTGGAGCCTGCCCAATGACATCAAACTTGAGGGGACGAAAAATTACCTAAGTTGGTCTAGGAGAGCGTTGCTGAACCTTCGGACCAAGGGACTTGAAAAATATGTGAATGAAGAATGCGCTGAGCCAAAGGATAAGACGAGTGCTGAGTGGAGTACATGGAATCACCTTAATTTTCTGGTGGTTTCTTGGTTGCTGACTTCTAGGTCCCAGCCATAGCCGGGATGGTGGAGTCGATCGGCAGTGCAGCTTGTCACGTCCCAGAACCAGAATACTGGAGAGCGGGGGGCGTACATAGCCAGCTACGTATATTGAAGTGCAACCCACCTCGCTATACGGTCACGACTGTCTAGATACATGAGGGTTTAACTACAAGTCATCAGTCTCCTATGGTCATAAACAAACCTATTGTCTCAATATCAAGCAAGTAATAACAGTTATAAGATGTCAGAGCACCAAATATACAATAGTAAGGCATCCCATACATTACATATTCGGATGATCATGAAGCTAGTCGTACAAAATGTCAAGACTAGCAAGAGTTCTGGTCATACATGATCAATCCTAGAATTTGTCAATCATGTTACAGTCCGTAGACAGACAGTAAATAAAGGTGCAATACGAGCTAACACGTGCTCGCCGGCTAAACGCCTCAAAAGAATAATTTTACTATAAAGTGAGAGAACAAAAAGAAACCTACTCGTTGCCAGGGTTACGCCTGGTGGTCACCATCTGGCTGGAAGGTAGGTAGATCCTCTGGTGCTGTTCCGATATCTGGCCACACAAAACCAGCTGGGTTAGACCCCAGAAAGAGCAAGTGCCACAAAGGAGGCTTCACTTAGGATCTAAAACCAGCATACCACAAATGAATATTAAAGATGATTATAAACGAAACAGATAATAATAAAGATAACAACAGTAAATTGAGTACGAGAAAACCATTCAAGTAACCAGGTCACAATCCTTAAACCAAACAAGGACCGGGGTTATAACCATTCACCTGAATAGAAATCCGTCTCAAATACTTGTTGGTAAGCAAGAACATAGGGTGAAATAAGTCAATAAACGAAGAAATGACACAAAACTGCTCTGGGGGCCAGGTTACAACCCTTAAACCAAATAAGGACCGGGGTTGTAACCCTTCGCCTGAACAGAACTGAACCCCCGATCGTTATTGTTAAGGCCAGTATAAGTAATCATGTTATTGAAGTAAAATAAAACATGACGAGCATGGCATGGAGAGCAATAAGACAATAAACAAAGAAAGGACACAGAACTGCTCCGGGAGCCAGGTTACAACTCTTAAACCAAACAAGGACCGGGGTTGTAACCCTTCACCTGAACGGAACTGGACCCCCGATCGTTATTGTTAAGACAAGCATAAATAATCATGTCTTGTCATAATCTTGCACAGGATCAGGACAAGTCGAAGCTAGGCTAGACTTCATTCAATCAATCACGGCCAAGCAAAGAGTACGGCTTGATACTTTAACTAACTAGGGTTATCACAGGCCTAGTTACTAGCAAATGCAATAAGATTATCCCAATAGCCACAAGCCCTGCAGACCATCTAGGTTATCCAGGTCGAATGTCCGTTTATGAAGGGTACAACACGTGACTGTGTGCTGGAAATGTGCCCTACTCGTCGGTAGGCTACAAGTCCACTTAGTGCGCCCAGATAACGGGATTTCCTGTAGCTGGAAAATCTCTTCACGACTACTGAATTATTCTAGTTTATTAGCCTTAGTCAATTTTTGTAGGTATCCCTGACCGTGGTACTCAGGGAGCCTCATCCTAGACATGATGCAAGACAGTACTGGTTTATTTGTACAAACACAATCGTCCACGGTGTCCAGGTCATTCATACTTGTTGTGACATGCTAGCCGTTGCAACAGCCTTCGAGATATATATATCATGTCATGTTCACTGTCAGGAGTGCGTCACGACGGACCACTATCACGTCATGTCATTTGTCAAAAGTGTACCACAACGGATCACCAGCGTGTCAGAAAACATATTTAAATTAACAAGGCACCAACATACATGTAGCACTAAATAATCAAAAGAGGGTGCAGGGACGGCAGGGGGAGTCATGCGGCACAGGGGGCAGGACGCATGCGGCTGAGAGCCATGTGGTTGGGAATCAAGAGAAGTTCATGCGGCCACAGAAATTCATGCGGCCACGGAAGTTCATGCAGCCACGAAAATTCATACGGCCACGGAAGTTCATGCGGCCACGAAAATTCATGCGGCCACGGAAGTTCATGCGGCTGCGGAAATTCATGCGACCACGGAAATTTATGCGGCTGCGGAAGTTCATGCGGCCATGAAAGTTCATGCGACCACGGAAGTTCATGCGGCCACGGAAGTTCATGCGGCTGCGGAAGTTCATGCGGCTGCGGAAGTTCATGCGGCCACGAAAGTTCATGCGGCTACGGAAGTTCATGCGGCTACGGAAGTTCATGCGGCCACGGAAATTCATGCGGCTACGGAAGTTCATGCGGCCACGGAAGTTCATGGGGCCACGGAAGTTCATGCGGCTACGGAAGTTCATGCGGCTGCGGAACTGTTCTTCTTCTCTATTATTCCGAGAAGAAGAACCATGCAAGCCATGGCTTCCAAGCTTCTTAAAACCTTCATCTAGAGTCCAAATCCGAACTTCCATAGGTCAAAATGGGACAGAATAAAATTCTCTACAACATGGAACCATCAGAACTTGATAATAACAAGATTAAATAGATCAAAACCCAAGAAATTTAAAATTGAAATAAATTTAGATCTACAAAAAAATGAGCCATGAAAATTAGAAATACTAAGTATTAAAGTGTGTTAGAATCTCATGAGGAAGAGAATAACTATAAAAACGGAGTTCCTCCATAAAATAAGCTGCACTTGTCTAAGCTCTCTTCCTGGTAGGTGAAGAAGTAATGGTGGAGAAGAAGAAGAGTAATGAAGAGAGAGAAAGAGTTGGACTAATAAATGGGGATGGTGGTGGTAGGTAAGGGTTCTCCCATTGGTTCATGATGAACCAATAAACAACCCAAGCCGAACCAAGCCAACCCAAACAAGCCGAACCAAGCCAGGAGACATAAAATACGAGTCAAGATACGTATACGTATTCCAAATACGTAATACGAACCATGGTCATTACAACTCTACCCACCTTAAAAGAATTTCGTCCTTGAAATTTGATTAAGAGGCTAGAGCAGCAAGGACAAGCTATACTAATCACAAGATATAACAAGCAGTCTATCATGCAGTCATTTATTCAAGCAAGGAATTGAAAGCATAAGGCATAAGGAAGACATTATACCTTACGAGTCAAACAGGTCAGGATATCGCGATCGGATATCATCCTCACGCTCCCATGTTGACTCACCCAAGGAGTGATGACCCCAAGCAACACGGACTAAACTAATAGTCTTGTTCTTGAGTATCTTCTCTCTCCGATCCAATATAGACACGGGCCTCTCCTCATACGAAAGGTTGGTACCAACAACCAATTTCGAATGATCCAGGATGTGGCTCGGGTCCGGGATATACCGTCGTAGTTGGGATACATGGAATACGTCATGCACCTCACGTAGCGATGGTAGAAGAGCGAGACGATAGGATACATCACCTACTCGCTCCAGAATGTCGAACGGCCCTATATACCTAGGACTAAGCTTTTCCCGCACGCCGAAATGAATGACGTCACGGTTAGGCGAAATCCTCAGGAATACATGGTCGCCGATAGAAAACTCAAGAGGGCGTCGATGAGAATCGGCCCAATGACGCTGGCGATCTTGGGCAACTCGAAGATGATCTATGACTCTCCTGACCACTTCAACGGTCTGAGCAATCAATTCCAGACCGAGCATCTGCCTCTCTCCAACATCGTCCATGCTAGCGGGGATCGACACTTCCTACCATACAGTGCCTCGAATAGTGCCATCTGGATACTGGCCTGGAAACTGTTGTTGTATGAGAACTCCACCAGGTGCAGGTGATCTTCCCATGAACCACCGAAGTCGAGTGTACAAGATCTCAACATATCTTCAAGAGTCTGGATTGTGCGTTCTGACTGGCCATCTGTCTGCGGGTGATAGGCTGAGCTGAACTGGAGGCGAGTTCCCAATCTTTCCTGCAGACTACGCCAAAAGTGCGACGTAAATCTGGAATCTCTGTCCGAAGTGACACTGACTGGTACACCATGCAACCTGGCTATCTGCCTGAGATACATCTCTGCTAGCTGAGCCGTCAGCTGACCGACTCTGAACGGAAGAAAGTGAGCCACCTTCGTGAGTCTGTCTATAATAACCCAAATAGCATCTCTGCCAGCCGGGGATCTAGGTAATCCAGTTACGAAATCCATGGTTATATGCTCCCACTTCCATTCTAAAATTGGCAAGGACTGAAGAAGTCCACCTGGCCTCTGATGTTCAGCTTTAACTTGTTGGTAAACCAAACATCGAGAGACAAACCGGGCTATCTTCCTCTTCATGCCATTCCACCAGAAGTGCTGACGAATATCTCGGTACATCTTCGTGCCATCGGAATGAATAGAATACTGAAAACTGTGAGCCTCTGCCATGATCTCCTGTCTGATGTCACCGCTGGGTACACAAAGACGCCTTCCATGCCTAAGTGTACCGTCTTCATGAATGCACAACTCTGGTCTTCATCCTGCCTCACACTCTGCTCTGAGCCGCTGAAGCTTAGAATCTGGTGACTGTGCCATCCGGATCCTCTCGACTATACTGGACTGAACTTGCATACTGGCCATCAACGCCACACTGGTAGGAAGGACAACTTCTATATCCATCTTCTGAAGATCTGCTAACAGCTCTGGTTGTGCTGTTAGGAAATAAAATTCGGCTCTCCAGCTCAATACATCTGCAACAACGTTGGCCTTCCCTGGGTGATACTGCAGGTTAATATCATAATCCACAAGAAGCTCCAGCCATCTCCTCTGACGCATATTGAGATTCTTCTAGATGAAAACATACTTCAGGCTCTTGTGGTCTCCACCCTATCTCCGTACAAGTAGTGCCTCCACAACTTAAGCGCAAATACTACTGCTGCCAGCTCCAAGTCATGGATTGGGTAATTCCTCTCATGATCACGAAGTTGACGTGACGCATAAGCTATTACCTTTCCATGCTGCATCAGAACACATCCTAAGCCTCTGCCTGAAGCATCACAATACACCGAGAATCCTCCGGTTTCATCTGGAAGTGTGAGAATGGGTGCCGTCATCAAGCCTCGCTTCAACTTCTCAAAAGAATCCTGGCACTCTGCTGTCCAAGCAAACTGCACATCCTTGCGGGTCAACTGGGTCAATGGCGCTGAAATTCGAGCAAAGTCTGAAACAAATCGCCGGTAGTAGCCGACCAAACCAAGGAAACTGTGAACTTCTGTAACTGTACGGGATATTGGCCACGTCTCAATAGCCACGATCTTCTGGGGATCCACTTCTACTCCTCCTCTGGTGATGATATGACCCAAGTACGAAATGCGATCGAGCCAGAACTCGCATTTACTGAACTTGGCATACAATTGGTGCTCTCTGAGAATCTGAAGAACCACACGAAGATGCTGCTCATGCTCCGTCTCACTCTTGCTGTAGACCAAGATGTCGTCTAGGAACACAATCACGAACTGATCCAAGTAGGGCATGAAGATGCGATTCATGAGGTCCATGAATACAGCTGGCGCATTGGTTGCTCCAAATGGCATCACAATTCATAGACCTGAAAGCTGTCTTCGGGATGTCCTGCTCTCTGACTCTGATCTGATGATATCCTGAGCGCAAGTCGATCATCGAGAATACTGTTGTCCCCTTGAGTTGATCAAACAAGTCATCTATCCTCGGGATAGGGTATCTGTTCTTGATTGTCACTGAGTTCAAGGTACGATAATCTACACATAATCTGGACGTACCATCCTTCTTTTTTACAAGAAGCATCGAGGCTCCCCAAGGCGATCCACTAGCACGAATGAATCCCTTGGTTCTGAGTTCTTCAATCATCTTGTACAATATATCTAGCTCTGACGGCGCCATCCTGTAGACTCTCTCTGACACTGGGGCTATCCCGGGAATCAAGTCGATGGTGAACTCGATCTCCTGCTCTGGCGGCATCCCTGGAAGCTCTTTTGGAAAAATATTTAGAAACTCTTCGACTATCCGGGGTAACTGCATGGCTGCTACCGCCATCCGCAATACTGGAGGAGAAGGTTCAACTTCGCCTCAGAAGAAGAAAAACTCCGGCTCGCCTGGAATGCTAAAAACAACCCTGCTAAGATGGCAGTCTATCCTAGCATACTGGTCCCTCAACCAATCCATCCCTAAGTATAACACCCAGTTTTCTGAAATGAGGGTAATTTTGAAATTTTGTGTTTTAATTTATTTAATTATGATATTTAATTAATAATATAATTTTTGGTGATTTTTAATCATTTTATGTCACGTCCCAGAACCAGAATACTGGAGAGCGGGGGCAGACATAGCCAGCTACGTATATGAAATGGAATCCATCTCGCTATACGGTCACGGCTGTCTAGATACATGAGGGTTTACTACAAGCCAACAGTCTCCTATGGTTATGAACAAGCCTAGTGTCTCAATCACAAGCAAGTAAGTAAAGTCACAAGATGTATGATCATTAAATATACAATAATAAGGCGTTCCAAATATTACATATTCAGCTGATCATGAAGCTAGTCGTTACAAAATGTTAGGACTAGCAAGAGTTTAGTCATACATGATCAACCCTAGGATCTGTCAATCATGTTACAGCTCGTAGGCAGACAGTAAGTAAGTGCAATCGAGCTAAACAGGTGCTCGTCGGCTAAACGCCTCAAAAGAATATTTTTACAATAAGTGGGAGATCAAAAATAAACCCACTCGTTGCCCTGGTTACGTCTAGTCGCCACCATCGGACTGGAAAGTCGGTAGATCCTCTGGAGCTGCTCCGAAATCTGGCCATACAAAACCAGCTGGGTCAGACCCAGAAAGAGCAAGTGCCACAAAGGAAGCTTCACTTAGGAACTAAAACCAGCAATTAGCACAGAAGATAATAATAATATAGTAAAACTGAAGAAATATAACATCACGAGGATATACAGTAAGATAACCATGGAACCATTCAGATAACCAGGTTACAATCCTTAAACCAAACAAGGACCGGGATTGTAACCCTTCGTCTGAACCGAACTTGGTTTCTCCCATTTATCAGCAGATAATATAAGAAAATCAGAACACGTAATAATCTTATATAGGATCAAGGCAAGACTAGACTGATTATTCCTCATTCAACAATCACGGCCAAGCAATAAGTACGGCTTGATACTTTAACTAACTAGGGTTATCACAGGCCTAGTTACTAGCAAGATGCAGTGAGATTATTCCACAGCCATAAGCCCTGCAGACCATCCAGGTTACCCAGGTCAAAAATTAGGGGTTGAATTCAGGTAGGTATATCGTCCAGGAAACGTATGTACCCTTAGGTAGCATGAAGGGTGCAACACATGACAGTGTGCTGGAAATGTGCCCTACTCGACGGCAGGCTACAGATCCCAAGCGCGCCCAGGTAACGGGATTGCCTGTAGCTGGGAGATCTCTATATGACTAATCTATTAATCTAGTTATTAGCCTTAGTCCATTTCAGTAGGCGCTCCTGACCGTGGTACTCAGGAGTCCCCTCCTAGACATGATGCAAGACAGGACTGGATTATTTGTACAAGCACAATCGCCCACGGTGTCCAGGTTAATTATACAGGTCATGTCATGCCAGGTAGCCGTCGCAACAGCTTATCATGATATATCATGTCAGGTTATCATGTCAAGTGTACTGGTCAGGAGTGCGCCACGACGGGCCACTATCAGGTCATGTCATGTTCACTTGTCAGGAGTGCACCCCTACGGGTCACTATCGTGTTCAGGTACATGTGCAGGGCTTCATAGTGTAAGCATTCAATCAGGAGACCCAAGTTATGCTAAGAATAATAATAATAATTAAATAGCATGGCAAGACACAGGAAGGAGCCCTGCGGCTCAGGGTCCACTAGAACTCATGCGGCCAATAAGGAGAGCGCATACAACTTGGTAAGGACAGGGGCATGCGGCTAGAAAGGCAAGGGCGCATGCGGCTAGGGAGGCAAGGGCGCATACGGTCCAAGAAGTTGGGTCTCATGCGGCCAGCGGAAGAGTGGGCTTCATGCGGCTGACGGGAAGCAAGTCCATGCGGTCAAGGGAGGACAGCGGCATATGCGGCTAGGAGGGATGGGCGCACATGCGGCTGGCCGGAGAGTAGTTCCATGCGGCTAGCTCAAGACAGTTCATGCGGCTCAAGAGTTCGGGTTCAACATGAAGCAGGCGCGCGGCTCAGGACTAGAAGGAAGCTCAAGCGCATGCGGCTGGCTGAATGGTAGTTCCATGCGGCTAGCTGGGTTCGGCCCTTATGCGGTTGGGAAAATTCGGATTCATGCGGCTGACGGGATGGATGCCCATGCGGCTGCAAAAGCAAGAGGGGTACATACGGCTGAGTGGGGAGAAGTCCATGCGGCTAGGAGTACGAGGGTCTCATGCGGATGAGAGCGACTTGTCGCATGAATGTTCATGCGGTCAAGTACTGCCATGCGGCCAGAGAACTGTTCTTCTTCTCCAAAATTCTGAGAAGAAAAACACCATGCTTCCAAGCTCGATGAAACCTTCATCCAGAGTCCAAATCCGAACTTCCATAGGTCAAAATGGGGCAGAACGAAATTCTCTACAACATGGAACCATCAAAACTGAGAAATAACAAGATTAAGAAGATCAAAATCCAAGAATTTCAAAAATAAAATAAACTTAGATCTACAAGAATCCGGCCATGGAAAGTAAAAATGCCAAGTACTAAAGTATGTTAAAATGCTGCAAAGAAGTGAATGGAACAATAAAATTAGAGTTCCTCCATGAAGCAAGCTGCACTTGCCTAGACCTCTCTCTCCCTCTCTGGTAGGTGAAGGAGTTAATAGAGGAAATAAGAAGAGTAATGAAGAGAGAGAAGAAGTGGGGATTAATAAATGGTAGTGGTGGTGGTAGGTAGGTGGTTCTCTCCTTGGTTCATAATAAACCAAAGAAAACCAAACCTAGCCGAACCCAAACCAAGAATAAACCAAGCCATGAAGAAAAGCTAAGCCAGAAATCATGCAATACAAGATAAAATACGTACACGTATTCCAAAATACGTAATACGAACCACATGCATTACAACTCTACCCACCTTAAAAGAATTCCGTCCTCGGAATTTAATTAAGAGGCTAGAGAGAAGAGAACAAGCTATATTAATCACATGCAAGCTATAACTAGGCAATCAATCACTCATTCAAGCAAGGAATCGAAGGCATGAGGCATAAGGAAGACATTATACCTCACGAGTCAAACAAGTCGGGATATCGCGATCGGATATCATCCTCACGCTTCCACGTTGACTCACCCAAGGAGTGATGACCCCAAGCAACTCGGACTAACTTGATAGTCTTGTTCTTGAGTATCTTCTCTCTCCGGTCCAATATAGACACGGGCCTCTCCTCATACGAAAGGTTGGTACCAACAACCAATTCCGAATGATCTAGGATGTGGCTCGAGTTCGGGATATACCGTCGTAATTGGGATACATGGAACACGTCATGCACCTCGTTTAGCGACGGTGGAAGAGCGAGACGATAGGACACATCTCCTACTCGCTCCAGAATATCGAATGGCCCCATATACCTAGGACTAAGCTTTCTCTGTACGTCGAAACGAATGACGTCACGGTTAGGCAAAATCCTCAGGAATACATGGTCGCCGACAGAAAACTCGAGGGGGCGCCGATGAGAATCGGCCCAATGGCGCTGACGATCTTGGGCAACTCGAAGATGATCCCGAACACTTCTGACCACTTCAACTGTCTGGGCAATCATTTCTGGACCGAGCATCTGTCTCTCTCCTATATCATCCCATGCTAACGGGGATCGGCACTTCCTGCCATACAGTGCCTCGAACGGTGCCATCCGGATACTGTAGGCCTTTAAAAATGACAGTCACGCTGAGTTGATCAGGACAGAGTCAAAAGTCACGCTCAGTTGATCAGGACAATATTTACAAATCACGCTGAGGAGACAGCTCATCATTTGTCAGAGAGTAATTATAACTGACAGCACAACAGTCGAAGAATGTCTCTTCGTATGCCACGTATGTACAGAATTCGAGAGATCACAGCCGTCTATTGCGTGATTTTCGAAATCTTCTTCAGCAAGACTCAACCTTCGTCAAGTTGGCGTACCAAAAGAGCTTCTTGTCATTTAATGCGACTGACAAAAGCAATCACTGTCAGAGATTTTATATCAGTCGAGGCACGCTGAATCAAGACAGCTGGCAGTCCTATCTCAAGTCTGCGTATATTTTGAGCTTTCCTTCAAATCTGCGTGGATTCTGAAGTTTTCTTCCTCAAGTCTGCATGGATTTTAAAACTTTTTTCCTCAAGTCTGCGTGGATCCTGAAGTTTCCTGCCCCAAGTTTGCGTGGATTTTGAAGCTTTCTACCCCGAGTCTGCGTGGATTTCGTCTTCAACAAGTTTGCGTAGATTTCATCAAATTGGAGTACGTGGCAGCCATGCCACTGATCTCTCGCCTGCGTGTCCTGTAACTTGCACACGACTCATGCATGATTGCCATGTGTCCAACAGTTACAGGCCATGTCCAGTAACTACTCACAACCTTGCGTATGTTAAATCCTGCGTGATTTTCAACTAAGTACAGGCTGTGAAGACAGTTATCTTTTCAGTTATTATTTTTGACTCTATAAATAGAGTTCTTTTTCTCATTCATTGTACAGATACATAGTTATCTGCTGTCAAAATTTTGAGAGCTTTTCTTCTTCGCATAGTCCAAGGGATAAAGTGATCGTTTTCTAGATCAGATTCCTACAGTTGTAATTTTTCCAGATACACAATAAATAAAGGAATTTATTTATGGAAAACAAATTGGCGACTCTGCTGGGGAAAACCATCTCCTCTTCTGAGATGGCAACAACTCAATGCGACACTTCGTCAATCGGCTCAACGAAGAAGGTGATGACGATCCAATTCGATCAACTCGCCTATGAAGAAATACAGCGGGCTAAGAGTGGTAAGCCCACTACAGCCTCCATCATCACTGCCAAGTCGAAAGGACACTCTGTCTATGTCCCTAAGAATCAATTGGCAGCCAATGGTGAAGTCTCTGCCACAGTGTCTACTCCTAACATTGGCAAGAACTCTACTGCAAGCACGCACACTCTTGTGCACTCGAAGATGACAGCAATCAAAGATCACGCTAACAGTACTGGCTCCTTAGCCAAATCTGTTCCAGTGTGTGTCTCCAAAATTAAAAGTCACGCTGACAGTACTGGCTCCTTAGCCAAATCTGTTCCAGCGTGCAATTTCAACCCCAAAAGTCACGCTGACAGTACTGGCTCCTTAGTCAAATCTGTTCCAGCGTGCAATTTTAACCCCAAAAGTCACGTTGACAGTACTGGTTCCTTAGCCAAGTTTGTTCCAGTGTGTAATTCTAAAATCAACAATCACGCTGACAGCACTGGTTCCTTAGCCAAATCTGTTCCAGCGTGTATTTCCAAAATCAAAAGTCACGCCAACAGCACTGGTTCTTTAACCAAGCCTGTTTCAGCGTGTATTTCATCTAAGAATAATAGCTCTTTAGCTATCTCTTCTTCTTTGCCAAGTTCTACTAGAACTGGGAGTGGTCTTCCACACAAAGTCCCTTCGAAAAGGAATAACTCTTTAGTTGTTTCTTCTGCTCCTGTAGTTTTTACTTCAGGAACAGCTTTGACTGACAATTTTGTTAGTCAAAGAAAAGGAGATGGTCTTTTGACTACTCTTCCTTCTGGATATTCTATGTCTCAAAACTTGAATGAGTCTAAGAAGAAACATTCCTTAATGTCTTCTTCTATGACTTTTTCGAATTGGGCACAGAATTTGTCTAGAAAAGGTCTGTTACCAACTCCTAATCAAGGGGGTGGTTCAACTTTTCCTTCTCTGCAAATATCCAGATCAATGGAAGAAAAACTCCATGTTTCCAAAACTAATGTGTTACCTCCAACTGATCTAAGAAAACTAAACACTTCTAGTGTTAAGAAACCATACCAGTTGGAAACAAGGATAAGAGATCCAGATGCAGAGTATGCAAGAAACTATGTGGCTCATATTAATCATTCTCTATATAATCAAGAGCTATCAAGACCCAAGAACAGGAAATATACTCCTCAATCTTCATAAATAGATTTACGAGAACATCTTCAACAGAAGAGAAGGAGTAATTCAGTGACAAAGGACCATGCTGAATGCGACTTCTATCCAAGAGTCATAATTCAATGCAGATGTCAATCAATGGCTCATGACCATGTTGATCATGAATGTGACTTCTAGCCAAGAGTCACAATGCAATGCAGATGTCAAACTAAACGACAATCTGTCTTCAATCGGATTCAGTGTGAACCTATGCCTGATGAAGATGAGCCTTTGTTTGCTTCTGTCAATATGACCTCTCGGAATGCTGGGGGTAGAGTTGATAGTCCAGATGGAGTATATAGAAATACCAGAGCAAGAGCCTTAGCTTCTAGTCAAAGAAATTTGATCTCTGAAGATGATTCTGAATTCCTTGGAGAATCTAACTTCCCACCTCTTCCTACTGGGGGTAGTTCTCCTATAATTGACTTTGATGCACAAAGCAATGATTCAGAACAAACAACATCTACCAGTTCATCAATAATCCCTCGTATAGTCACAACTTATATGGTTGATAGGAATACTGATGAACCTTCTTCTTCCTTGACTCCTCAAGATCGAAGAATTGCTTCTTTGGAACAACAAATGAAGTCTATGGCTGATACTATGAAGTCGATGTATGAACTCATGGCAATACAGATGCAAAATCGACAGACTGTACCAGATGCCATACCAACTGACACTGATATGAGTCCAGTACAAGTTCCTCCAACAGTACAATCCAATACTCCTGGACAAGCTCAACCAAATCCTAGTCTCTCTGGAGCTGGGGGTAGTGCTTACAATGCTGTTTCTCCTCCCAACTATTCTCTACAAGTTACAACTCCACAATCTTCTGGAGTTGTTAATGAAGAATTGAGGAATCTCAAAACTCAATTCGAGGCATTCAAACAGAAGGATGGTTTACAAAGGTTAGGCATCAAACAACCTTATCCGATAGAATGGAAGCAAGTATCGTATCCTCCTAAATACAAGCCTCCCACTATCTCATTCTATGATGGAACCACTTCTCCAAGTCAGTTTATTAATCACTTTGAAGTGATGACTGATCAACTGCAACCAAGCGACGCCCTCCTTACTCGGGTGTTTGTTGGATGTCTCAAGGGAACGGCTTATAAATGGTATAGAAGTCTCCCAGATGGGAGCATTACCTCATTTGCCGGTTTCAAACAGATGTTTCTTGAACGGTTCTATGAAGGGCTCAATGACATGACTATGTCTGCTCTTATTAGAATCAAGCAAAAAAATAATGAAACTACAGAAGAGTACATTGAACGGTTTCGAAGAGAAGCTCTGAAGATGCCTCTTGGAACCCCTGATGCTGTCACCATCGACACAAGCAAATCAAACTTGTTGCCAATCATCAGCATGTGGACAGGATCCACCCAATTCCAAGACTGGCCTTCTTTCATAGTTAGTGCCAAGGCCGCAGAAATTAGTGCTGAAACCTTCAAAGGTTTAGGAGTGCAGATGACTCCTAAAGAAACAGGTCAAGGTACTAATAATAAAAATAATGCTCGCAAGGGAAAAGAAACTCTTGAAGTTAATCTTCAGAGCAAAGATGCATCAACTGTTCAAACTCCTACAACTCAACAACCAAGAACACCTCGCCCTAAAGAAGAATACTCTTTCGATGACGACGATGTCCTTGGTATCTTTGAATGTCTGTTGAAAGGTAATAAGATATAATTACCTGAGATCAAGAAACCTGATGAAGCTGGTAAAACAGATCATCCCAAATACTGCCCATATCACAGAATGCTGGGTCATACAATTCGTACATGTTATGTACTGAAAGGAAAGATCCAAGAAATGATTAAATCTGGAGCTATCTTTCTTACTCCAAAAGAGAAGACCGTCACCTCCAACGTCGTCTCTATGCAATTCGGAGATTTCCCTCCTCAACTCCTTGAAAGTGGGATTGTCCCTATTTCCAAGGCAATTCTTGAAATAGTAAATATTCCTCCTCCGCAATCTGAAAGATTAGTGCCAGTCACTTTGGAAACAGGGGAAATCATGTGGATTCATCCTGATCTAGTGGCAGATTTTGAATCTCCTCAAAAGACTACTTCTCGAAAGTCCAAGAAGGCTGGTAAGATTAAGTCATGTCATATGACATCTCTTGGGTCTACCTCTGACACAGAGCCAAAAGAGAAAGAAGAAGCACTTGTTAGTGCCACTCGAACGGGGAAACCTTATCTAAAGGATTATTCCAAGAATCCTGAGGATACTCCTGATATCCCTCCAGCTGATAAAGATGCTCCTAATGTTCCTCCTGAAGAAGAATCATCCACTGTACCTGTTCCTTCAACTACACCCGTTGAACCTGTTTCTTCCAAGCCTACAGCTCTGGAGAAAGGCAAACAACAGGCTCGGTTCGATAAGCCAATCAAGAAGTCCTCTCCTCTTGGACTTCAGAAGCCTTATAATTTCGACATTTTAGCTCAGCTTGCTAATACTCCAGCTAGAATGTCCCTCTTTGAACTTCTACGTCTTTCCAAAGAGACTCGGGAGACGTTAAGTGAAGCACTTCTACAGGCTGACTCTTGTCTTGTACAATTGAAGAAGCCAGATGTGGAACCTGCCACTTGCTTACATTGCAACAGTGTACTGGAGATTATCCCAAATATCACTTTTACACAAGACGACATGCTACTGGAGAATAATCGACATGATCGGCCTCTCTACTACACCGGTTATATCGATACAATGAAGATAGATCGTATCCTCATTGATCCAGGGTCTGCTATAAGCATCATGCCAAAGAGTTTATTGGATGAACTAAAAATCTCTCTTCACAAACTCTCCAAGACGGTTACTACTATCCTAGGATTCAATCAAAGCCGAAGCGAACCTTTGGGAAAGATTCATCTGAAGCTTCAAATAGGTGATTTCAGATCCAAAGTCACTTTCTATGTGATCGAGATCGTCGGATCCTATAATCTTCTTCTGGGGAGGCCCTTTCTTCATGAAAATAATGTGGTGTCTTCTACTCTTCATCAGTGTTTTAAATACATTGATAGCAATGGAAGAGTACAAAAAGAAGTTGCTGACATAAATCCCTTCCATGGGGTTGAAGCCTATTTTAATGATTCCCGAATGTACAAAGAAGAGTATACAAGGGTCATACAAGCTATGGAGAAAGAGGATGCACAAAGTGAGACCTTAATAATTCCTGTTAAAGGTCGAACTACTCAGCAACAATCTCCCAAACTCTCTGAAGAAGGTTCTTTCATCATTCCGGTGACTGGACGAATTTCTCCGTTACCTCAGTCGTTTGCTCAAGATACAATGATTATTCCTGTCAGTGGGCGTACTGCAATTCCTACATCTCCACATATGAAACAGGATACTCTGCTAATTCCAGTTGGAGGGCGGATTATTCTTCCATCTCAAGCTTCAAGGGAGCTCACCTCTTCTGAGCCATTTGTTATCGATCTTAATCGAAACAACGCTTCTTCTCATTCTACTTCTCCCCCTTTAGTCATTGACTTGGCTAAAATCTCTAAGGCTCAGCCTTCTCCCAATGTAAATACTGCTGCTTTTACATTTAATAAAAAGTCTCCATCTTTGCAGTATGTTGATGTGTGTAATTATGTTCATAGTTATTTACATTTGTTAGATGACTTGAACACAATAACCATAGGGGTTGTACAGACTGTTCATACAGATGTATCCCTAGAACCTGTACAATCTTCATACTTTCTAGTTCCCAGCAGAAAGCCAGGAGACATTCCAATATTCTTCTACAAAGGGCCCCAAAGTCCTTCTGATTTAGAAGATGAAGACAAAAATGTTGATACTGGAAGATTACAACTACGTCGTTATAGTCAGCAATCTAAAGACATCATCAAAAATATGGGCTATGACTTCAGGACTGGCCTCAATAGTAGAAAAGGAAGAAAAATGCCTGTTCGTATTCCTCTTCTGAAATATGGAAGAACGAAATGCGGATTGGGCTATACAGCTTCTACTCCTTTTATCAATATTATCCATGAAGATCCCGAGTCTGACGAAGATAAGAGATCTGATTCTTCTAGTACCACTTCTTGGGATTCCGATACGAGTATCGGTGACTTCTACTGCAACCTTCTGTCTTCCAACATGGTTTCCATTAACCATTCTGAAGAAAGCGATGAAGACGAAGAAGAGTTTGAAATCTCACCTGAATCAGAACAATGGGTCCAAAGATTAGATAATCAATAGGAGTTCCGTTTCGAGCAAAAAGAACCTCCGACTGAAGACAAACTTGTTCAAATAGATGTTGGTGAAGAGGGATCTCCCAAACCAATATTCAGTAAAAGTCTTTCTGAAACTGATAAGCAAGACATGATCAAACTTATTCGTGACTACATTGATGTCTTCGCTTGGAGTTATAAAGATATGCCAGGACTCGATCCACAAATTGTAACTCACAAGCTCAATATCTTGCCGAATGCTAAACCAGTCAAACAACAACAGCGACGATTTCGTCCAGACATTATGGATGCAATTGAAGCTAAAGTCAATAAACTCATAACCTCCGGGTTTATTAGAGAGGAACAACATCCTGATTGGGTGGCTAACATAGTTCATGTCCTTAAAAAGACTGGCAAGATCAGAGTATGCATAGACTTCCGCGATCTCAATGCGGCATGCCCTAAAGACGAATTCCCTCTACCAATCACTGATGTCATGATTGATAATACCTGTGGATTTGAACGGATGTCATTCATGGACGGGTATTCTGGGTACAATCAGATTAAAATGTTTCCAGACGACGAGAAGCACACTTCTTTCAGAACACCGATCGGTACATACTGTTATACAGTTATGCCATTCGGTCTCAAGAATGCAGGAGCAACTTATCAACGAGCTATGAGCACTATATTCCGTGAACATTTGCGAAAAACAGTCGAATGCTATGTTGATGATATTGCAGTCAAAAGTCGACAAAAGGAGGATCATATCCAAGATTTGAAGACTATATTTGATCTAATGCGTAAGCATCAATTAAAGATGAACCCTACCAAGTCCTTCTTAGGCGTCTCTAGTGGTAAATTTCTCGGCTTCGTCATTACCTCTAAAGGTATACACGTGGATCCCGAGAAGATCAAAGCCATCCAAGAGATGTGTCCTCCACGCACCTTAAAAGAGCTACGAGGATTTCAAGGAAGGATCGCTTATATCAGGAGATTCATCTCTAATTTATCAGGACGCTGCAGACCATTCAACAAACTTATGAAGAAAGGTGTTTCTTTTGTCTGGAATGATGAATGTCAGAAAGCATTCGATGATATAAAACAATATCTGATGAGCCTCCAGTATTGGTACCTCCCGTTTCAGGAATTCCATTTCTCCTATATACTCGAGCAATGAGTCATTCATTGGGTGCATTACTCGCTCAAAAGAATCAAAATGGTCATGAACAAGCCATCTACTATCTCAGTCGTACTATGACCAGAGCTGAACCTCGATATTCACCGGTCGAAAAAGAATGTCTAGCCTTGATGTTCGCTGTTCAAAAGACACGACATTATATCATTGGCCAAACTATTCACGTCATCTCCAGGATCAATCCTATATGGATCATGATGAAGAAATCCAGTGTTTTGAATTCTCGATTAGCTAACTGGGGAATCCTACTTGCTCAGTATGACATGCATTATATTCCTCAGAAGTCAGTCAAAGGACAAGCTTTAGCTGATTTTCTGGCTGCTCATTCAATTTCAGAAGATTCAAAACTCTATGACGAAATTCCAGATGAAGTCCTAGATTCAAACCAAATTGCTGAAGAAGATCCTACTTGGCGTCTATTCTTTGACGGAGCTTCAAGGATAGGTCCTAATGGTGATATTGTCGCTGGAGTTGGAATCGTTCTTGTATCGCCAGAAGGTCTTACTATCCAAAGAGCTTATTCTCTCGATCAGCCGTGTTCGAACAATATAGCTGAGTACAATACATTACTCATTGGTCTTCAACTCGCTAAACATCTGAATATTCAACATTTGGAGGCGTACGGAGACTCTAAACTCATTGTCAATCAGATAAGGGGTACTTATGAAGTCCGCCATCAAGATCTGGTTCCTTATCATAGATCAGCTATAACTATGGCTTCTTCGTTTGAAGAATTCTTCATTGAACATGTTAGGCGAGCATGTAACACAGAAGCTGATGCTCTAGCTAATCTTGCAGCAGTGTAGGCTATCCCAATTAGACGACAACAAATGGTTATTGTTCGCAATCGAGAATTATTTCATCTTGAAAATAACCTGACCCTAGGACTTCCAGTTGACATTGAAGAATCAATATCTCATGACGTCAACACAACAAGAGGATTTGGATTTAGTCGTAAGTCTTTATCATCTTCATCTGATTCCAGCATGGAATTCATCTTCAATAATTCGGCCGAGAATCAAAATACGGATACGAATTGGAGACTTCCTTTATTAGATTTCGTATTGTATGATATTCTTCCGGATGATCCGAGTGAGGCAGCATCTATCAGACGACGATCACTCCGATTCTATTATAATCATACAACAAAGACCTTATATCGTCGAGCCTATGATGGTTTACTTCTTCGATGTGTTGCCGGTGACGAGGCTCAACAAATTATTCGTGAAGCACATGATGGAATTTGTGGAGCACATCAGCCTGGACCAAAACTTCAAGATCGTATTCGACGTATGGGTTATTATTGGCCCACTATGGTATCAGACGCCATCGAATATGCAAAGAAGTGTAAAGCTTGTCAAATCCATGCAGATTTTATTCATCAACCTTCGGAATTTCTACATCCGACGGCAGCATCATGGCCCTTCGAAGCTTGGGGCATGGACATTATTGGTCCGATCAATCCGCCGTCATCAAAAGGTCATCGGTTTATTCTCGCAATAATCGATTACTTCTCCAAATGGGCCGAAGCCATTCCTTTGTCTGAAGTTAAGACGTCCAATGTCATTAGCTTTATTAAGCACCACGTCATCTACAGATTTGGTGTTCCTCGACGCATTATTCATGATAACGGACCACAGTTTGTTAGTCAGAAGTTTACTCGATTCTGTGACGATCATCGGATCAACAATGTGGCTTCTACCGCATATAATCCGGCAGCTAACGGATTAGCAGAAGCTTTCAACAAGACCATCATCAAACTCTTAAAGAAGTTTGTCTCTACTAACAAACGTAATTGGAGTGAGAAGCTCGGTGAATGTTTGTGGGCTTATCGCACTACAGTTCGTAATGCTACTAAATGTACACCCTTCTCTCTGGTGTATGGTTGCGAAGCTGTTCTTCCATTAGATATTCAAATTTCTTCTTTAAGGATAGCAATCGCTAATGAACTCACTGCAGAAAATAATGATCGTCTTCGACTTCAAGAATTAGAAGCTCTGGATGAAAAGCGATTATCTGCTCAACAGAATATTGAATTCTATCAAGCTAGAATTTCAAGAGCTTTTAATAAGAAAGTCAGAGTTCGATCGTATCAAAAAGGAGAACTTGTTCTAACAGTCAGACGTCCTATGACTATGACTCATATGAGCAAGGGCAAATTTGACGTAAAATGGGAAGGACCCTATATCGTGAGCAGAGTTTTCTCAAATAGAGCTTATCAACTCTCAGAATTGGATGGTCGAAAAGTTTTGATGCCTATTAATGGCAAATTCCTTAAAAAGTATTATGCATAAATGTAAATGCTTGTAATCATCAGACAGTTTCATGTTTAGAAATAAAATTTTTATTTTATTTTTATCATGAATGATGATACATAATATTAAAGAAGATCACTATCATCCTTTTCTACATTTGGACGTGGGCTACTGCCGTCCTTCTCGAAGACGCGATCAACAAAAGAACTGAGAACCTCTTTGCTGGAACCCACGAGAAACTTACAAGCAGCCATTCTCATGGCTTCTTCTTCTTCAGTCTTTTCTGGTTCGAGCAGGAAGTCCAGAATATCCCTTGGTGGCTTGGGTACAGACGAACCTTCACCGGCTACCGCCTTCTTCAATTGAATTGGATCAGCAGGGCATTCTCCAGTGCCTTTCTGAATCTTCATGGCAATTCCAGCTTTCTTGGATGCTTCTTCAGACGATATTTTTATGTTTGAAAGTAGAAGTGTTCGTTCTTGTCAAATTTCTGTTATATTTATAGGCAGAAGTTCTACAAATAATGAAACGTCACGATCATCCGACGGTTCATCCATCCATTAATTGCGTTCATCCGACGATTCACTTGACGGTTCATCCGTTCATTTATTCGTCCGTTCATGATCTTCTATCAATTTATTTGGGGATTCGTTATTTATCATGTTTTCATAACCTCTGAATCAATTCCGAATCTATCTACTCATTTGTCATTTTTGACCTCTGCATAGAAATCAATCTATTTTCTTTTGAGTTCATACATATTATCACGTCCATAATACCTCTGATAATATCATATACTCTGAAACAGAAAAGAAGATTTTATTATCTATCATGTCCACAATTCATCCACAAATACAAATTATTGAGCATAGAAGAATTATCATTTCACCATAAAAAGTCTATTACATTTTCTTACACTTTCTTACAAATCATAATGGAAATCTATTACAATCTTGGATTTTCATTCTACACCACAACAATAACCTAAAAGAGATCTATCTTTGGATCTTCTCCGTCGGACCTTCTCCGTCAGGTTCGTTGTTGGTTGCAGTTCCTGACTGTCTGAGTCCCAGTCACGACCAGATCAGCAGGAATCAAACTCTGGTCTTCTCTCTCAAACGAGAGGAGAACCACAGAGGATGGCAGCCCGAAGTCGTGGTGCTGCCAATACAATTGGTGGATTGGGGGTAACCTCTCAAGGAAGATAGGAATGTATTCCATATTGGGATACAATTCCTAGTTCTGCCTTGAAAGGAACTCTACTACCCGATTTTTTCGAGGTAGAGTTGACTCCACCATCCAACTCTCGTGTATAAAGGCTCTTCCTACCATCTGAGGAAGACCCTTCTTTCCCACGAAGAGTTCTGAGTTGTCTGATGTACGCGTCAAAAGCGTATGAGCTCCCTGATGTAGGTGTCAGCAGAATATTCTCCACAGCATCCACATCACCAATGCCAGTTCTAAAGAAAATTTTTAGTCGAATTCCTGCAGAAAGCATCAATGAAGAGGAGATTAATCAAAAGAAATGTCATTTGGCACGCGCTGACTAGTCAAGCGTGCATTATTCAGTCAGAAACAAAAAGACCATTTTCAACAGCAACAAAATAGTACACGTACTATACTGGAATTACCTTCAAGATTGGTGCTAAGAATTGGCAAACTCATGTTTGATACAGTGTGCAAAAATCGAACATTAGAAAGCATTGCTTTCCTTTTTGAGAATGAAATCTCCCAAAAATTTCATTATCAGAGAAAAAGAAGAAGAATGAGAGATGAGTATCTTTGAAACTCAGCTATCTATTTAAAGGACAAAGTACAAGCTTATTCTTGGAAAAGATCCGCGTAAATAGCGCTCGTAAACCATGGAATGAATGACAAGTGTGCTTTGGAAGACATCGCAACATTGGAAACAGTCAAAGAGTGCTAATTAACATTCTTCATTAATGCACGTTGTTCAAACACAAAAGTTGTACTACATTCTTCAAGACAGGCACTGATGGCCTTACAAAAGACAAAAGAAGAAGTGCAATATTTTCAAAAGAAGACAAAAGCATAAAAGACACGCTCTATTTAGCAGAGCGACTGAGCTTAGTGCCCAGTTCTTCTACGCTCTTAACCCCCATGCGGTGTAACAGAGCCTTCAACATTTCACGCTGCTCTGCAAGGCTGCGCCCATCAGAAGAAGATGATCCATCCAGACCAAAATAGCTCAGGAAATTCTTGGCTAAATGCATGGGATCGTCTTTGAACTCGAAGACTAGGGGCCCCGGTTCCTTACCCTCAAAAGTGGGATCACCATGGGAACAAAAACCCAATTTGCGTGCTTCTTCTTCAGCTTCTTCCTTTGGTGTCATGTTGACGTAAGATGAAGTTTAAAAATGAATCTTCTCCCTGTTTATATAACAGAGCTCGCCGGCGGTTCATATTCCACCATAAACTGGATACAATCAGTCTCGGAGAACGAAAAGTCATTATGACATTTAATAAGTTCATTTGGATGTTTTCAAAGAACTTCGAAGTCTTTTCGACTTCCGAAAAATTTAAAGTCATCTCAGCATGACTGATTTCATTTTATCATCTTATTTTCAAAGTATTTCGAAAATTTTGAAGTCTTTTCAATTTTTCGAAAACTTTGAAGGGGGTCTTGTAGGCCTTTAAAAATGACAGTCACGCTAAGTTGATCAGGACAGAGTCAAAAGTCACGCTCAGTTGATCAGGACAATATTTACAAATCACGCTGAGGAGACAGCTCATCATTTATCAGAGAGTAATTATAACTGACAGCACAACAGTCGAAGAATGTCTCTTCGTATGCCACGTATGCACAGAATTCGAGAGATCACAGCCGTCTATTGCGTGATTTTCGAAATCTTCTTCAGCAAGACTCAACCTTCGTCAAGTTGGTGTACCAAAAGAGCTTCTTGTCATTTAATGCGACTGACAAAACCAATCACTGTCAGAGATTTTGTGTCAGTCGAGGCACGCTGAATCAAGACAGCTGGCAGTCCTATCTCAAGTCTGCGTGTATTTTGAGCTTTCCCTCAAATCTGCGTGGATTCTGAAGTTTTCTTCCTCAAGTCTGCGTGGATTTTGAAGATTTTTTCCTCAAGTTTGCGTGGATCCTGAAGTTTCCTGCCCCAAGTTTGCGTGGATTTTGAAGCTTTCTACCCCGAGTCTGCGTGGATTTCGTCTTCAACAAGTTTGCGTGGATTTCATCAAATTGGAGTACGTGGCAGCCATGCCACTGATCTCTCGCCTGCGTGTCCTGTAACTTGCACACGACTCATGCATGATTGCCATGTGTCCAACAGTTACAGGCCATGTCCAGTAACTGCTCACAACCTTGCGTATGTTAAATCCTGCGTGATTTTCAACTAAGCACAGGCTGTGAAGACAGTTATCTTTTCAGTTATTATTTTTGACTCTATAAATAGAGTTTTTTTTCTCATTCATTGTACAGATACATAGTTATCTACTGTCAAAATTTTGAGAGCTTTTCTTCTTCGTATAGTCCAAAGGATAAAGTGATCGTCTTCTAGATCAGATTCCTACAGTTGTAATTTTCCCAAATACACAATAAATAAAAGAATTTATTTATGGAAAACAGATAGTAGCTTGGAAACTGTTGTTGTACGAGAATTCCACCAGGTACAGGTGATCTTCCTACGAACCACCGGAGTCAAGTGTACAGGACCGCAACATATCTTCAAGATTCTGGATTGTACGCTCCGACTGACCATCTGTCTGCGGATGATATACTGAGCTGAACTGGAGGCGAGTTCCCAAACTCTCCTGCAGGCTACGCCAAAAGTGCGACATGAATCTTGAATCTCGATCCGAGGTGATACTGACTGGCACTCCGTGCAACCTGACAATCTGCCTGAGGTACATCTCTGCTAACTGAGCTGTCGACTGACCGACTCTGAACGGGAGGAAGTGAGCTACCTTCGTGAGCCTGTCGACTATAACCCAAATAGCATCTCGACCAGCTGGGGACCTAGGTAATCCAGTCATAAAATCCATGGTCACATGCTCCCACTTCCATTCTGGAATCGGCAAGGGCTGTAGAAGTCCAGCAGGCCTCTGATGTTCAGCCTTAACTTGTTGGCAGACTAAACAACGAGAGACAAACTGGGCTATCTTCCTCTTCATGCCATTCCACCAAAAGTACGGACGGATATCTCGGTACATCTTCGTACCACCAGGATGAATGGAATACTGTTAACTGTGAACCTCTGCCATGATTTTCTGTCTGATATCACCACTGGGTACACAAAGACGCTTACCATGATTAAGTGTACCGTCTTTATGAATACACAACTCTGGCCTTCTTCCTGCTTCACACTCTGCTCTGAGTCGCCGAAGCTTGGAATCTGTTGACTGCGCCATCCGGATCCTCTCGACTATGGTGGACTGAACTTGCATACTGGCCATCAATGCTACATTGGAAGGAAGAACAACTTCAATACCCATCTTCTGAAGATCTGCTAACAGCTCCGGTTGCGCTGTTAGGAAATAAACTCCGGCTCTCCTGCTCAATGCATCTGCAACGACGTTGGCCTTCCCGAAATGATACTGCAAGCTGACATCATAATCCACAAGAAGCTCCAGCCACCTCCTCTGACGCATGTTAAGATCCTTCTGGGTGAAAACATACTTCAGGCTCTTATGGTCGGTGAAAATCTCCACCCTATCTCCGTACAAGTAGTGCCTCCACAACTTAAGTGCAAACACTACTGCTGCCAGCTCCAAGTCATGGGTTGGGTAATTCCTCTCATGTTCACGAAGTTGCCGTGACGCATAAGCTATTACCTTCCCATGCTGCATCAGATTGGTGAACCTCGTCTGTAGATCGTACCGAGCTACAGCATCAAAATACTTGGTCTGGAATCTCTCTCTGAATACTGCCCAAGCCCGTCCACCAGCTGCGAGCAAGATCTAATAACTGCAAGCGCACCACGGCTACCTTCTCGTTCTCTGGGGTCCTGGCTGCTTCTAGAATCACCTCGATGTCCTGAAACTAAGCATCTGCAGCGATAGCATCTTCACTACCGTCGAAGAATGGAGGGTTCAAGCGCTTGAAGCTGTTGGCCGTACTGTTACCCTGATGACCTCCTCTGGTCAGAGCATCCGTCACTGCCTGGTGCAAGGCGTCTCCACGACGATCTTGGGAAGCTATCAAGGTCCTGACGAGACCTACCAAAGTGCCATCATCAGGCTCGGTATGCTGAACTGGCTGGACTGGTGGCTCTCCGTCAGAAGGCACGACTCTGGAGGCTACTCCGGAATGCTGGGCTTGATCCCCGGGTTGCTGCTGATCTACGGGAAGTACTCCGCCTTGCTGACCGGCAGGTCCAGGAACGATGCCGCTGAAGAAGACGACATGGGGAACAATAAGGAGAGACCAGGACAGATCAACGATACAAGCATATGATCAGGACAAGAATCCAGAGATTCAGAAGATACGAGCAGAGATCAAGGGCGAGTACTGATTGAGACATCTATTCGGTAAACCCTCACATATCTTGATTTACAAGACCTGCATGGGCCACCACTTAAACCATGTCACGCCCCAGAACCAGAATACTGGAGAGCGGTGGCAGACATAGCCAGCTACGTATATGAAATAGAATCCATCTCGCTATACGGTCACGGCTGTCTAGATACATGAGGGTTTACTACAAGCCAACAGTCTCCTATGGTCATGAACAAGCCTTGTGTCTCAATCACAAGCAGGTAAGTAAAGTCACAAGATGTATGATCATTAAATATACAATAATAAGGCGTCCCAAATATTACATATTCAGCTGATCATGAAGCTAGTCGTTACAAAATGTTAGGACTAGCAAGAGTTTAGTCATACATGATCAACCCAAGGATCTGTCAATCATGTTACAACCCGTAGGCAGACAGTAAGTAAGTGCAATCGAGCTAAACAGGTGCTCGTCGGCTAAACGCCTCAAAAAAATATTTTTACAATAAGTGGAAGATCAAAAATAAACCCACTCGTTGCCCTGGTTACGTCTAGTCGCCACCATCGGACTGGAAAGTCGGTAGATCTTCTGGAGCTGCTCCAAAATTTGGCCATACAAAACTAGCTAGGTCAGACCCCAGAAAGAGCAAGTGCCACAAAGGAAGCTTCACTTAGGAACTAAAACCAGCAATTAGCACAGAAGATAATAATAATATAGTAAAATTGGAGAAATATAACATCACGAGGATATACGGTAAGATAACCATGGAACCATTCAGATAACCAGGTTACATTCCTTAAACCAAACAAGGACCGGGATTGTAACCCTTCATCTGAACCGAACTTGGTTTCCCCCATTTATCAGCAGATAATATAAGAAAATCAGAACCCGTAATAATCTTATATAGGATCAAGGCAAGACTAGACTGATTATTCCTCATTCAACAATCACGGCCAAGCAATAAGTACGGCTTGATACTTTAACTAACTAGGGTTATCACAGGCCTAGTTACTAGCAAGATGCAGTGAGATTATTCCACAGCCAGAAGCCCTGCAGACTATCCAGGTTACCCAGGTCAAAAATTAGGGGTTGAATTCAGGTGGGTATATCGTCCAGGAAACGCATGTACCCTTAGGTAGCTTGAAGGGTGCAACACATGACAGTGTGCTGAAAATGTGCCCTACTCGACGGCAGGCTACAGATTCCAAGCGCGCCCAGGTAACGGGATTGCCTGTAGCTGGGAGATCTCTATATGACTAATGTATTAATCTAGTTATTAGCCTTAGTCCATTTCAGTAGGCGCTCCTGACCGTGGTACTCAGGAGTCTCCTCTTAGACATGATGCAAGACAGGACTGGATTATTTGTACAAGCACAATTGTCCACGGCGTCCAGGTTAATTATACAGGTCATGTCATGTCAGGTAGCCGTCGCAACAGCTTATCATGATATATCATGTCAGGTTATCATGTCAAGTGTACTGGTCAGGAGTGCGCCACGATGGGCCACTATCAGGTCATGTCATGTTCACTTGTCAGGAGTGCACCCCTACGGGTCACTATCGTGTTCAAGTACATGTACAGGGCTTCATAGTACAAGCATTCAATCAGGAGACCCAAGTTATGCTAAGAATAATAATAATAATTAAATAGCATGGCAAGGCACAGGAAGGAGCCCTGCGGCTCAGGGTCCACTAGAACTCATGCGGCCAATAAGGAGAGCGCATACAACTTGGTAAAGACAGGGGCATGCGGCTAGAAAGGCAAGGGCGCATACGGCTAGGGAGGCAAGGGCGCATGCGGTCCAAGAAGTTGGGTCTCATGCGGCCAGCGGAAGAGTGGACTTCATGCGGCTGACGGAAAGCAAGTCCATGCGGTCAAGGGAGGACAGCGACATATGCGGCTAGGAGGGATGGGCGCACATGCGGCTGGCCGGAGAGTAGTTCCATGCGGCTAGCTCAAGACAGTTCATGCGGCTCAAGAGTTCGAGTTCAACATGAAGCAGGCGCACGGCTCAGGACTAGAAGGAAGCTCAAGCGCATGCGGCTGGCTGGAAGGTAGTTCCATGCGGCTAGCTGGGTTCGACCCTTATGCGGTTGGGAAAATTCGGATTCATGCGGCTGACGGGATGGATGCCCATGCGGCTGCAGAAGCAAGAGGGGTGCATGCGGCTGAGTGGGGAGAAGTCCATGAGGCTAGGAGTACGAGGGTCTCATGCGGCTGAGAGCAACTTGCCGCATGAATGTTCATGCGGTCAAGTACTGCCATGCGGCCAGAGAACTGTTCTTCTTCTCCAAAATTCTGAGAAGAAGAACACCATGCTTCCAAGCTCGATGAAACCTTCATCCAGAGTCCAAATCCGAACTTCCATAGGTCAAAATGGGGCAGAACAAAATTCTCTACAACATGGAACCATCAAAACTGAGAAATAACAAGATTAAGTAGATCAAAACCCAAGAATTTCAAAAATAAAATAAACTTAGATCTACAAGAATCCGGCCATGGAAAGTAAAAATGCCAAGTACTAAAGTATGTTAAAATGCTGCAAAGAAGTGAATGGAACAATAAAATTAGAGTTCCTCCATGAAGCAAGCTGCACTTGCCTAGACCTCTCTCTCCCTCTCTAGTAGGTGAAGGAGTTAATGGAGGAAAGAAGAAGAGTAATGAAGAGAGAGAAGGAAGTGGGGGTTAATAAATGGTAGTGGTGGTGGTAGGTAGGTGGTTCTCTCCTTGGTTCATAATAAACCAAAGAAAATCAAACCTAGCCGAACCCAAACCAAGAATAAACCAAGCCATAAAGAAAAGCTAAGCCAGGAATCATGCAATACAAGATAAAATACGTACACGTATTCCAAAATACGTAATACGAACCACAGGTATTACATTTTAAAACTACTTAAATATCATGACTTGTGATTTTGATGTGCAGCTAGTGAAACCGTAGAGACTGTCTGCCCTAGAGCCTAACCATGTGGGTAGAGATTTTTGTTTAGTACATTTAGCTTGAGGATATTTTGTTCATTTTAAATT